>BPLQ01013317.1:0-481447 GCA_021605075.1 Caerostris darwini | reverse complement strand
TATAAATATATTCATTTTTTATTACATTTTTACTGTAAACATTTTATACCTTTTTATTACTTAATTATTATATCTATAATCTATGCATATATAATCTTATTTTATATTTGTCTATTACTATTATTATTCATCTATTATTATTATTTATCCTATAAAATAAATACTATTATAAATAAATTATTTGTACCTATATGTTATATATAAACATCATCCATGGTAATACACTGCAGGCCATTAAAATTGCTACATCAGGAAGAAATGAAAATAATAGAAATATAAGTGAAATTATAGTGAAAAAAACAAGTGATTAAGTCCACTCCAATCGCTGGCATGGAAATTCTGACTGGCATTGAACCTTTAAAATTCAGAAAGGAAAATCAGGTATTAAAAAACTCCATAAGTACAAAAGACTAAACCTACAGCATTGGCCACAGTACTCTCGCCACCCCAGACTGGAAACGCACAAATCATTTATCTCTTGTGCTGAGGAACTTTGAATGCAATTTTAAACCTCCTTGCACTGACTACTCATCTTAACAAAGCAGTTATCTTTGACTCCCAAGCTGCAATCTTAGCAACTGTCTCCTATATATCTAGTGATTGCTTCCTTATTGTAAGAGGTTAAGGTAAATCTGTCTAATGCAATTGTTTCTGACTGGAAGATTGTTTTTCAGTGGATTCCCAGACATTGTGAGGTGCCTGGAAATGAAAACGCCGACCTCTTGGCCAAAGTTACCACAGCCACAATTTCCTTGGTAAAGAAGAAAATAGACAGACTATTAAAACAAATTCCTTTCAACTGATAAAACGTGGAATACACTTGTTTCATCACCCATCCCAATGGACTTGCCCCATGCAGTTTTTACAGCAAATTTCCGACTCTCGACAGGACATGATTTTCTTAATAAACACTTGCACCGCATGGGTATAGCTACTAATGATGTCTGTTCTCTGTGCTCGTCAGGTAAAGCCATGGACTTTTTACATTTGACAACATGCACCACACTTTACCCATCTATTCCATATTCTGCCGACAGTTATGTGATTATAATGAAACAAGAAAGAATGAGATTGTTTTGCTACAAATATTTATCCATATAGACAATCACACATCCAAGTGACAAACAAGCCAGCAAGTCTTTGGTACACTATTTACAATCAATCTAGCGGCACTCTAACAGGCTTTTATAAATGATGAACGAAAGCAATGATACCAGCAGCAATATTGCAGTACGATGATCTGCAAACCCGGTACATTACAATCTTTTCTCTCAATCCTTAATCATTTTTCTTTTCTCATTCAATTCATGCTTTGCATGAATGGTGTGAAAGCGAATGGAAATGGTGTGAAGCGTTTGATAACTCAGCTTGTTATAATTGCCCTACAAATTTCACGTGCGTGTTGTGCCGCCTTCCTGGTATAACAATTTTTACGGTCAGTAGTGTAGATGAAATGATGTAGTGACCTACGTACGTGACACATTGAAATTATATGTACAACCGAATAAATAATTGTAAATAATTTGTAAAAATAAATATTTGTAAGTAATTTGTAAAAATAAATAATTGTAAATAATTTGTAAAAATAAATAATTGTAAATAATTTGTAAAAATAAATAATTTGTATTAATATTGCAAAGATTTTGATTTCAGAAAAATTAATGATCTACACTACTCATTGCAGCACACTGTATTTAAACTACCAGAGTTGTTCATTATAGGACAAAGATGGCCAAACCTTTTTGGGAAGAGTGCCACTAGTTCAAAAAAAATAAATGATAATAATGCATGCCAATTGCATGCCACTTTCAAGTTTTTCAACATTCTAAAAATTATAAGAAGGTGAAATTTTTTTATTTATATGCTAGTTATGGAATTATTATGCAAATAGCAACATTTTTTTTTCATGATTTTTTTTTTAGTCTGTATAGTAGAGATTTAAAAAAAATATCAATAAAACAAAAGTACAAATTTAGGTTTTATTATTAATAAACATTTTTTAAATGCATAAAATAAAAATGAATAACTTGAAGCCTTTGATTCTAAATAATTATTAAACGCTCAGTATTTATTTAATGGGGGCTTTTCAATTTGTAGTTGTTTTTATCAACTTGTTCTTAAAGATGCTAACAAAATTAGATGTTTCAGGTGCGTATCAGTTAATCTTGAACGTTATTTTTATTTCATTATGTTCATAATAGAAAATATTCGTTCACAAACATGTTGATTTTATTATGCTTATAGTAGAAAACATTTGTTCACATATTCAAACCTACAACAATATCTGACAGCCAAATTGTGTAAATTTGGAAAAGTGCTTATTTGAACAAATTTCTAAAATTCAACAATAGCTAGAATTCAACATAAAATGTTTGTACAACATAAATTTGCTTATACATTGCCAAATAACCACCCTAAAATCCAATAAAACCCCCTTTGTTGTAACAACATCAGTACTAAACAATCTGCTAATACTTTGATGATGATGAATGAAGTGGTATATGAAGCAACAAGGACTATAATCCCCTGATCACTAATATATATATATATACGAACAGATAGTTTTTGCTTATTTTTAATATGTCATTCTCCACAATGCTCTACGATTGTGTTACACCGGGACCTAAATTTTAGAACCACTACAAACATCCATGGCAATAACCCGAAACCTGTGGTACCGAGCGCTAGCCACTCGGCCATTCAGGTCCCTGCTAATACGTTTTATAAAGAAAGAAATCAAAAAGCAAAATTTGTAGCTTTTTTCGTTTAAAGTTAACATTCACTCAAAATGCCCTGAAAAGCGTAGTTGAACGAATACTTTTTTGATAAGGTATTTTTATATTATTATTATACATTTTACTAGAACAGTTTAAAAAAACTGGGTTAATATTTTTATGGAAAAATTCTTGGACAGTTGTATGCATGTATATTTCGCAAGAAATAATCTACGTGCACGTCACATGTAAAAATATAATAGGAAAATATTGATTTAAGATATTTTTATTATAACAACTACTTATAAAATTTGTTACTTAATTATCACGGGCAACACACAGTCGAATGAGTTTTAAAAATTAAATTTTCCAGAATTAATATTGCAAGAATAGTGGTGAAACAATAGCACAACATATGTAAATACAGGCAATTATATTTTCAAAAGGGTCATTATAGCAAAATTTGTTGAATTTTTGTACAGAATAAAAAAATACATCATTTATGTTATTCAATGAATACTTTAGAATGTTGAAATATTGCATTATATTTAATAGAATTTAACAACTTTACGTGATAAAAACATGGTATCATTTTATCAAATATAACATAAAACGTAACGAGATTTTTTTAGCAAGTGTAATGAGATTTTTAAAAAAAATTTCAACTAGAACTTAATTGTATGGTACATTTTTTACTATTTTTTGAAATAATATTTACAAATTACCGAATGTTCAGATAATGAAGTACCGGTAAGTAATGATAATTACCGAATGTTCAGATTTTAAAGTACTACTGTGCCCAAAAAGTAAGAAGTATTAATAAAAGTAGTAAATATTTTTATTTAAGAAAGTATTTTTTTTTTTCAAAAACTCTTTATTTATTCTTTCAAATTCATTTCATCGACTTCAAAGTAATCCCCTCCAGACACAATGCACTTATGCCAAAACTTTTTCCAATTCTCGATGTATGCTCAAAAGTCATCGGCAGGGATGGCCTTCAAAACGGCCAACCTAAAAAAGGAAAAAAATTCCATTAACCCCGGGAATTTTAAATTGAAAATTTTTCTTACATTTTGGACACTGTAATATATGAACCCAAGTGATTATTCTGTAAACACTGCATCGATGTTGAATGAATTAAATTTTTTGAAGCAATTATTTAACCACTGGTTACAATATGGAATCGATAATGATCATCATATTAATACAAAACTGATTTATTTCTGCATTGAAGATATATATATATACCATAATGGTATATCTATTTTTTACCTTAAATTAGATGAACTATAAGCAAATTGTGAGCATGGGCTCAACACAATGATATTGAAAGGAAAAACTACATGCTGTAAAACCATTTTATAAACGGCATTTCAATATCACCGATCAAAGTGTTTATATATATATATATATAGATAGATAGATAGATAGCAATATAAAACATTCTAGAACAAGTAATGAATTAAAAAAAATGTTGGAAGAAAATCCTTAATCAAAACATAAATTAAACACAATTAAAATGCAATGTAAGATTGAAGATGGTAAAGTATTAGATTGATGATGGTAGTTCTCAAACAAAAAATTAAAAATCATTAAAAACATAAATATATTAATTATGAAAATAAAAATAAAATAAAATCCTTAATCAACGAATGAATAAAAATATGTATGATCGTAAATATGAAAGTGAATTAAGAACGTGTTAGAATAGTGACATAAATTTAAACTTACTTTAAATCTCTTATTAAGTATAAAATATTTTTTTTTAATTAAAGTTTGTCTTCTGAATTTAATTAAATTTCTGATTTATAAAAGATACTGTGATATGCTTGCTAATAAGTTGAAACTTTGTATCAAGGCAATCCTTTGTATGCAATACAATTAAATTAAAATTAAACTAATTAGGCTTCTTTGCAAGGATTTTGATGAAGTTCTAGATTTAAAAAAAAAAGCTTTCCTGAAAAAATCTGTCCCCTTTGTAACAATTTTTTTTTTTGCATTTCATATCAGTTGGTTCATATAACGTATCACATTCATTCACAAAACATATTCTACGTTATAACTCCTTGTGATGCCAAGTATGGACACAATTATGACAAATAGAAAAGAAAAAATTATTACATAGGATATTTAAATTGCTATAATTTTCATGTTTTTTTTTCCTTCAGATTTTGACACGTAGAATATTTAATGCATCAATATTAAACTTCTGAATACTAAATTATTTTTTACTTCAAGTAGTAAATCTATTTAACTCTATTTAAAGCTATTTCTTAAAAACTTTTTCTTATGATTGAGAAAGCAGAAATTTCGCTTTATTCAGAAGCTCAGTTTAGGTAAAAAGTTAAGTAAAATTAAAAATTTTCTTATATGATTTAGAACATTAAATTTTAATAATTCATTAAAAATATTTTTTAAACTGTCCTATGATAAAAGTAGAAAAGGTGGTTTTTCAAGAACTCTTGATTATTTTTATTATTAATCAGCTTCTTAATGAAATCATTTAAGATAATTTTAAATAAATATTAAAATAAGATCTATAAATATATAAATAAGATAATTAAATAAAATAATTAAGAAAATCAATTAAAATGCATTAGAAAAAAAATTCTACACACACACACACACAGTACTAAAAAAACACAAATTTTGCGTAAAGGCTATTTTATTTTCTGTAAACAAATAACAAAAGGATTTTCCCAATGACAGATGTATTGAAACTAATACATTTGAAAAATTCAAATACGAAAATGTAAATTTTAATTAAAAAACTAAGCCCCATTTACAAATCTACTATCATAACCTCTAATAGCTCCACCTATTAATGGGGCACCAAAGTTGACAACACCTCCATATCCACCATTATATCCCAAAGAACGTCCATAGCCAAGGTTTCCATTTCCACCATAACTGCCGGTTCCATATCCATACCCATTAACACCATAACCATTTCTGCCAGATCCATATCCATATCCATATCCACCAGGTAATCCGAGGACAGGATCAGCAGCAAGCTCAAGTGGTTCATTGGGTCTCGAATTGTAGGGTCGAACTGCTCCCCTGGAGTAACGATCGTTGGAGATCATGCGGACAGCGGCAGGGCTCTGGTTGGCGGTTCCTGGCTCGTTGGTCTTGACCTGAGCTCTGAATCCGGCATGGTCAGCGACGTAGTTCACTTATCTGGCGATACCCCTGTCGTCAGTGAAACCGTAGTTTCCTACAACTGCTCCGGCACCGTTTCCGGATTCTTCTCTGTGCTGTTCACCATGGTGGTCCTTGATGGTGTAACCAAACTTGTAGGGTTGGGGTTGATGAATCTGTAATAGTTAAATCGATAAAAATTGAAAAACATTTGAAATATAACAAATTTTAAATTTGATTTTTGTTTATGCATAAGAAATACAGTTTTCATTTCAAAGTTGTAGATGATAATATTAAATTCAACACAAATAATGAAAATATAACGGCACTTTTTATAAACAATGGATTGACTTATTACTGAAGATCAATGTACTGAAATTGTTTTTTTTTTTTTTTTTTTTTTTTTTTTCCTATTGCCTATTAAAGAAATGAAGTAATTAATTATCCAGTATGTATTAAATTTTAGAATTATTTAATTAATTTTTAGTATGCTAAGAGCGCTTTTTGACTTTAAATCGCATTTTGAGGAATAAATATTTATATTAAAAAAGTAGACTTCTTGTCATGAAATGACCTTCATATCGAAATTTCTAATATTTCAATTTTTTCAGTATTAAATCTTGATATAAATATAACAATAAGAAATATTCCCACTAAGACCTTGTGATTACTCGTAATTTTTTTTTTTTTTGTACAAATTTATATTTTTTTGGAGTTTTCTAAACTTTTATTCAAAAATGTCTAGATATTTAAAACCTGTAATTTGATATTTTACTAATATTTGATATTTATAACCTATTTTCATTGTTTTTTCCCTGTCAAAACATAGTGTTAGAACCACTATATAAGTATAATATCAATAAAATGATTATAAGTAATACATATTTCCAAATAAAATGGAAATAACGATATCTTAATTAAATTAATGTAACATTACAGGATACTGGTTAAATTAAAGTCATTTTAAAGCAGCTTGCACAATCAGCATTATTATAAAAAGTTTATGACTATTAATGTTATGAATGACATGATATTTAACATGAAGAAATTACTTACACCATTAGACGCTACTAGAGCGATGCAAGACAGAATTAATAAAAGGAACATCTGAAAGAAAAAATAAGACCACTATATTGAGCCTATCACAAACAATCCGCAAAGAATGGACAGAAAGCATAAACTAAAATATCAATAGAAATAAGCCATAAAACCGTAAAAGTTTATGAGATGGTGTAAAGTATACTAAGTAACAGAAATGTCATATTAAATTTTTATACAAAAATTAAGCTTAAAATATTTTTAAACAGCAAGATATCATTTAAATAAATATGAATTTCAATAGTTTTATAAATCTATTCAACTTATTCCTATTTGAAAAATAGATTTGGCTATTTTAAATGATTTGATTTTTGAAAAACATAAGCTGTTTCGCTTTAATGCATACCGCTAATCCTTTTAGGCCCAAGTTATCCTAATTTTCATGTTTCATGTAATAAAATCCAAAAGATAAAAATGGTTCAACTGCCAATGCGACATGCTCTCACACACTGTCAAACGCATTATCGAGTTAGCTAGTTTTAAGTGGCCTAATAACCAAGTGGCTAGGAATTTGAATCTACAGATTTCAGGTTCGAATCCTGGCAGAGTCACAGAAGTTTGTTACTGGTCCGGAATCCACTTTAAATTGCAGATCTCAGTCTAGTGTGCACAAATTGACAATAGAGTGACAAACCAAATGAAACTACTCGTTTTAAATAAAAGTGACTGCAACGCACGCTTTCGAACCTTTACATTTTACTAATGGCCATAAAGCTTTAAATTAATGAAAACTATGACAAATTATATGACTAAAATTAGGATAGACTATAATAATCTTTACATGTATTTTAATTAATATTAACCAATACAGTGAATATCATTAAAATACTTTTTTAATCAAACATAAAAAAGTTATTCTTACTTACTTTCGATTTTCTAGTTTTCAATGAGAATGATATTCGATGCTTTAAACATCCATATTTTTATATGGAGGAAGAAAAAAAAAAAGAAATTACTGTAACGCAATTAACTTTGAATTGCTTTGTAGGTCGCGAACTTGACATTTGCTTTTCTTCCATGGTGGAAACAATGAATTACAGATTAGCATTTTTGTTCTTAAATTGGCACATTAGCTTATGTATTTCGTTTTTTTTAAAATACCTTGTATTATTAAATGGATTACAAGTAATTTGAAATTTCCGTGAATTGAAAACTTATTATGTTGCTGAGGATTAAAAATTTAAAAGTTTATACGTGAGGTTTTAAAAATTCCTCAGCAAAATGTTGTATGATGTAAGCATAAGATTTATTTGCAGTATTTTAAATTAACGAATTTAACCTAAATTGAAACTAGTTTAAACACACTTAAACTTATGATAAATAAATGAATTAAATGATATTTATGGAAATAAGCCAAATTCTGATTATGATATGATTATAAAATAAAAAATATATAATAATTTTATGAAAATTAAATAAGCCAAATGATCATAGTTATATAAATGAAACGAATAATGTTGATTTTAATTATATAGTTTTATAATTAAATAAATTATTTTTATGGCATATAAATGAAACAAATAATGATGATTATGCAATAATTAAATGAATCTAATACTGATTTGTGTAAGATATTAAAATGAAAAACATCATGAGGATTTTATAATTAAATACCAAATGACATTGCTTATTTAAATGTTCCAAATGATGGTGTTAATTAGATAAAATAATTAGACAATAAATAGATTGAATAATTAGGTAATTAAATTATTTAAATGATTCCTTTGGTAGGATAATTAATTGTGCCAAATGATTATTATTACATGAAACAAACAGTGTTGATAATAAGATAATTAAATGAACTAAACTCTAATTTTTCTTCATGAGATTCAAACAGCGATTTACCAAGCTTTTGCCAATTTGTTATTCAACCTCATTAAATATATTCATAGAAAATGCAAAAAAAAATTACATAGTCCTTATTAAAAAAATTTAAAGATTTTACTTTTTGATATAATCAATCGTGTGATTTAAGTTCCATGTTTTTTAATCAATCTTTACAAATTTGAGATCGATATATGCAAATAAAGATTTATATAAAAATAAAAATTTTAATTATATAATACATGCTAATAATTGCCACTGCAGTGTACTAGTAAATCAATAATTGGGGAAAAAAAAAAGAAAAGAAAAGAAAGAAATGAGAATGTTAAACTGCTATTGGAGGTAAGATTTCTAGAAGTTGAAAAAGTTAATTGTCTCGTCAAATCAATAACTGTCACATGCTCATGTACCGGAGAGGAATTATTGTAGTCTATAAAAATATCGGATTGCTATTCTGAGAACATGGTATTAATATTAAACGAAGAATCCCAGTTATATGTGTATTAATGAATGGTGAGGGATACAAACTAATTATCATGAGAGTTTGCAGTAACAAGTGTTCGGTGTATACTCAATTTACAATCGCCAGCTATTATCCTGCGCCTTAGATGGAATTTCTTTTTAAAGAATTGAAAACAAATATCTGAGAATTTCTCCAGCTGTCTGGTTGTCTTCAATGGCAGGATAAATTGATGGATGCCTGCATTGAAAATAAAATGGATGCCGATATAAAGTACATTTATATGATACCAATTTGTACCGATTGCTCTGGTAAATTTGTTCTTGAACGAATTGTTTCACCCGGCGTAAGATGCTCCTGACGAGCTGTTGCTATGCAGAAGTGGTTGTCCTGACTTACACAGTATTAAGGGGGCTGTTCATAGAAACATACCAACCTCCGCCACTAAGGTGACTTAGTCACTTTCAGGGGTTGTTTGAGGTGCGGGCACGTTGTAGATTTTGTGCGTGCTTTACACACGTTGTAGATTTTGTACCAAGTCGACTGGAATTTCAAAATTGCTAATTCGAACTACCAGCGACTACAAGCTAATTTGAACTTGAATACTGCTACACATTAAATGCTCATGTTAGAAGAGTGCCTTGCCATAAACACCTTTTAAAAGAAAAACAAAACACTGAAAATAAGAAACTTTAAAAAATTTAATAGACACTATAAATCCTTACATCGATTAATAAAATAAACTATTTTCTTAAAATATATTTTAAAAAATCTATAAATCTAACTATTCATATCTATCTATATCTACATATGTTCATCTAGTGTATCAAAATTCAAATTAAGTTCTTTTAGGGGACTGCTAGCTGAGTGACTAGCTTTCTGGCGCTGGGTGACACAGGTTTCGGGTTCGAATCCCGGAGGGGGCATGTATTTTTGTAGTGGTTCGGAATCCACTATAAACCATAGGTCTCAATCTACTATGACACTGTAAAAGCTCTGGGTGTAGGGCTGACAACCCTACTCCTTAAAACGAGAATCTCTCCTTTTTTGAAATATGCCTACTAGCAGACGGCCTTGGCCCGCCATGGAGCTGTTGCGCTACTGATGATTATATATATATATATATATATATATATATATATATATGTATATATATAATATATATATACACTCAAGAGCCAAAACATTATGACCACCCCTACATTTTGCAATGAACTCGACTGGATGACGTGGAAGGCACGTGATCAGGTGGAAGTGGTATTTAACTGGCATTAAGTGGTGATATTAATCCATGCCAAGGCGGGTTGAAGCTGTGTTGCGCGCCAAAGGTGGGCCAACTCGTTATTGACATAATAGGCGATCATAATATTTTGGCTCTTGAGTGTATACATAAACAAAACGCTTAAAATAAGAAATTAAAAAAAAATAATATACACTATAAATCCTTACATCTATTAATAAAATAAACTATTTTCTTAAAATCAGCGCCAAAATGAGCAAATAAGAGAAATTGATTCTTAAATTCAAAAATTGATTCTTATATTATTCTGATGATTCTTCTTCTAATTCTTAAGAATCAATTTCTCTTATTCGTTCATTTTTTTTTTTTTTAAGTTTATAGTTTCCATTAACATCTTTCACTCTGTGAAGTACGAAAAAATGTGATTCTAATGAAACAATATCAATTTTCAAAAACCTTTCAAAAGAATTTCGATATAGAAGATTTTAATAATTTACTGTTGAGTTTATGACGTAGAATTTTTTTTTTATATGATAGATTAATATTATCAAAATAATAAAATAAAAACGATATTTTAGGAAAAAAAAATTCAAAATTGCTAACTGTTTTGGTTAACGTTTTTTTATATTAATCATACATAACATGAAAGAAATGATACGTAATTTATTTGCATTTTATTATTATTTTGGTTTTAACTGCTAAATAATTTATTTACCATTAATTCACACCCTTTCCATTTTGAATTTGAATGCCGATTAACATTTTTGAACTGCATGAGATTGATTTTAAAATTTTTTTATGAACTGATTGTATTTTTCCGGATATCCGAATAAATGAGTTTATTATGTATTCATGTGGAGTATTTCAAATGGCCGTGACGATATTGCATTACATGAAAATGAATACGAAGTAGCAAATATTTGTAAATCCTTTCAGGCTGATATTTCTAAACAATCGAACTTATTTTTTTTATTAGTGACAGAGTTTGCATATGAAGCGTTCTCTAAAAACCATAAATTAGAATTTAATTCTCATTTAGTTAAAATATTTGACTTACTATAACAAAAATATGAAGATATTAGAGAGTTTTTGCATACCGTATTTTGGACGTCCGTTAGCTATTTCTCCCTAGCGCGCATGCTCATAGGAAAATGCGCATGCGTATCTGTAATAATGTTTCCTATGAGCATGCGCACTAGGGAGAAAAAGCTAACGGACGTCCAAAGTACGGTGTGCAAAAACTCTCTATTGTCTTTGGAAATACGGACATTATAAATTAAAATTGGTTTGGAAAAATACTTAATAAAACAATTTATGAAAGATGAAATGTATATTAACCCAGAGAAATGGCGAGAATGTTTCTGAATAATTGTTACTATTTTCTAATGGTGACGAAAGTTGTATGTGAAATGTTCTTTGTTATGTAAATGTGAGCGTGAATCCGATGATGGTGAATATGTATGTGAATGTGAGTGTTGTATGTGAAATGTTAGCTTTTAATTCTCATTCATATAAAATATTAAAATTAAGATCATTACAGCTACAGAAAATTGTCCTTTGTAAATCGGGTTTTATAAACATAAATCTACACTCAAGAGCCAAAACATTATGACCACCCCTACATTTTGCAATGAACTCGCCTGGATGACGTGGAAGGCTCGTGATATGGTGGAAGTGGTATTTAATTGCTGCTGGAGAGTCTGAAGAAGTCTTCTTTCAGTTACTTCTGTGTGTGATGGGAAAGGCTGCGGATCTAAGCGACTTTGATAGAGGGCAGATTGTAATGGCTCGAAGGCTCGGAACAAGTATTTCCGAAACTGCACGACTCGTGGGTTGTTCGCGATCTACAGTTGTTAGTACTTATGCAAAGTGGATGAATGACGGTGAAACCAGCAGTAGACGACATGGTATTAGACGTCCACACGCTATCAAAGAAAAATGTCGTCGGAGACTGTCTCGCATGGTGAAGCAAAACCAGAGCCAGACAGTGGCTCAGCTGACAGCCCAATACAATGCAGGGCCAAGTAGAATAGTATAGGAGCACACTGTTCAGCGGACACTGTTGGATATGGGGCTACGCAGCAAACGTCCCACTCGCGTGCCTTTGCTGACCAAGCGTCATCGCCTACTGCGCCCGCGCTGGGCCCGGGAACATCGTGACTGGCCCATGGATCAGTGGGAGAGAGTTGCCTGGTCAGATGAATCACGGTTTGTCATTCATCACGCCGATGGTCGTGTCAGGATACGCCGTCTTCCAGGCGAACCGTTGCTTCCTCAATGTACAGTAGGTCATACACAGGCCGGTGGTGGCGGTATTATGCTTTGGGGGACGTTCTCTTGGGCGTCTCTAGGACCCGTGGTTGGGGTAGAGCAGACCATGAATGCTACAGGGTATCTGAACATTATTGCGGACCAGTTGCACCCTTACATGGCCTTTGTTTTGGAAAACGGAATGTTCCAACAGGACAACGCCCCTTGCCACAAGGCTAAAATTGTGTTGGAGTGGTTCCAGGAAGATGATGCTGAATTCCAGTTAATGTCCTGGCCGCCTAACTCACTGTATCTCAATCCGATAGAACACATTTGGGATGTCCTGGGATGACATCTCAGAATTCAAAGACCACCAATTCGCAATATCTCGGATTTGCGGGACCGTTGCTTAAACATCTGGTACAATCTGTCTCCGGCCATCTACCAAGGACTTGTGGCATCCATGCCAAGGCGGGTTGAAGCTGTGTTGCGCGCTAAAGGGGGGCCAACTCGTTATTGACCGGTGGTCATAATGTTTTGGCTCTTGAGTGTATAAATATCATATATACACATGAAAATATTTTATAAAGATGCTTTATAAAGCAATTTATGGAAGTTTAAAAAAATTTTCTAGATGGACATCGATGATAATTTGAAACAACTGTGATTATTTCCTTTATTAAAGTTGTGAATAAAACGTTTTTTACAAACCGTAGGAACAGCTATACATATTTCTTTTATTAATAACACAACACTAATTATATATAACAATTTTATTATTACAATAATTAATAACATTTTCTTTAATTATAACAAAATATTTTATTAATAAAAGTTATTATTTCTTTATTTAATAACTTCTATTAATAATAGTTGCGGAAGAAATGATTTTTGCAAACCATGAAAACAATTGTGCGTATTTCTTTTATTAAAGACAAAACATGTGAAGGAAACATTCTTTACAAACCATGGAAACCACTGTGCATATTTCTTTTATTAAAGACAAAACATGTGAAGGAAATGTTCTTTACAAAACGTGGAAACAACTGTGCATATTTCTTTTATTAAAGACAAAACATGTGAAGGAAATGCTCTTTACAAACCGTGGAAACAACTGTGCATATTTCTTTCATTAAAGACAAAACATGTGAAGGAAATGCTCTTTACAAACCGTGGAAACAACTGTGCATATTTCTTTTATTAAAGACAAAACATGTGAAGGAAATGTTCTTTACAAACCGTGGAAACAACTGTGCATATTTCTTTCATTAAAGACAAAACATGTGAAGGAAATGCTCTTTACAAATCGTGGAAACAACTGTGCATATTTCTTTTATTAAAGACAAAACATGTGAAGGAAATGTTCGTTACAAAACGTGGAAACAACTGTGCATATTTCTTTTATTAAAGACAAAACATGTGAAGGAAATGTTCGTTACAAAACGTGGAAACAACTGTGCATATTTCTTTTATTAAAGACAAAACATGTGAAGGAAATGCTCTTTACAAACCGTGGAAACAACTGTGCATATTTCTTTTATTAAAGACAAAACATGTGAAGGAAATGCTCTTTACAAACCGTGGGAAACAACTGTGCATATTTCTTTTATTAAAGACAAAACGTGAAGGAAATTTTCTTTACAAACCGTGGAAACAACTGTGCATATTTCTTTTATTAAAGACAAAACATGTGAAGGAAATGCTCTTTACAAACCGTGGAAACAACTGTGCATATTTCTTTTATTAAAGACAAAACATGTGAAGGAAATGTTCGTTACAAAACGTGGAAACAACTGCGCATATTTCTTTTATTAAAGACAAAACATGTGAAGGAAATGCTCTTTACAAACCGTGGAAACAACTGTGCATATTTCTTTTATTAAAGACAAAGCATGTGAAGGAAATGCTCTTTACAAACCGTGGAAACAACTGTGCATATTTCTTTTATTAAAGACAAAACATGTGAAGGAAATGCTCTTTACAAACCGTGGAAACAACTGTGCATATTTCTTTTATTAAAGACAAAACATGTGAAGGAAATGCTCTTTACAAACCGTGGAAACAACTGTGCATATTTCCTTCATTAAAGACAAACCTTGTAAAGGAAATGTTCTTTACAAACCGTGGAAACAACTGTGCATATTTATGTGTTGTATATATATATATATATATACAACTGTGCATGTGATGGAAATGTTCTTTACAAACCATTTAAACAACTGTGCATATTTCCTTCAGTAATGACAAAAGTTGTGCCGGAAATGTTCTTTACAAGCCGTTGATTAGTAATTTATTCTGATTTAGTTAAAATACTGAAATTAAAATTTAAAAAAAAACCCGAAGATTTATTACATTAAGTAAATGTGTGAAAAAATTTCTGTGAACAGATCTACAGAGGAAACGAGGGGAAGAGTACCGGATAGTGGAAGAAGGATGAGGAAATAAATTAATGGGTAGACATTTATTGAACCAGAACGTTCATCGTATGCACTGACCCTATTGATATCAACGTCCTTATACATCTTATGCAGTTATTATTTGTACTACATCACTTATATCCATAGGCGTAATGGCGTCACTTTTATTAGCTTTGAAGAGTAATGCGTGTTAAGATTCTGTGTATGACTTTCTGGACTTTTCGATTCATTCTGAATTCTTCTACCTCAATAAACTTTATTTAAAATTATTTTAACATATAAACTTTATTTAAGCTTTATTTATTTTAACATATAAACTTTATTTAAGCTTTATTTATTTTAACATATAAACTTTATTTAAGCTTTATTTATTTTAACATATAAACTTTATTTAAGCTTTATTTATTTTAACATATAAACTTTATTTAAGCTTTATTTATTTTAACATATAAACTTTATTTAAGCTTTATATACTTTATTTCATTGTAGCTTTTATTGTTATATTTAAATAGATCTAGCCGAAGAATTTCAAATGATCTCTTAGTAACCCCTTAACATTTCTGGATCCGGAGATATAACAGTGAGAACTGAGTACCGATTCTAGACCAACTCTGCTTCCTTCCCGCTACATGACGCGCAACACCTTTCTTTCTCCTAGTTGACTCTTCCAACCTTTATCTACTCGATGATATCTTTAAATTTATCAAATTAAGTATAATTCTGAAGCATTTTTGATTTAATTTCGAAGCATTTTTTTCAATTCCTTCTATTAACTCACACTCTCCCTATATATATCTTGTTCAAATTTTCAATCGTTCATAAAATACTTTTTATTGATCCACTCAAGTTCAAATACTTTTTTTTTTGAACTTGTAGTGGATGACACTTGATGTTAGTACAGTTTTTTCAAATATTAATTCAGTAATTAAATTTAATTCATTAATTTTAGTTTTTTTTTAGATTTAAGTTGCATGTATCTACCAATAGATGGCGCCAGAAAAACTTTAAAAAAATGAATGAAAATTAGTTATAAAGGACTTTCTAATAATTAGTAGTAATAATTAGTTCTAATAATTTTAGTAGTGCATAATATACGTAGGTAAAATTTAGAAAATAAGTTCTATTAATTTTAGTAGTGCATAATATATGTGGTTGAAATATTAGAGAGTTTTTGCATACTGTACGTTAGTTACCGTAGGACGTCCGTTCGCTTTTTCTCCATAGCGCGCATGCGCAGTTTCCTATGAGCATGCGCTCTAGGGTGAAAAAGCTAACGGACGTCCTACGGTAACTAACGTACGGTATGCAAAAACTCTCTATTGTCGAATGAAAATTCCTACTGGACGATTCAAATTAAAAAACTTTTGAGTTAATTTTTATAAATCTTTTAAATTTAAACTTTTAAGTGTATGGACAAAATTGATAATAAAAAATTTAAAATGTATTAATGAAAATTGGAATTTAAAAAAAAAAAGAAATAATCTAGGATAATGCAAATATTTACGTAATATTTATAATCATTTTATAACACATAAAATTTATTTTTGTAAATTATTTTTGGATTAATTTAATTATTAAGTTATTTGATTAATTAAGTTATTCATTATATTTCATAATCAGAGTGAAAAAAATATGCTTCCGATGTGAATACATCCGTAAGAATACCATAATTATTTACAATTGGGCAACTGATTTTACAATGATAAAAATACAATATATGACGTAAAATCCAATGTCATTATTTTTATATAAAAACAGTGATATTTTCTGATATCAGATAACAGGAGTGCATAAAAAAATCATGCAGGACTGATAACAGGAAATAATGACTGATAACTGATAACAGGAGTGCAACTTTTAAACTAAAAATTATTTAACCCTTATTTTATTTTAACGCTTAAATTAAACATTAACACTTACTTACAATATTTTATTTGACAGTTTGAGAATAAATAATAATAATAATGAAATTAAAAAGAATTAAAATTAATGAAATATTTTCATTACCACAAAATTTTGCAATTTTTTTATATTGTTACTACACAATTCTTATGGACATTGTATGAATGTTTTATATTTAGGATGAATGATAAACTCTAAATTATGTTGTATGCTAACTCTTCATAACCAAATTTACAAAAGTTATTTATACATATGTTAAAAATTAATTTCAGGTGGTTTTTCAGAAATATTAAAACTTTTTATAGTATTTTTTACGAGTACAAAAAAAGAAAGAACACACATATTATAAGAATGCTATATTTATTCCATTTTGCAAACAAATAAAACCGGTATCTAAAAGGCCAATACAAACAATAAATCACAGAATGAAGTTCCAAGCAAAAATGTCATAATTTTAGGTACGTATTAAGCCACATTTACAAATCTACTGTCATAACCTCTAATACCTCCGCCTACTAATGGCGCGCCAAAGTTGTCAACTCCTCCATATCCTCCATTATATCCCAAAGAACGTCCATAGCCAAGGTTTCCGTATCCACCATATCCAAGACCATAACTGCCGGATCCATATCCATACCCATTAACACCATAACCATATCCATTATTTCCATAAACATATCCATTATTTCCATATCCATATCCGTTATTTCCATAACCATATCCACCAAGTAATCCGAGGACAGCATCAGCAGAAAGCTCAAGGGGTTCATTGGGTCTTGAATTGTAGGGTCGAACTGCTCCCCTGGAGTAAGGATCGTTGGAGATCATGCGGACAGCGGCAGGGCTCTGGTTGGCGGTTCCTGGCTCGTTGGTCTTGACCTGAGCTCTGAATCCGGCATGGTCAGCGACGTAGTTCACTTGTCTGGCGATGCCCCTGTCGTCAGTGAAACCGTAGTTTCCTACAACTGCTCCGGCACCGTTTCCGGATTCTTCTCTGTGTTGTTCACCGTGGTGGTCCTTGATGGAGTAACCGAATTTATAGGGTTGTGGCTGATGAATCTGTTAATGAAATATATATATAAATCGAATAAATAATTGAAATATAATAATCTAAAACAGATATCAAATTTATGTATACATATTTTGTATACGAATGAAAAGGATTTATTTTATTTTTTTTTTAAAAACTGCTGATGGCAATTGTATGTTTAAAATTGCTAATTAAATATGTATGCAAAACGTTTTAAGAAACTAGCTAATTTAATTGGACAATTAATTACATTAGAATTATAAATTGCATGTATTTGTTGGTGTTGCGAATATAAGTGAAATTCAATAATTACAATTATCAGTTTGTTTTAATTTTTAGAAATATTTCATTTATGATTAGAGAAGATCTAGCAAGCCCATAAGATCTAAGATGATTAACATCTTATCAAGTAAATATTTATAACAAAAATATAATAAACTGCAATGAATAAAAACATTTTAAAATGTAAATTTTTTCAACACAATATTGGGATTCGAATGATTTAAGAATAATACATATTTTTAGAAAAATTTATAATTTTTTTATCGTATAATTTTTTTTTCATAGTGATTAAATTGATATGAATAAGAATATATAACAGTATTACAGTTGTTTCGTATATGCTTTTACCAAAACTATATCTATATCATTTAATTTATCTCTTTTTTAATTTTAAAAATAACAATTAAGAATTTTTCATTTTTCATTTTTCATTTTTTTTTCAGTATATGTTTTTTAAACATAAATTAGGTTAAATTAAAGTCAAATTTATTTATTCTAAATAAATTTATTTTGCATAAATTCTTAATAACAAATGTTGATAAAATTCTTAAAATGTTTATATCTTAATTATAACAATTTTAAAATAATTTTTCCAACTAATTGTAATTTAAGAGTTTTTTTTTATTTCAAACAATAATTTAAATTGGAATAAATGGTAATATTAAATAATTTTGATTTATTTGAATCTTTTCTTCAAATCTATTAAATATTCAAGAACATACTTATATGAAATTAAAATATTTGCGTAACTTATTGCAAAAAAATCACTGAATAGTATATGTTATAATATTTAAAATAATCTTTCTAATACTGTGATTATTAGACTTAAATTATAAAACTATGGCTTTTTATAGACTTATTATAAGACTTAAATCATAAGATATAAAAAATACTGCAAAATAAAAAGACAACAGATATGTGTATGTTTATTGATAAATGGAATTGCTATCCACTTGTATTCTTTGAGGAATATAACTTAATTGCTAAGTAACTTATAGTTAACAATTTTAGTTATATATGTCCCTCTTATAATTAAGAATTTTAATACAACTTGTCTCTCATAGTTAACAATCTTAGGTGCCTAATTATAAAACACAATGTTTTCATTTAAAGTCGACATTAAATTCTAGTTTATAGAATTTTTTGAAATGAAACTTTAAAATAAGGGTGCCAACCCAAATGATCTTGCGGGACACTTTGGGAATGCATCATAATTTCGCAGGCCGCATATAAAATTATATATCCCCATATTAGATTTAGACCCACTACAGACATATTTTTGGAGTGACAATTGAAATGAGTTATTATTTTTGTGTTTACTATTATTCTTACATGTCAATATAGATAATATAATAATAATGATACTAAACGCACATTGTAAAGAAATATATAACAGTAAAAATATATAAATATATAAATATAAACAAAATAAAAAAAAATGAAAGGGAATCAAAATGAAATCTAGGGATGGTCACTGATGTCACTTAAAGTGAAATATAGAACCTCTTGTAATAAATGTTCGAAAATACGCGCACATCATGAGTTCGCAGAATATAATTTAATTATTCTGCTAACTCATAATTGTAAACTACTAAATAAAACAGGCAATATCTGCCATATATTAGCAAGAACATTATTTTTAAATAAAAGTTAATTTTTTCTCATAATTTCGACAGCTAATTTTTGAATATATGGATGCACATATAATGTATTTTTTAAATACATTGATTTTCACTTTTTTGGCGGCCATCATAAAATAAATATATTTTGTAAAAGTGTGATAATTATCACGGGCCCAAAAAATAGTTTAGGCGGGCCGCGGGTTGTCCATCCCTGCTTTAAAACAAAATATTGAAATTTATTTGGTATATAATAAAATATTGATATCCGAATATGGTCATTTCTTCATGATAAAATTATACCGAATATTTCTTAATGAAAATAATTAAAAATTTATATATATATTTTAGTTAAAATAAATAAGTGAAAAGCAACTTGCGACTCATTTGTACTTGTAATTAATGTATAGACTATCAAATTACGATATTGATCAAGGAATTACTTACCCCATTGGCTGCTGATAGAGCAATGCAAGATAGTGCTATTAAAACAAACATCTGAAATAAATAAATAAGTGCATATAGAGACAGTAAAAAAACAATATAAACATTAGTTTAAACATTATAAAATTGCACAACTATTTAAAATTATTATGATAATACAAATAGTTAATCCATGAAAAGTTATAAATAACAAGTAACAGAAAAAGTTATAATATTTTTCATAAAAAATTAAAAAAAAAAAATAATTATTTTCATATTTAAAATAAAAAGTTATTTATTTTTTTAAATTGGTACAAATTATTTATTTGTTAAAATATGTTAGTTTATTTTTTTCATTAATTTTTCAATTAAATCAACACTATAGAAGTTACTAAAACTATAGCAAATTTACGGTAGACATTTTTATAAGAGAATGATTAATTCGATTTCAATAACTAGAATAGGAAATGCTAAGAAAAGATATTACTTTCGATTTTGTGTTTTCACTCAGAATGAAATTTCATGCCTTTAACATACGTATTTATATCCTTAAATTACTGATAAATGGCAATTATTGTGACACAGTTGACATTGAATTCATTTCTAGGTCACTAACTTGGCAATGCTTTTTGTTTCGTAGCGGAAACCATAAAATGCAGATTAACATTTCTGTTCCCAAATTAGCACGTTAGTTAATATCTTTTTTTTTATTTTGAATACTTTGGATTATTCATGGATTACAAAAAATTTCAAGCTACTGTGAATTGAGAGATTTCCATTTCGTTAGAGGTTAAAAAAATTAAAAACAGTTTTCAAAATGAAATACTATGTTACAGAAAAAAATAAATCCAGTAATATAAAAAAAAAATTTTAAAATCAATTCCGACTTTTTTATGACTATATTGCAGAAAGTCCTTTATAAATAATTTTCATTATTTTTTTTAAGTTAGAAAAAATTCTCTCTCTCTCTCTCACATACACACTTTTCATCTCTGTCACTAATTTATTCACATGAACCCAGAATGAACAAATAATTTGAAAAAGAAATTTTTTTCCAGCGACCAACACGCTTCGCCGCTGAAGGTATTTAAACTTGAGTGGATGAATAAAAAAGTATTTTATTAACGACTGAAAATTTGAACATAGAAGAAATTTGAACATGTGAAGTAATAGTAGGAATTGAATGACAAAGAAAGAATTTTATTTCAAGTTGAAATTTTCCTCTTACATCTGGTGCTATCTAAAACTAAAAAAAAAAAAAAAAAATTAAAATAAATTAAATAAATTTAATGAATTAATTAATATTTGAAAAACTATGTTAACATCAAGTATCATCCACTACAAGTTCAAATACATTTTTTTAAACTTGAGTGGATGAATAAAAAGTATTTTATGAACGATTGAAAATTTGAATAAGATATACACTGAAGTGACAAATGTCATGGGATACCTCTTAATATCGTGTCGGCCCTCCTTTCGCCCGGCGAAGTTCAGCAACTCGACGTGGCATGGACTCAACAAGCCGTTGGAAGTCTACTGCAGGAATATTGAGCCATGATGTCTCGATAGACGTCCATAATTGTGAAAGCGTTGATGGTGCAGGATTTTGGGCACGAACAGACCTCTCGATGATGTCCCATAAATGCTCGATGGGATTCATGTCGGGCGATCTAGGTGGCCAGATCATTCGTTGGAATTGTCCAGAATGTTCTTCAAACCAATCGCGAACAGTTGTGGCCCGGTGACATGGCGTATTGTCATCCATAAAAATCCCATCGTTGTTAGGGTACATGAAGTCCATGAATGGCTGCAAGTGATCTCCAAGTAGATGAACATAAGCATTTCCAGTCAATGTTCGGTCCAGTCGCACCAGAGGACCAAGTCCATGCCATGAAAAAACAGCCCACACCATTACGGAGCCACCACCAGCTTGAACAGTGCCTTGCTGACAGTTTGGGTCCACGGCTTCGTGGGGTCTGCGCCACACTCGAACCCTACCATCAGCTCTTACCAACTGAAATCGTGACTCATCGGACCAGGCCACGGTTTTCCATTCATCTAGGGACCAACCGATATGCTCACGTGCCCACGAGAGTCGCTGCAAGCGATGTCGTTCTGTCAGTAAAGGCACTCGAGTCGGTCTTCTGCTGGAATAGCCCAAGTTCCGCACAGTTCTAACAGACAAGTCCCTTGTACGTCCCACATTGATTTCTGCGGTTATTTGATGCAGTGTTGCTTGTCTGTTAGAATTTACGACTCTTTGCAGACGTCGCCGGTCTCGGTCGTTAAGTGCAGGCGGTCGACCACTGCGCTGTCCATGGTGGGATGTTATGCCTGAAATTTCATACTCTCGGCACACTCTTGACACAGTGGATCTGGGAATGTTGAATTCCCTAACGTTTTCCGAAATGGCATGACCCATGCGTCTAGCTCCGACTAACATTCCGCTTTCAAAGTCTGTTAATTCCCGTCGTGCGGTCATCATCATGTCAAAACCTCTTCACATGAATAACTTGAACAGAAATGAAAGCTCTGCGAAAGCACTGCGCATTTATACCTGTTCTACGCGATGCTACTGCCATCTGAAAATTTGCATATTGCTATCCCATGACTTTTGTCACTTCAGTGTATATAGGGAGAGTGTGAACTAATAATAGGAATTGAAAAAGGAACTGCCAGAAAAAAAACTTCTGTATGAAATTAAAAAGACGAATATGAAAAATCATATGTTTAAAAATAATTTCTGTCAAAAAAGAAAACATACCATAATAAAAACAGTAGACGAAGAAATAATGCCATTATTAAGTATCAAAACAGTGGGAGACATGAAGTATCAACTTGGAAAATGTTAAGATTAAAAAATTAAATATTTTTTCAAAATGAAATACTATGTTAAAAATTAAATAATCACAAAGCTTATGTGTGTATATTAAATTATTACGAAGCATATGTGTGTATATTAGGTTATTTAAAAATAAATAAACAACTTAATCTTAAAATTATTTTAGAAATTTTTTTTTATTATAATAATAATAAACTTAATAACAAAAAGTCAATGCTAATTTTAACTTTCTGGATAAGACAAAATTTTGTGTTTTTATCAAAATTT
Organism: Caerostris darwini; assembly: GCA_021605075.1. NCBI lineage: Eukaryota > Metazoa > Arthropoda > Arachnida > Araneae > Araneidae > Caerostris > Caerostris darwini. Next base: position 457,938 of record BPLQ01013317.1, on the reverse strand, counting down.
TATTGTATTTTAGATGGTGCAAAACAATGTATTCGCGTTTATATACGCGATTTGAAAAAAATTGTAATAAAGGAAGCTGGGTTTGTCATGTAATTAAGAACTAGTCCTAGCTACATAAGTACTACCAACTGGTTTATTACTTTTTTGTTGACAGTAAATAGTACAGTAGATCCTCTTTAGGTCGGACCTCGATAAGTCGAAAACCTCCACAACTCGAAAAAATTTTTTGTTCCCTTCCCTTCAAGTCCCAAAATCTCCATTACGAAATTTCAACCCTCTATAAGTCGAAATAATTAGTCCAAACCCACAAGCCATTTTGGCATATATTTTCCCTTCGTAACTCGAAAACAAAATTGGACCTCTGTATCTCGAACATTAGCAATGTTTGATTTTACAATCTTTTTTACAACCTTTACAACTCGATCATTTGAAACTAATTACCTCTATAGCTCGAAGAAAAATAAGTTACCGACTTTAAGGATTTGCCGACAATGCACGTCATTGTTTCTTAGAAAACAATGTATGAGTATATAGTAAATAGAATAACCAATTCTATGAAATAGCTCGGAAGAAAAATAATTTTCGGCTCTTTATAGCTTAGATAATGCTATAGATAGAGAACGATCGAATTGTCTAAAGCAAAAAAAAAAAAAAAAAAAAAAAAAAAAAAAAAAAAAAATAATAATAATAATAATAATAACTGACTTTTTTTAATACATAATATTTTTAATTTTTATGGTGTTTCGGAATTATTTTGAAATTTTTTATTGTAGTACAAAATATAATTTTAAAGTTGCAAACAAACATGTTTATTACCTCCGTAACTTGAATTTTTATTTATTTTACCTCTCTAACTCAAGAACCTAAACCTCTACAAGTCGAATATTTCCTTGCAAAATCCGCGTAAGTCGAAATCCTCCATAAATCGAAAACTCTATAACTGGAATTCTCCCTTGAAGTTCGACTTACAGAGGTTCTACTGTATAAGAAATGATTATTTCAATTAACATCGACACAAAAGAAAATTTTATTTATTCTAAACACTTCAAACTCAATAAAGCACGAGTGTATGGCCTTCAACTGATTGAAACTTTATCATAAGCACCCCCACCTTCCGTAAACACAGGAACCTAAATTCCTTGTAATAAGACATGACAATTCCTTAATAAGAAAAATAAAAATGTCCAATAGAATGTACCAGAGAATTTGAAGTGATCACTAGCGAATATTTCCCGGTATTATTTATATAGTGTTTTGTAACATTAAAACATATAACAAATAATGTGTTAAATAATGTGTCTATTTTAAAATGAATCGCAGAATTTTCCGTACTGTCGACCACGAAATCGTCAACTCACGTGACACCGATCTAGCACTTTTTAAAGAATAACTGGAAGTGGAGGGGCCTGAATGGCCGAGTGGCTGGCGCTCGGTACGACAGGTTTCGGGTTCGAGTCCCGGCGGTGCCATGGATGTTTGTAGTGGTTCGGAATACACTTTAAACAGTAGGTCCCGGTCTAACACGTTCGTAGAGCATTGTGGCGAGTGACATATTAAAAATAAGGAAAAAACTAACTGTTCATATATATAGTGATTAGGGGATTATAGTCTTGTTGCTTCACATCCCCATATACCACGTCATTCATCATCATCTGGAAGTGGAGGCTCTTTCAACTGCTTGAGACTTCTTCGATAGTTTCATTCGCAACTCGTTTCCTTATTTGTAATATTTTAAATGAATCCGGACTTATCAACATAAAAAGTGTCAAACGGCGATAGGATGCCAAAGAATGTTTTCGAGAGCATAGGAGCAGCAATTTTTCATTTTTTAAAAATCACTTTTCTGTAACATTTGACTTAATTATTATAGCATATTTCTGAAACATTTGTATATAATGCTCCTACAATTATTTGTAATATTTTAAATGAATCCGGACTTATTAACATAAAAAGTGTCAAACGGCGATAGGATGCCAAAGAATGTTTTCGAGAACATAGGAGCAGCAATTTTTCATTTTTTAAAAACATTTTTCTGTAACATTTGACTTAATTATTATAGCATATTTCTCAAACATTTGTATATAATGGTCCTACAATTATTTGTAATATTTTAAATGAATCCAGACTTCAAAAAGTTTGAGAATCACTGGTCTATAAGATCACTTTACTTTCATGATTCTTTTTTAACAATAAAAAAATGACAGGAACCAATTAGTTTCGTAAACAATAAAAAAGTAAGATTTTTATGAATGAAAACGTAACTAATCAGAATTTTTCGTAATGTTTAGTAAATATGGTATTTAAAATTTAAAAAAAAAAAATCTTTTTCTCTGTTTTTTTTTTTTTTTTTCAATTTCTACTATTAATTCACACTCTCCCTATATATATATCTTGGTCAAATTTTCAATCGTTCATAAAATACATTTTATTCATCCACTCAAGCTCAAATACATTTTTTTTGAAACTTGTAGTGGATGGCACTTGATGTTAATACAATTTTTTCAAATATTAATTCATTAATTAAATTTAATTAATTAATTTTAGTTTTTTTTAGATTTAAGTTGCATGTATCTACCAATAGATGGCGCCATATGTAAGAGCAAAATTTCAACTTGAAATGAAAACCTTTCTTTTTTTCCATTTTCTACTATTAATTCACACTCTCCCTATATATATTTATATATATTGTTCAATATTAATTCATTAATTAATTTTAATTAATAAAAAAGTAGGAATTGACTTTAAATTTTTTTTTATATTAATTGTTTTAATAACCTTTAAATTTAGCAAATGCAGACAAACATTCAAATAGCTTACCTTATAAAGAGATTTCAATAATAATAATAATAATAATAAAACATTTTGAATCACTTTTCCATTTATTCTCTAAATATATCAGTCATGGGAGTTTATGAGTTGAAGTGAGTTTAATAATGAGTTTATGAAACTAAATCTAATGTGAAAAAGAATATATATGTAGTTTAAGAGTAGTTTGAAAATTTTGAAAATATTAAAATAAAACAGAACAGTCAACTAATTCTTTATTTCTGACTGCCTGAAACTCAAAAGAATTAACGAAATATACAACAACATTAAAATTTAAATGATGTCTATATCTTGAATGAGCATTCACATATATCACTACTGTATTGTGAATATACACCAATAATGATTTTGTGAGCAATATAAAAAGAGAAAACTCAAAAGGTTTTAAATGCTGCAATTGGATTTTTACACAGTTTTTCTGCTGAAGAGACATATTGCGTTTCAACGAAAGAAAAATGACGATTATGCAAACACGATTCTGAGTGTCGCAAAGCAAAAATTTTGATTTAATATAAATTATCATTATTATTTATTTAGAACTTTTAGACTTTTTTCTATTATTATTACATTATTATTCCTTTTAGAAGATGTTGAATTATAAAATTATTTTGTTACTACAAAATACAATATTTTAAATAAATTATAATTAAATTCTAATTGATGATTTTTAGAGAACGCTTCATAAGCAACATGTGTCACCAATCAAGGAAATAAGTTCGATTATTTAGAAATATCATCGATGTCCTGTCAATTGTAGCCTTGATTTTATTCAGACTGAAATGATTTACAAATATTTGCTACTTCGTATTCACTTTGATATAATGCAATTGTCACGGTCATTTGAAATACTCCACATGAATACGTAATAAACTCAGTTATTCGGATATGCGGAAAACCCATAATCAGTTCATAAAAAAAATGTTAAAATCAATGTCGCGTTGTTAAAAAATGTAAATCGGCATTAAAATTTAAAAATGGAAAAGGTGTGAAATAATGATCAATAAATTACAAATTAAAAGTTGAAAACAAAATAAAAAACAAAACAAAAATAAATTACGTATAATTTTTTAATGTTATGCATGATTAATAAAAAAAATCTTAACCAAAATGGTTAGATATTTTGAAGTTTTTTTTTTTTTTTTTTTTTTTTTTTTTTTTTTTTTTTTTTTTTTTTTTTGAGATCATTAATATTTTATTAACTTCATATTATTAATCCATTATTTCAAATAAAAAAAATCATCGTGATAAACTTAACGGTAAATTTATTTGAATTTATTTGTTTTTTTGAAAAGTTTTTGTTTAATGATATTGTTTCATTAGAATTCCTTTTTTTATCTTTGTTTGAATTCAAGTTGTTAATGGAAAATATATACATTACAAAAGATGAACAAACAAGAGAAATGAGAAATTCATATATATATATATATATATGTATACACACACACACACACACACATACACACACACCACACACACACACACACACACCACACACACACGCACACACACACAACACACACACCACACACACACACACACACATATATATATATATATACATATATATCATATATATATATGTATACACATATATTTATATATATATATATATATATATATATATATATATATATATATATATATATATATATATATATATATATATATATATATATATATATATATATATATATATATATACACTCATGTCCATAAATTAAGGATAATTAAGATTCACACAGAAATTGAACTCTAAAATAAAAATTTCACCTGTAGAATTATCACACACATCTTGAAGAAGAATATGCAAATTACAGGAAACCACCAGGTGGCGTGGATAGTACGTCACAATGACGAGAGTGTAAGAGAGAAGTATATAAGGAATGGTGGCAAAGAAGTAAAATTGTTCACAAGCACTTTAAAAGCCTTTCAGTGCAATAACTGCATAGTTATGGCACAAAGGAAGCATTTGGATGATTTTTTACGCGGTAGAATTATCGGACGACTGGAATGTGGACGTACCCAGCTGGAAGTATCCGAGGAACTTGGAATTCGCCAGAGTGTCATCTCCAGGCTTTGGCAACGATTTCAAGATGATGGTAATGTGAGTAGATGTTACAGCACAGGTCGCCCCCGAGTTACAACGCCGAATGAGGACCGGTATTTAGCAGTTACTGCCAAAAGAAACAGACGGAGCACAGCATCCGACCTGTCCCGTCAGCTCTCTTCAGCTACCGGTACGACAGTTTCAAGGCAGGCCGTGTACAGACGCTTAGGGCACATTGGTCTATATGCTCGTAGGCCTGTCAGATGTGTTCCACTTAAGCAACTCACTGTCGCCTGCGATTAACCTGGAGTAGAGAGCATGCATTGTGGACACCGCAACTGTGGTCTGGTGTGATGTTTTCCGACTAGTCCAGGTTTAGTTTGCAGTCTGATTCTCGCCGGACTTTCATATGGAGAGCGCCAGGTACCCGTTATCACCAAGAGAACACCATTGAACGACACCGTTACGGTGGTGCAGGATGGCTCGTTTGGGGAGAATTATTCTTGGTTCCAGAACTGACCTGCATGTTCAGAGTGTAACGATGACAGGTCACATCTATCGGGATGCCATTCTGGAACAACATGTACGTTTGTTTCGGGGCGACATGGGTGCTGAATTTCTGTTTATGGATGACAACGCCCGTCCACACCGTGCAAACATTGTAGAAGAATGCCTTCAATTGCAGGATATCACCCGTATGGATTGGCCAGCATACTCACCGGACTTGAATCTAATAGAGCATGTGTGGGATATGCTTGGCCGACGAATTGCAGCCCGTCAACCCCCTCCCACCTGTCAACCAGAATTTCGGAGGGCATTGCTTGATGAGTGGTGCAATATTCCCCAAGATCAGATTGATAATTTGATACTCAGCATGCCTAGGCGTTGCAAGGCCTGTATTGCATCGTCCGGGAGATATACTTCATATTAACCATCATACTAAGCATGTTATACTGTTTTTTGTAAATATGTTCTTTTTTTAAATGTGCTCCAGGGAATAAAAATCGCAATTTTTATTAATTATGTCAAACATATAGTATCTTTTTTGCTCTTTACCTTTTGTTTAATAAATAGACTTTACAAATAAGTCAAATTTGTTTTGCTTCTGTCTCTTTCTTTGCCTGAACTTCATTATCTTCAATTGATGGACATGAGTGTATATATATAATATATATATAAGTGTTTTTATAAATGCAATGATAAGCTACTGTAAAAATATGCTATATGTTTTACTAAGAACAACCTCTTTAATTGTACTGATCTTTATTTTAATATGTTACCTGAATGAGGGATAGAAGCTAACCTAAAATTTGCAGGAAACATTTCCCATACAACTTTATTGACCATTAAAAAATATTGTTACAATTATTTAGAAACATCCTCGACAAATGTATAAGAATATGCATACTATTAGGCACCATAAGTAAGTATATGTTATCAGGCGTACACATTCATCTATAAATATGTGTGCCTTTTTTTTCAGTTTTTTCTTAATATATGTGTACTTCTAAATGTTTATTTCTAGATGAACCTTTGCACTACTGTGTCCAAAATGTGAGACCTATTATTTTTTTTTTCAAAAATTCTTTATTTATTCTTCTAAATTTATATCATTGCCTTCAAAGTAATTCTCTCCGGACACAAAGCAATTATGCCAATTTTTTTCCAATCCTCAGTGCATGCTAAAAAGTCATGGCAAGGATGGCCTCAAGGATCGAGCGGCGATTCACGTTGAATCTCTTCAATCGACTCAAAACGATTTTCCCTGAGTGGTCTTTTGAATCTAGGGAATAGCCAGATGTAGCACGGTGAGAATACGGTGGTTGTGGGACGATATGGGTTTCATTTGTAGCGAAACAATGTGCAATGCAATGTGAGCTGGTGCATTCAGTGTTTTCGGTACCAATCCAGATTTGACGTGTTTGAGACCCAAAATGAAGTTGACAGATCCTTTTGAAATTCCAACATCATCAGCAAGGTCTCTAATTGTAAATCGACAGTTTGCAAGCACCAATTCTTTAATTTTTTGGATGTGAGGTTCGTCGGTTGAGGTTAATGGTCGATCAGATGGCTTTTCGTCTTCAACGCGTTCTCTGTGTTCTTTGAACTGTTTATACCACTTGTAAACATTTCTTTCCGATATAGGAACGCTCCCCGAATGCCTTCTGCAACATTCTAATCGTTTCCGCAAACAAATTTTAATGCAAGTTTCCTGCTCAATTAATTCAGACATTTCAAAAATCGCCGGAATCAGTTTTAGAATCTCAAAAAGCCTATATTTTGACGTCAAATTTCACACAGATGTCAAGGACAGTGCCAGCAACCTAAAAAATAAAAATAAAATTAAAATTCCATAAGACCTTGGAATTTTAAATTGAAAATTGGTGTTACGTTTTGGACACAGCAGTATTTGTTAGTGAGACTATGCACTTATGGACCTGATGGCCGACTGACTAGCGCTCTGTCTCTCGGTAACGCGGGTTTCGGGCTCTAATGGTGTCACGTTGTTTGTAGTGGCTCGAATTCCACTTCAAACCGTAAATCCCGGACTGATATGATTGTTGGGGGTGGGACTGACAATCATGTCCACTAAAAAGGAAACTTATCTCCTGTTCCGGAATCTGGAATGAGGCCCTTGGTGTTATCGCGTCTTTGAAGAAGCAGAAGCTATGTCCTTATTCATTTACGTCAAAAAAAGGAACAAACGTTATAACAGTTTTAAACTAACATATCAATTCTAAAACAGTAAACAATCGATAAGTTTCAAATTTATAAACTCTTTTTTTTCTTCAAACAGAAGAAATTCAATAGAACTTTATCTTGATATTTCATTGCTCGATAATTAATAAAAATACACCATTTGAAAGTTTTTCATAAATTTTTTCATAATAAACTCTCATTTTGCTTCATCAAGGACTAGAAAATTAGGTAATAAATTTTATTTAAGATTTTCAATACTAGTTATTGTCTTCTATTATTTTACATGTATTCTCAGTTTTAGAAAAACATCAATTGTGGCATCTTTAACTTATCATTTTAATAGCAGATTTAAATAATCGTGGTTTCCTTCTAGGAGGTTTTTTTAATCTATATTCAAAGCGGTTTCATTAATATATTATCTTATTATTAGATATAACTATTTATTATATGAGCATTTAATAATCGGAATTTGGTTCATTTAATTATGTTAATTATTATTTTATTCATTTATTTATCATAGTTTTTAATGCGTTTAAACTAGTTTCATTTTTTAAGATAACGTCATTAATTTAAAATATTAGAAATAAGTTTTATGCTTACATCATACAACATTTTGCTATGGTATTTTTAAAATCTCACGTATAAAGTTTTAAATTTTTAATCCTCAAGAGCATAAAAAGCTTTCAATTCTCGGAAATTTCAAACTACTTGTAATCCTGTTAACAATCCAAAGTTTTAAAAAACGAAATACATAAGCTAATGTGCCAATTTAAAAACAAAAAATGCTAATCTGTAATTCATTGTTTCCACCATGGAAGAAAAGGAAATGTCAAGTTCGCGACCTACAAAGCAATTCAAAGTTAATTGCGTTACAGTAATTTCTTTTTTTTTTTCTTCTCCCTCCATATATAAATATGGATGTCTAAAGCATGGAAAATCATTTCGATTGAAAACTAGAAAATCGAAAGTAAGTAAGAATAAGTATTTTAAGTTTGGTTAAAAAAAATTTAATGAAATTCATTGTGCTGGATAATATTAATTAAAATTTATGTAAAAATTATTATTATCTGCCCTAATTTTTGTGATCTAGTTTGTTATAGTTTTCCCTAATTTAAAGGCATATGACCATTAATAAAATGTGAAGAGAGTGCACAGGTTCAAAAGCGTTTGTTGCAGTCATTTCTTTTTAAAATGAGTAGTTTAGTTTGATATACGAGGGCCTGACTGACCGAGTGGCTAGGGCTCTGGCGCTCGGTACCACAGCGGTGCCATAGATGTTCGTAGTGGTTCGGAATCCATTTTAAACCGTAGGTCTCAGTCTAACATGATCATAGAGCGTTGCGGGGGTACTGTTACTCCGCGCCCTCAGCTTAACTTTAAGGTACACGCACCTTCTGGGTAGTGCTAAGTGAGTAAGGTCGGTGCAGCGCTGGCCTTAAGGCATCAAAGACAATTGTCTAAGCGTTTGACAGCTGCATTAGAACAAAAGAAGTTTGGTTTATCACTCTATGATCATTTTGTGCACACTAGGACTAAATAGACTGAAAGCTGCAATTTAAAGTGGATTCTGGACCGCTAAAAAACATCCATGACACTGCCAGGATTCGAACCAGAAACCTGTGGAAAGCTCTAGCCACTTGGCTATCAAGCCGCTTAAAATCAGCTATCGCGATAGCGCGTTTGACAGTGTATGTGAGCATGCCGCATTGGCAGTTAGACCATTTGTACGTTTTGGATTTTATTACATGACACATGAAAATGAGGAGAACTTGTCCTTAAAAGTAGCCAGATATAACTTGTGGTATGCATTATATTAAAACACTCAAGTAATTCAAAAATCAATGCACTTGAAATAGCTAAATATATCTTTCAAATAGGAATAAATTGAATAGATTTCTAAAATTACTGAAATTCGTATTTATTTTAAAAATATCTTTCTGTTTAAAAAATATTTTAACCTTAGTTTTCAATCAAAATTAATAAGACGTTTCTGTTACTTAGTATATTTTTAACCATCTCATAAACTGTGACTTATTTCTATTGATATCAGTCTATGGTTTTCGTCCGCGTTTTGTGGATTGTATGTGATAGATTCTATATAGTATTGTTTTTTTCTTTCAGATGTTTCCTTTAGTAATTTTGTCTTGCATTGCTCTGGCAGCCTCTAATGGTGTAAGTAATTTCTTCATGTTAAATATCATGTCATTCATAACATTAATAGTCATAAAATTTTTATAATAATGCTGATTTTTTAGACATTTTTTAATAAAAGGTTAGAAAAGTTAAAAAATCCTAAATTTGTAAAAAAAAAGTATTACTAATCACAAAGTGTTCATTTGAATTTTGAAGGTCATTTCATGACAAGAAATTAATTTTATTATGAATATTTTTTCCTCAAAAGGAAATTTAAAGCAAAACAAAATCTTTTAATTTAATACAAATTAATTAAAAATTTCTAAAATTAAATACATACTGGATAATTAATTACTTTAATTTTTATAAATAGGCAATAGAAAATAAACAATAATATGATAATCAGTATAATGATTTTCTGTAATCAGTCATTCCATTGTTTATAAAAACTGTCGTTACATGTTTTCATTATTGGTTTTGAATTTAAGATTGTCATTTACAAATTTCAAATGGAAACTATATTTCTTATGTATAAACAAAAACAAGTTTAAAAATTTTTTTACACTTCAACTGTTTTTAATTTTTATAAATTTAATTATTACAGATTCATCAATCCCAACCCTATATGTTTGGTTACGCTAGATCTCCTCTCAACATAAATGAAATGTTTCTAAAAATAAAAACAAGTTAATTTTTATTATTATAAGTATTGATTTTCACTTATATTCGTAATACCAACACAATACATTCAATTTATAATTATTATATAATTGTTCAATTAAATTAGTTAGTTTACTAAAACCTTTTGCATACATATTTAATTAGCAATTTTAAACTTACAATTGCCATCAGCAGTTTAACAAATAAAATCCATTTCATTCGTATACCCAATATGCATATATTAATTTGATATCTGTTTTAGATGATTAAATTTCAATTGTTTATTCGAATTTTATAAATATTTCATTAACAGATTCATCAACCTCAACCCTATAAGTTCGGTTACTCCATAAAGGACCACCATGGTGAACAACACAGAGAAGAATCCGGTAACGGTGCTGGAGCAGTTGTGGGAAACTACGGTTTCACTGACGACAGGGGTATCGCCAGACAAGTGAACTACGTCGCTGACCATGCCGGATTCAGAGCTCAGGTCAAGACCAACGAGCCAGGAACCGCCAACCAGAGCCCTGCCGCTGTCCGCATGATCTCCAACGATCCTTACTCCAGGGCAGCAGTTCGACCCTACAATTCGAGACCCAACGAACCACTTGAGCTTTCTGCTGATGCTGTCCTCGGATTACTTGGTGGATATGGTTATGGAAATAACGGATATGGTTATGGATCCGGCAGAAATGGTCTTGGATATGGTGGATATGGATCCGGCATGAATGGCCTTGGATATGGTGGATATGGAAACCAAGGCTATGGCTATGGACGTTCTTTGGGATACAATGGAGAATATGGAGGTGTTGTCAACTTTGGCGCCCCATTAATAGGTGGAGCTATTAGAGGTTATGACAGTAGATTTGTAAATGTGGCTTAGTTTTTTATATAAAATTGAAATGTTTTTAATTACATTTTACAAGTGTATTAGCTGGAATACCTCTGCCTTTGATGTTATTTGTTTGTAGAAAATAAAATAGCTTTCCCGCAAAATTTGTGTTTTGTTATTGATGTGTGTGTGTGTGTGTGTGTAGAAATTTCTTTTCTAATACATTCACAGGTTTCGGGTTCGAGTCCCGACGGTGCCATGAATGTTTGTAGTGGTACGGAACCCACTTTAAACTGTAGGTCCCGGTCTGTTTAGCCTAAAGTGTGCACAACATGACCGTAGAGCGACAAACCAAACCAAACTTTCTAATACATTTGAATTTATTTTCTAAATTATTTTATTTAATTCCCTTAATTATATATTTAAAGTTATTATGTTATTATTTATTTAAATGATCTTAAATGATTTCTTTAAAAAGCTGTTTAATTATAAAAAAAAGTCAAAACTTATCAAAAAATATTTATTATTTTTCTTCTTTATTAATCATATGAAAATTTAAATTATATTTTAATGAAGTATGAAAAATTCATATTTTAAATTATATAAGAACCTTTTCAATTTTTCTTAATTTTTTACCGAAACTGATGATTTTAATAAATCTAAACTGTTGCTTTCTCAGTTATAAGAAAAAGTTTTGAAAAATTATGATTTAAATAATTTCGGTTCTTGAAGTAAAAAAATAATTAATTATTCAGAAATATAATAAAAATGTATTTATAGGGAATTAAATTTAATTTTTCAATTAATGTATTTTCAATGCATTAATTGAAATCTAAAATTAAATTGTCAAAGGAAAAAACTTAATAAAAATAAAATAATACAGGAAAAATTTGTTACGTGAATTAAAACACTTACGGAACTTTGGCATGAATTTAGTTTTTTTTTCAATTCCTACTATTAGCTCGCACTCTCCCTATATATATCTTATTCAAATTTTCAATCGTTAATAAAATAATTTTTATTCATCCACTCAAGTTCAAATACATTTTTTTGAACTTGTAGTGGATGACACTTGATGTTAATACAGTTTTTCCAAATATTAATTCATTAATTAAATTTAATTAATTAATTTTAGTTTTTTTTGCATTTAAGCTGCATGTATCTAATAATAGATGGCACGAGATGTAAGAGGAAAATTTCAACTTTATTTGTAAAGGACTTTTCTGCAAGTGAAAAAAAAGGAGGAATTGACTTTAAAAAAAGTTTTTAGTTTTTTTTTATATTACTTGTTTTAATTAATTAAGAGTTTATATATATAAAAAAAGTAGCTAATTAGAATTCCAGTGTGCATTTTGGGATTTTTGAATCAAATAAAATTATAAAGAATTTAAAAAATCAAAATGGATTTGATATTATCGCAATGTTCCAGAGGTTCATTGTTTCTTAAAGAAATGACAGTTTTCAGTTAGTTAAAAGCAAATAATTGATTGAATTTTTTTCACATTCTTCAGATATTTGATTATGTATACAAATAGATTTTTTAGAAAAATAAAACAGCTCTAGTTTTCTTAATTTTTTCTTTTCTTCTAATGCAGATGGCAAACACTTAGACAATTGACTGTGATGCTTTAAGGCAAGCGCAGGACTAGCGTTACTCAACTTATCACTACGCAGGAGGTGCGTGAAGCTTGAAGATAAGGTACGGACGTGGAGTAGCAACACCCTGCCACGTTCTACGATCATGTTAGCGGCTTAAAGTGAATTCCGAACCACTACAAACATCTATGGCATCACGGAGACTTGAATACCGAGACAGCGAGCGCCAGGTGCCATGGAGGTTTGTAGTGGTTCAAAACCCACCTTAAACCGTAGGTCCCGGTATAATATAGTGAGCGTTGTGAGGGTAGTGTTACTCGCGTTCGTAGCATATCTTCAAGCTACACGTGCCCCTGTTTAGTGCTAAATGAGTAACAGCTTTGCAGGCCTTGCTTATAGCATAATGATTAACTGTCTCTGTATCGCCAGCTGCATTAGAACAGCAACAGAAACAAAAACTGTGGTAATTGCTTATGATATGGCATTCACATAAAAGGAATTTGCATCATAATACCTACTCGCTCCTCTCAGTGGCTAACTGCTCATGATCTAACAGCGTTTTGCTTAAGAAAGGGAAAATAAAATGATAAACAACAATAACAAAAAATAGGCTAAATTGCAGACAAACATTTAACTCTTGTTCTGTAGTAAAGGGCCTGAATGGCCGAGTGACTAGAACTCTGGCGCTCGGTACCACAGGTTTCGAGTCCCGGCAGTGCCATGGATGTTTGTAGTGGTTCGGAATCAATTTTAAACTGTAGGTCCCTGTCTGTTTATCCTAAAGTGTGCACAAGATGACCGTACAGCGACAAACCAAACCTTGTTCTGTAGTAACTGTGGTATTATATTTCCAAATGTATACTTTATGTATGTACCATACTTCTAAATGTTTCCATGTGAAAAATTCTCAAGGAGTCATAAGAATTCCTGACATCCTGCTTGCTGATTACATGGGCATGTTAAATATCGTTAAGTATACTATCTCGTTGTTTGTTATGCATTATTCTATGTTGATCTTTGAATGGTAAAGTATGATACCATTATAACGCATCCATCAAGAGATAATTACTACATCTCATTTGCGCACATGAATACTATCTGTGCATATTGCTGCCTACTTGATTCAATATTCTGCATACTTGATTCGATTCTGTCCTAATAGACACTGTATAACACCATCATAACTCATCCATCAGGAGATAATTGCTACATGTGTTTACACCTGCACGCATATACACTCATAGCGGCAAAAACAGTCTATGCGTGCGCAGAATGCTAGCGATGAAAATAAAAAGTTAATATTAGTGTTGTGTGGGATCTGCAAGAGAGAATTAGCATGCCAGCGAGTAGCTATGGTAATTAAGAATAATTAAGAATAGTATAGTAATAAACGCGTTTATTTTATTTGCATTCGGAGTGATTATTTGTGACAAGTTAACCGTCAAATATACCATTTGTAACATAGTACTCTGTATTAATCGTTGACAAAGCACATACCGCAATATTTACAAATGGGATAGCTATCACTATGCGATGATTGCTGATATTGTCAAGCAATGCGAGCCCGATTACAGCTGATTAACGACCATAGAGGATATGCACCTATAATCCATCTCTCCTTAAAATGTTTCCTCAAGCATAGAAATGCATTTTTAATTTTTATTTCCATTTCCTTAAACCTTTTCTTTTAATTTTCCATACGTTCTAGAATTTCACAGCATTACTTTAAAGCTTATTTTTCATTCCATATGTGATGTAAAACTTTTTTTTTCGTATTTTCTCTCAGAATTTTATGTATCGAAGAAGTTTGGTTACTTATCTTACTTTTAGCGAAGATTCTATCTTTGGATATTGGTGCTTACTTGATTCAATACTTTGCATACTTGAATCGCTGTTGTCACAAGATACATTATATAAAGCATGTCTCCATTATAAAGCAGCCATCAGGAGATAATTGATACTTCAGGTATTCACACCTGCTCTTAGACACTATCTGTTGATAGTGTTACTTGATTCAATACTCTGCATACTTGAATCGATGCTGTCCTATATAAAGTATGATACCATTATAACGCATCCATCAGGAGATAATTACTACATCAAATGTTCACATTTGCGCGCATAGATACTATCTGTGCATATTGCTGCCTACTTGATTCAATACTCTGCATACTGATGCATAATGATTCGATGCTGTCCTAATAGACACTATATAAAGTATAACACCATTATAACGCATCCATCAGGAGATAATTACTACATGTGTTTACACCTGCGCGCATATGTACTCATAGCAGCAAAAACAGTGTATGCGTGCGCAGAATGCTAGCAATGAATATAAAAAGTTAATATTAGTTTTGTGTGTGATCTGCAAGAGAGTTTTATCATGCCATCGAGTAGCTATGGTAATTAAGAATAATTAAGAATAGTGTAGACATGCGTTGGTTTTATTTGCATTCTGAGTAATTATTTGTGACAAGTTAACCATCAAATATAACATTTGTAATACATTACTCTGTATTAATCGTTGACAAAATACATATCGCAAAATTTAGAAATGGGATAACTATGTTGATGACAGCTGTTAAAAACCATAGCAGATATACACCTATAATCCATCTCTCTTTAAAATATTTCCTCAAGCATAGAGATACATTTTTATTTTTATTTCCATTTCCTGAAACCTTTTTTTTTTTAATTTTCCATACATTCTGGAATTTCACAGCATTCCTTTAAAGCTTATTCTCCATTCACCGGATGTGATGTAAAACTTTTTTTTTTCGTATTTTCCTTAAAATTTTATGCATCGAAGAAGTTTGGTTCCTTATCTTACTTTTAGCGAAGATTCTATCTGTAAATATCGCAGCCTACTTGATTCAATACTCTGCATCCTTGATTCAGTACTCTGCATCCTTAATTCAATATTCTGCATCCTTGATTCGATGTTCCCCTAATATGCATTATATAAAGTATGACACCATTATAATGCATTCATCAGGAGATAATTTCTACATCACGTGTTCACGTTTACGCGCGTAGACACAATACGTGCTGCATACTGCTGCTCACTTGATTCAATACTCTGCATCCTTGATTCGATGTTGTCCTAATATACATTATATAAAGTATGACACCATTATAAAGCATTCATCAGGAGATAATTGCTACATCACGTGTTCACGTTTACGCGTGTAGACACAATACGTGCTGCTCACTTGATTCAATACTCTGCATCCTTGATTCGATGTTGTCCTAATATACATTATATAAAGTATGACACCATTATAAAGCATTCATCAGGAGATGATTACTACATGTGTTTACACCTGCGCGCATATACACTCATAGCGGCAAAAACAGTGTATGCGTGCGCAGAACGCTAGCGATGAAAATAAAAAGTTAATATCAGTGTTGTGTGGGATCTGCAAGAGAGAATTAGCATGACAGCGAGTAGCTATGGTAATTAAGAATAGTGTAGTAATAAACGTGTTTGTTTTATTTGTTTTCGTTTTGTTTTATTTGCCTACTTGAATCAATACTCTGCATCCTTGATTCGATATTGTCCTAATATTAATTTTACAAAGTATGACACCATTATAACGCATTCCTTAGAAGATGATTGCTACACCACGTGTTCATGTTTGCGCGCATAGAGACAATCTGTGCTGCATACTTGATTCGATGTTGTCAATTCTTTAAAGCTCTGTGACGACTTCTAAAACTTATTTTAAAAACTGAAGTTTTTAAAGACATCTTTTTTAGACCATAAAAACAAATTACAAGTTGACCTATTACAATTTCAAAAGTTTTTTTTTTTTTTCAGTCCACTGTAATGTAGACTATACTGCACACCAGCATTATGTAGCGTAACTTAATAAAGGATCACTGATGATGACAAAGAATAAATCAATATAAAATTTTGATATAGTTAATTTATTTTCCTGTTTATGTAGTACGTGAATACACTCAAGAGCCAAAACATTATGACCACCCCTACATTTTGCAATGAACTCGTCTGAATGACGTGGAAGGCACGTGATCAGGTGGAAGTGGTATTTAACTAGTATTAAGTGTTGGTATTAATCCATGCCAAGGCGGGTTGAAGCTATGTTGCGCGCCAAAGGTGGACCAACTCTTTATTGACAGGTGGTCATAATGTTTTGGCTCTTGAGTGTATGTAAATTAATAGAGATAAATCTATTGGAGTTGTTGTGACTGAAAAACGTAACTTCTTCTTTGGTTATAAAACACGTTTATTAATGCAACACAAGAAAGAAATGATGATACATGATGAGGCTATATACACATGAATAAATCCTTATACATGATTAACTTATATAATACATACATCTTATTGATGAAAAACAATATCTTAACAGATTCTACATTCTGTGTTATTACTACGTATTAGAAATAGGAACCAAAACCAAAATCCTTTTTATTGTAGTTGCCAGGTTTCAAAAGTGAAATACGTGATACAGGAAATAAGAAACTTATTAGGAGTGGCAATATCCTCCCACCTTTTGTATTGCAGGCATATTTTGCGTAGAGCAATACAAAATGAAAACAATACATTTATATATATGCAATAGTAATGAAAATACAATATTAGAAAAACTTAAGTAGTAATTATTAATGAATAACTAATATAAAATTATCCATTTCACTGAAATTAAATTCATTAGTTCAGTCTATAAGTCCAATCTTTTCACAGGAACAATTTGTCGACCAAATCGTGATCTCTTTAAAGTTTCTAATTGTTCTTTAGGGGGATCCTTGGGTTCAAAAGATTGCTCATTCGAAACAGTATGCTGATTGTCATTATCAGAAATATCGGAAGAATCTTTAACTCTTACAGGCACATCATTGAGAATCTCGGAAGAGCTCAATTCCAAGGGATATATCCTTTGAATAGGACGGATAATTTCTCCTTTAGCCACACGCAATCTCGCCACTCTTTCGACGTTGTCTTTGCCTTTAAACAATTCGATGATACGCCCCAAAGGCCAGTTTAGCCGTTTTGTGTTGTCTGAGCCCACGAGAACAATATCTCCTGGTGACAAGTTACGTCGTTTTGAAAATGACTGTGGACTCCGAATAAGCTCTGATAAATATTCCTTCTGAAATCGTTGACGTAGTTGATAGCGTAGGTTTTGCAGATAACGAATACGTTTACGTAGATGTTTAGCGTCTACAATGTCCAAGTCCATAGTTTCATTGCCTTTTATGTCTTGGATGAAGTCTGAAGGTTTGATAGCTCTCAACTCATTGGGATCATCGTAAATGTAAGTAAGTGGACGTCCATTAACGATGCTTTCACATTCGCACAGTAAAGTTGCCATTTCCTCGGAAGATACAGAAACACGACCTAAAACTTTTCTTAAAAGTTGTTTGACAGTGCGGATCATTCTTTCCCACCAACCTCCATACCATGGCGCGGTTGGGGGACTGAAATACCATTTTATCTTTTGAATGGCACATTCAGCAATAATTGCTTGCCAGTTGAGTGTGTTGAGAGCTCTTGTTGTTCCCAAAAAATTAGTTCCGTTATCTGTATACATAACAGAACAACGTCCTCTTCTCGCAAAAAATCTCCTCATAGCTTGCAAGAAAGCTTCAGTAGATAGAGATGTCACTAATTCTAAGTGAATAGCACGGTAAACTGCGCATGTAAATATCACTATCCAAGCTTTCTGACCTCCTTTTAAAAGAACAGGACCTGCAAGATCAGTGCCCGTCACTTCAAATGCAGCAACACGATTAATTCTATTAGCAGGAAGAGGAGCGGGACCGTCTGGTACCATAGGCCTTAATGTATATCTCTTGCACGTGACACACTTTTGTAAAACTTCTCTGACAATCCTCCGACCCCGAGGAATCCAAAACGTTCACGTAGATGAGACAGAGTAGTTTGCACGCCAGCATGTTGAAGTTTCTGATGAATGTAATCAATAAGTCTTCTCACAATGGGATGATCTGGTAAAACGGTAGGTCGCACAAAATCTTCCGGATCTTCTCCTAATATAAGCCTGGATTTTACCTTCAATATCTTATTTTCTTCGTAAAACTGTATTGTTTGGGCGTATTTCTCCTGAATATCAGTTGGCCATTCTGACTGTATTATTCGTATCAGAGCTTCTTCGGCACTTTGAATTTCTTCGTATGACAGCTCTTTTGTCAGCTTGTGAGAACTTACCCTAATATTCTGGCAAAATCTCAATATCCAAGCTATCATGCGTATAATTCTTGGATAACTCGAAAAATATAGAAGTCTGTTTCCAAAATGTTCTTTGGTATCAATATTAAGATTCACAACAACAGACTTTCGTCGTTCTTTCATTGCTTCTTCAGGAAGAGTTATCTCAGTGTAAGGCCAAAATTCTGGAGGTTCGTAGAGCCATTTTGGGCCCTCCCACCATCTACTTTGTAAAAGTTCAAACCAATTACATGATCGCGAAGGTAAATCAGCTGGATTAACATCTCCTGGAACAAATCTCCAATCTTCCATTTTTGTGAGTTCTCGTATTTCCTTTACTCTGTTACCCACAAATGTATTCCAAGGCTCTGTATTAGTAATCCATCCCAGAACTATCATGGAATCTGTCCAGAAATATGTCTTCAAAGGCAAATCAAGAGCTTCTAATATTGTCGAAGCAATTCTAGCTCCAATGGCAGCTCCTAAAAGCTCTAATCTGGGTATTGTTGGTCTCTGAACAGGAGCTACTCTAGCCTTCGCTGAAATCAATGAGACTTTCACCTCTCCTTCATCTTCACATCGTAGAAAAGAACAGCAGGCATACCCATGAGCCGAAGCATCAGTGAATATGTGTAAAGTAGCTTTTTTGAAATTTCCGTACAATATCCTGCGAGGAATTCGACATTTCTCAATAATAGCAATATGTTTAGCCCATCGTCGATAGCGTAGTTGCATATCAAGAGTCAACTCCTCGTCCCAGTCCAATTTATTACGCCAGGCTTCCTGAAGCAATAATTTGGGCAATAAAGTCGCTGGTGATGTGAAACCAATAGGATCATATATACTATTTACAATGGAAAGTAATTTCCTCTTAGAAATATTGTCACTTATTCCCATATCTGTTTCAGGACTAACACAGTAGAGTTCATCGGTTTCTGTGTCCCACTTCAGGCCAAGCACATTTTGAGTTTCTGAATGCTTCGTTCCTGTATGAGCCCAACATCTTAATTCAAACGACGCTGCATTCATTATTTTCATCGTTTGTGCCTTAAACTCTAACAATTCTTGTTGGTTTTCAACGCTGATCGTTAAATTGTCCACATAGAAACCTCGCTTAAGTTTCTTGACTGTCGCTTGAAGAGATTCAATTTGATATTCAGTTGAATCAAGATGATGACGAACACTAGCATTCAAGAGGAATGGACTTGATGTCACTCCGAAGACAACTCTACAATGTCGAAAGAATTCCAATTTGGTCCGATCTTCGGTATTCCACCACAAGAATCTCAAAAAATTACGATCTTCAGGTCTGACACTCAATTGTAGAAAAGCTTGTTTGATATCAGCAATCACTCCTATAGCATTAGTGCGAAATCTTAAGAGGAGTGGAGAAATTTGTTCTGAAAGGCTGGGTCCGGCGCTTAAACATTCGTTTAGAGAAGAATATCCCGGTTGTTTGAAGGATGCATCAAAAACTGGGCGAACCTTAGTTGTAAGGCTTGATGATTTGATAACGGGTCTATGAGGAAGATAATGGCCTGGCATCGAAATTTCATTCTCCGGTATAGTTTCTATTATACCCTCTTTCTGCCATTGCCTCAGAACATCATCGTAAACTTCGTAGCTATTTTCTTTCACTAGACGTTTTATAACTGAGCGTAGTCTAGATTCAGCCACATCATACTTATCATAAACAGGTGGGTGACCAGCCAGCCAAGGTAATGCAACTTCATATCGTTGGTCTTCTTGAAATCTTATGGTTTCCTTGAAATGGATCAGGGTTTCTTCTTCCAAAAGGGTCTTATTTTTCTTTCCGCGGGATCTTTCATGTCCAAAACTTCTAGATCCCAAATTTTTGGCAGTTCAAAATTTTGCAAAGATAATGTGACCATGTTAACCACTTGTTTTTTCTTTCCTAATCCTAAAATTGTCCAACCTAATAAAGTTTCTACAGCCGACAAACCAGATGCAAATACCTCTATTCTTCCGGTCAAAATGCTTCCAAGCACATCAGCTCCTAGAAGAATTCTTATAGGTGGTGTATCTCTTCCAACATCAGTCAATACAATCCCTCGTGAAGCAAGTTTGGTAAGTAAGGTTTTATCACGTATTCTTGGTAAAGTTGAGCAAATCTTCGGTTGATCAAGAAGAGCCACTGATGTCGAATATTTGCGATCCAAACTTTCAACAGTTACTGAAAATCTGCCATGCTCAGCAGTAGGTGAAATTCCACCACCAAACAGTCCTTGAGATAGCACTTCTGTTCCGGAGGGAGAAAGATTTAACTCTGCAACTAAACTCTTTTCAATATAGGATCGATGTGATCCATCATCCATTAATGCTCGAACACAGACTTCTTTTCCCTTGTGTCGTAGTCTGACGATGATTGTTTTGAGATATATTTCATATTCCGAGGAATGATTTGTTAACAAAATTTCTGTAGACTTAGCTTCCTCATCAGCTACTTTTCTCTTCGGTAAAGAACTATT
Source organism: Caerostris darwini (assembly GCA_021605075.1). Taxonomy (NCBI): domain Eukaryota; kingdom Metazoa; phylum Arthropoda; class Arachnida; order Araneae; family Araneidae; genus Caerostris; species Caerostris darwini. The sequence goes on along the minus strand of BPLQ01013317.1, from coordinate 436,456 downwards.
ACCTTTTCTTAAATCAGGGCAAAGTAATGCATAATGCCTCCGTTCACAAATCAGACATCTAACGTTGCTATGGCACTTTTTGGCCATATGACCAGGCTTAAGGCAAACTAAACAGCATCTCTTGAGCATAACTTGTCTCTTTCTATCATCATAATTCATGTTCGAGATTTTCCGACATTCTTGACTTGGGTGAGAACGATCACAGAAAACACAATTATTTTCCCCAGCAGAAGAATTTGCAATTAAAGTTGCAGCAGTAGGTTCATCTTTGTGCACTGGTTTATGGGTGTCCTTTCGTTTTATCCCATTTCCAAATGCAGTTTCAGCTAGAACACGATGTTCTTCGCCTTCTACTTCATGACGCAAGAAAGACATAAGATTTTCTAGAACCTTCTCTGTCGTAAGAATAGAATCCTCTTTTACTTCTCTGTTGAGTCTATGTCTATCCCAAGCTTTTAAAATTTCTACTGGAAGACAAGATTCAACAACAGGATACAACATTGCTGCATAATTGGAAGTTGTCACACCTAATGTCTCTAATGCCCGTAAATAGGAGCCAAGCTTATCGTATAAATCACTTAATTTTATGTTCGTCTTACTGTTGACTAGTGCCAAAAGATCTCGGATGTAAACTTCAATTAATAAATCTTTCCTACCAAATCGGGATTTCAAATGTTCAATAACTTTTGAATAATTTTCCTTAGATGGTGGATAGCTTTCAACAATATCACGAGCTTTCGTATTTGTTTTTAACGATGACAGCAAGTATTGAAATTTATCTTCCAATCTTATACTTTCATCTTCGTCAATACGACAAAATTGTCCCCAAAACGCAACCCATGATCTAGGCATAAGATCATATTCTTTTAGAAGTAGTTTTGGTAATTGCAAATTATCAAGTGTGCATTTATTGGAAACTACAGAGGAAGTTTCATTTTGTTGGTTATAATACTTCTCGTATATAACTCGTATTTCCGTAAATCTGTCTCTGTACGATTCCACCGTATCATATTCTTCATCAGTTAAATCGATCAAATCTTTGATTTCTTCATCAACTTTTAATAGACGTTCAGCTTTCTCATTAATTTTATTATACTGAACATGAATGTCCTTTTCTATATCAACCTTACGATGAATTTCATCGAATATATTTGCTGATACTGTAAAAAGACGTCGTAAATTAGCTCTTTCATTACGTAATTTAGTCTCTAATTTTGCTTGTTTAGCCTTTAATTTAGCCTCAGTCTCTACTTGTTCCGTTTTTTCAGTCATTTTATTTATCGTAAATATAAATCAAAATGAACATAAACACTCTACACAAATATCTTCTTTTTATACAGTTCGCTTATACTAGTTAAATATAAACAGTTCGTACAAATATAACTCAGAAGCATTCAAAATAAAATCCACAAATTACTTGGATTTCCAATACGTACATTTGCTTACTTCTATTTCACTACGTAATGCAGTGTACAATGTCCTGTCGCGGACGCCAGATGTTGTGACTGAAAAACGTAACTTCTTCTTTGGTTATAAAACACGTTTATTAAATGCAACACAAGAAAGAAATGATGATACATGATGAGGCTATATACACATGAATCAATCCTTATACATGATTAACTTATATAATACGTACATCTTATTGATGAAAAACAATATCTTAACAGATTCTACATTCTGTGTTATTACTACGTATTAGAAATAGGAACCAAAACCAAAACCCTTTTTATTGTAGTTGCCAGGTTTCAAAAGTGAAATACGTGATACAGGAAATAAGAAACTTATTAGGAGTGGTAACAGGAGTATTTATTTTTTTTCTGTTAAATTTATTACTTAACACATGAAGTGATTAAAATGAATTGATTAGTTAATTATTTTTGATATTTTCCTATAAATTTTAATAGACATCTTTTTTAGACCATAAAAAACAAATGACAAGTTGACCTATTACAATTTCAAAAGTTGATTTTTTTTTCAGTCCACTGTAATGTAGACTATACTGTACACCAGCATTAAGTTGCGTAATTTAATAAGGCATCACTGATGATGACAAAGAATAAATCTATATAAAATTTTAATATAGTTAATTTATTTTTCTGTTTATGTAGTACATGAATATGTAAATTAATAGAGATAAATCTATTAGAGTATTTATTTTTTTTCTGTTAAATTTATTACTTTACACATAGAAGTGATTAAAATGAATTGCATTAAAATGTATACAACACAACTTTTATTTGATTTGATGACAGCTCTTTTTTGAGAGATATCTTTCTATCAGCCTTATTTGAACCACTTTATAGAGGGGTTCATACTCTATTATGTATATATTCTGTTAATCGGCTTATATTGTTTTATTACACTATCTAAGACATATATACATCACAAATACAAATGGGCACAAAATTCAGTTTCTTTTAAATTTTTGTCAGAAAATGATTATTTATGATCCAATTAAAACATTTTGAATTTCTGACAAATTTTTTGTAAGTTTTATTTATGAGTTTAATTTTATTTAGAATGAATTTATCCCAGAATCAACAGGCCGTAACGAATTTTGACTACTTACTATTCTGCTCATATAATGTAATTGTCACGGTCATTTGATGTACTCAGCCTGAATACAAAATACATTGATTTGTTGTTATTGTTGTTATTGCTTATCCCCTTGATTTAGAATCCTAAACCAAGTCAAGTAGATTAAGCTGCCTCAATAGATCGTAAACGGTCCTCCCCTCATTCAACAGTTGCCTCACAGAGGCACCAATACAATCGATGAGATGAGAGGGAGACGCGATGGCCGAACAGTGACAAAGTCTTCTCGTCTCCATTGAAGGTCAAACTCTTAGCGTGGCCTGTCCTTAGTCTAACTAAAGCCGTTTAAGCAGATCTAGGACAGGAGCACTGCAAGGACATACCAGAATATTTAGCGGTGTACCATGCATGGATTGGTGGCGACCTCCAAGCGGTATTCACTCTGGCTAAAGTCATGGAACGAACCTCTGAAGCTAACAGATTGGAAGAAGAAGCTTTGGGAAGTTACATTGATTTGATATTATTAAATGGACATTCAATTCTGTAATGAAAATGCTTCTATAATTTTCCTGTTGTTCAGAAAATTGAATTTGCTTTCAATCTTGAAATTAAACAAATGGCAAAATACTATAAATTAAAAGTTAAATTGTACGAATAAGTCCGATATCGTTTCTTTTATTTCAATTCGTTCTATTAGCTCACACTCTCCCTATATATATCTTGTTCAAATTTTCAATCGTTCATAAAATACTTTTTATTCATTCACTCAAGTTCAAATACATTTTTTTTGAGCTTATAATGGATGACACTGGATGTTAATACACTTTTTTCAAATATTAATTCTGTAATTAAATTTAATGAAATAATTTTAGTTTTTTTTTAGATTTAAGTTGCATATATATATAAATAGATGGGCGCCAGATAAACTTCAAAAAATGAATGGAAATTATTTATAAAGGACTTTCTGCAATATAGTGTGAAAAAAGTAGGAATTGACTTTAAATATTTTTTTTATATTACTTGTTTATATGTATAAATATAAATCTTAACAAATAGAAATCAAATATAAATCAATAAAAGACTTATAATTGTTTTTCAAAAAACGTTCTGCAAAATTTTTTAAAGATTAATGTAGATCTTAATAGTACCTGTTTATTTTGCAAAAATAAAAAAAAAAATATATATAAAAATATAAATAATAAAATATAACATAATACTTGAAATTATATATAATCCCAAATTGGTATACATTCAAATTAAATTAAAGGTAATTTAATATTTGGAGCAGTTATGATAATGATGCATCGATTTTTTAATAGTTGTCATAAAAAATTAGGCATTTATGAAATGAGCTTTTATGTGTTAAAAGTTTTTATTAATGGAATAAATGATTAAAAGGGTAAATAATATTAAAATGCAATGCATTTTGTTTTTCGTCAATTTTAAGTCAGCAGAAACAGACAGAATTTTTCCAACACGTTACCTAGTTGTAATATGCGTAATTAATGTCTATTAACCTTCTAACAATAAAGCATCAGAAAAAAACCCGTTGGGTTTTTCGGTCATCGTTTGAGCGTTTAAGGCTAAATAGACCGAGACCTATAGTTTAACTTAGATTCCGAACTACCAACAATCATCCATGCGAGGATTCGAACCTGAAGCCTTCGATACCTAAGGTCTGAGCGCTAGCCAGTTCGCCATCAGGCCGCAGACCTTACTGGATCAGAAAGAATCAGGTTTGCTATCAGACAACAGAAAAGTCGTTTCGAATGCTAAAACTCATATAACCATCCAGAATCAGGTTGCCTGGAAGGAACTTTAAGGTTTTTTTTTTAATCTTTTCGACACTCAAATAAGGACCACTGATCTCTAAAAATCATTCCCCATGGGCCATGCCCTATGTACATTACCTATCAGACAGCTTTCCTTAGTATACGTAAGAGGAACATGAGGTGGTCCACTTACAAAACAAATGGGTAAGTTTATATATTGCGAATAATTAAAAGCATAAAAAAATTCAAATTGTTACAATTAATTATATTTAATGAACTAAAAAAATGATATTTTTTGATGGAAAAATAATGAAATTTGATAGAAAATCCTAACTATGTAGAATAATTGATAATTTAATTTAAAAATTTTTATTTTACTTTTAATTTTTAATTTTTTTTAATTACTTGTTTATAAATAACTTAATTCAGTTTATCGAGAAATCCTCTAAAAACAATGTGTTTTGATTTACAATATTATTGCTATTAAATGAGCCTTGACCTTTGAATATTTATCCTATCTAGCTAAATCATCTTAAAAATGCATGTATTAAGATATTAAGCCGTTGTAAATTTTGTAATTTTCAATTTGATAAAGAGATTAGAAATCTAATGCGATCTCAGTTTATCCGCTTGAGAAATAAATAGAACTACTAAAAGGAAGGAGGTATGTCTCAGATTTATTAAGGCTACTTTTTTTAGGAAATGCTTTTTGTGTTAAATTGTAAAAGAATAGTAAAACTTTTCCACTTCCACCCATCCGCCCATCGATCCATCCGTCCGTCCATCCATCCATCCGTCCATCCATCCATCCGTCCATCCATCCATCCATCCATCCATCCATCCGTCCGTCCATCCATCCGTCCATCCGTCCATCCATCCGTCCGTCCACCCGTCCATCCATTCGTTCATCCATCCATCTATCCGTCCATACGTCAGTCCATTCATCCGTCCATCCACCCATCCATCCGTCCATCCTTCCGTTCATCCATCAGTCCATCCATCCATCCATCCATCCGTTAGTCCATTCGTCCGTCCATCCATCCATCCATCCGTCCATCTGTCAGTCCATTCGTTCTTCCATCCGTCAGTCCAATCGTCCGACCGTCCATCCATCCATCTTTCCCTCCATCCGTCCATTCGTCCATCCATCTATCTTTCTATCTATCTCACCTCACTCACTCACAGTTTCAAATTTTATTAATATTAATAAAATTTATAAAATAAATATATATTATAACTAGCAATAAAAAAAAAATCCTAAAATTAAGATGAGTTAAATAATATTTATTTAAAAATAAATTTCTGATATTTATTTATAATATACCTATTGGTAATTTTTCGTTTTGCTTAAGCGTGACATATTTCTTTTTTGCCTTAAATGAAAATTTTGCATTTTTTCAAAAATTGTGCATATAATTTTAAATTTAATTATTAAAATTAAAAGGATTTATTTTGCTTATGCAATGTGATCCCATGTTATAATCTCGACAGCAGTATTAAAAATTAACAAACAAATGCCATTGAAGTCTAATATTTAGTACATGGGTATCGAATAATGGGAAAATAATGCCAAAATTTTTCATATGGCTATGCAAATTTTATTTATCGAATTGGTTAGATATATGTCAATATATTTCAGGTATAAATATATTTAGAATTATTATATATTTTTATAGTCGATATATTTTACAGGTAAAAGTTTATTATTTTAATTAAATTTTTACTTTGTTACATTATAGTTTTCATCTTGAATTGCATTAATTTATAATTTATCTGTAAAAATAATTTATATATATATATATATATATATATATATATATATATATATATATATATATGTATATATATATATACACTGGTGGACAAAATTAAGAGATGGAAAGCATTTTCGCACATTTTTCTAAAAATACCGCACAAAACCTGGACAGTTGATTGTCATATATGGTCACTGTAGCTATTGACACTGTAGCTATGGTCACTGTAGCTATTGACCCTGAGATAAGTTTACGTATTCTTGTGGGCGTTGCTAAACCAGCAGGAGGTATAAAAGTCCGCATCGAGCAGTTCATCTCATTCCACTATTCAACACAGTTGCAGATTTTAGTGCATTTTTTGAATAATCTTGTTGTTTCTTGCTGGTTTTTAGGTGAAATGAGTGAACATCATCGTTTAGACGAAGGTATGAGGTGGAGAATTGTGGGTAGACTTGAGGCAGGCCAGTCCCAAGCTCAGGTTGCTAGGGAATTGGATATAACACCAAGCGTCATTTCCAATTTGTGGAGTCAATTTAAAACTAGTGGGACAGTATGCAGACGACCAGGATAAGGTCGCCCGAGGATTGCAATGGCCAATGAAGACCGGTATTTGTGCCTTTCAGCTAAGCCCCAGAGGACGGCTACAGCCATTCAATTGTCTAGGGGCCTCGCGGCTACTACAGGAACATCAATTTCGAGTAAGACAGTTTCCAGGAGACTCCATGAAAGAGGGCTGTATGCCAGGAAGCCCGCTATTTGCATCCCACTCCCTTCCTCCCACAAAAGAGCGCTTGCAGAATGGTGCAGACAGCATCAAAATTGGACACAGCTTCAATGGGCTAATGTTCTCTTCACCGATGAGTCCAGATTCTGTCTAAAACCTGATTCTGGTCGGTTATTGATATGGAGGGAACCTGGAACCGGATACCATCCTAGCAACATTATCGAAAGGGACCATTACGCTGGTGGAGGAGTCATGGTTTGGGCAGGGATCATGCAAGATACCCGCACACCGCTCCATGTGTGTGACAATGGTTCCATGAATGCCCAGAGGTACAGGCAGGAGGTCCTAGAGCCCTATGTGCGTCTTTTCAGGGGCACTGTTGGCCCTGAGTTCATTTTTATGGACGACAATGCGCGATCCCATAGGGAGTATCTGGAAAGCGAGGATATTCAACGAATGGATTGGCCAGCCAAATCCCCTGACCTGAATCCTATTGAACTTGCTTGGGATGCTCTTGGGAGAGCTATTGTGATGCGCCAACCTCCCCCAGAACCATTCTGGAGTTAAAAATTGCTCTGGTGGAAGAATGGGAGTGTCTTCCACAAGCCCTCCCTAACAGCATACATACTCGTTGTGCATGCTGCCTGTCTGTCAGGGGTGATCATACACCATACTAGAGGCAACACACACTGTACAAGCCTCACTTTTATTGTCATCATTTATCCTTAAGTTCAGACTACACTGGATTTATTGGCAATAGGTCATGCCAGTGAATGGCACTTTCATTTTTGTTTTGCATACTTTATTATCATGGAATAAGCTATATCCATACCAAATTTCATTTATTTATATTCAGTATTTTTTGAGATATTTGGGAAAATGTCTTCCATCTCTTAATTTTGTCCACCAGTGTATATATATATATATATAATTGAAAAAAGAAATAAAATTCTTCAAGAAAGTCGATCTGGGTGGTCTGCATTAAAAAGAAATAAAAGGCACAATTCGGAAGCTTCATCTCTTTGGGGTCTTTGTGAAAGCAATTATCTAATCGACATCCCTCACTACAATATCTATTGATGGATAAAAAGTTATGTCTCAATGGCCCCTTTTTTAAAAGTAATAAAAGTCAGTAATGATTAATGATTTAACAGCTTTAGTGGACTTTACAGCATGCCGGACATGAAACGACACACTTTACAACCAAATAGAGTATCTGACTTAAATGGTATCTTGTACTTGCACAGGCGAAGATTCTAAATAACAATTGAAACCTCCTCAGCAAATGATAAGCAAGAAAAGATAAAAGAGTGTATATGAAATGGATATGTGGTCCAATAATTACATGGGGAAGTAATTAATAATAAATATTTCTGGATTGCCTGAAGTGATTTTAAAAGTGATAAAAATCACTGAGGAAAATTGAGGAGATGATATAAAAGAGTGGTGAGCGGAAGAGTGGAGAATGATTTAAAATTATTGAGGAAAAAGCAACAAGGTCTAAAAAGTAAGATAGTGGTCTCCAGCTTGGCTGCGGATCCCCATCGATTTGCTTATATCGTTTCGCGCCGAAGATGTCTGATGAAAGAAAGGTGTTGCTGTCAAGTGTCAGAAGAGTTTACCTCAGGGGCAACCATACCTTTATTCTGAATTACAAAGAATTAATTTCTTTGTTAAAAGCAGAGCACAACATTTGAAAGGCATTATCAATGAATTCACCACTAAGGAACTGACGTTAGTGTGAACATTTGAGATTTTTACAAAGAAATTATTACCTTGTTGAAAACAGAGCATAATATTTGAAAGGCATTATAAATGGATTCACTACCAAGGAACTGATACTGAATTATAAGGAATTCATTACTTTGTTGAAAGCAGAGCACAACATTTACAAGGCTTTATCAATAGATTCACTACTAAGACACTGGCGTAAGTGTGAACTTTTGAGCTTTTTACAAAGAATTCATTACTTATGGCATTATCAATGAAGTCACTACTAAGTGTGAATATGTGTGAATATCTGACGTTAGTGTGAATATCTGAGAGTCTTAAAGAACTATTCATTCACTCAGTGATATATAATTATAACACTATATTTGAAGAGTAAAATAAAAATAATTAATTAAATATATACTGGACGTGAATAGAACAAAAGATCTGATTATATTAATGTGAAACTAATTTTTAAGCCTCTGTAATCCAAATTTAATTTCGACAAACATTGATAAAATGGCTAATATTGATTTAACTATTCACTGACTAATTAATGCTTCAATAGTTTCTTTATATTCCGAATCAAAAACACAATGGAATTCATTAATATTCATATTGAATTTTTGATATTTCAGCTAATTCTAAATTTATGAAAATAATTTCATAAATGTTACATATTATAATTATTTATGAATATATATTTTTTAATTTGTGCAAATTTTCTATGTCGACTTTTTTTATATTCAGAATTAAGTATGACTTGAATAATCAGAATAAATTTCTAAAAATAAGAAAAATATTTAAATATGAATTTCAAGTCTTTCCTTACTCTCATTTAAATAAAATTTTGTCAACTTTCAACCGCCTAGTTCTGAACTTTGTTTTTAATTCGACTCTGTGAGCAGGCACTGCGCATTAGCCAACCAGATATATTGAGATTTAGAAATATTAATCTTTATTTAACCTCTCTTGCAATTTGGGAAATAATGTTAAGTTAGTGACCTAAAAACACAGCTACGTCATAATAATGGCTGTTTCTTTAACTATTTGTAAGTATAAATAAAGTGGTAAATAGCGTAAAACTCCATTCTTATTGGAAACAAGAAAACTGAAAGTAAGTAAAATATTTAGAATATTTTTATTTCTAGCCGCAGTTTACCTAATAATAAAATAATTGTCTTATAATTATTGAACTGAGCCTAAATGGCCGAGTCGCTAGCGCTCTGGCGCTGGGCACTTCGAATCCTGGCGGTGCCATGGGTGTTTTTAGTAGTTCGGAATCCACTTTAAAACCGTAGGTCTTCGTCTAACATGATCGTAGAGAGTTGCGAAGGTATTGTTACTCCATGTCTGTAGCTTATCCTCAAGCTAAAAGCTCTTCCTGGCTTGTGCTAAGTGAAAAACGTCGGTGCAGGGCTTGCGTTAAGGCATCCAAGACAAATGTCTAAGTGTTTGCCAGCTGCATTAGAACAAAAAAAATATTCATTGAACTAAGCTATTTGACTTTTAAGTTTGTAAAGCTAATATTGGAGCCTGATGGACGAGTGGCTAGCACTCTGACGCTCGGTGCCACAGATTTCGGTTTCGAGTCTCGGCAGTGCCGTGGCTGTTTGTAGTGGTTCGGGATCCAGTTTAAACCGTAGGCCGTATCCAGTGTAACCGCAAAAAAGCATCTCTTGTCAGAAATCTGGCGACAGGCAGACGGCCTTAGCCCACCGTGGGGCTGATGCCCCATTGAGGATGATGATGATGAAAAATTATATTAATAGCAAGCATAAAAGAATTGTGTTTTTAATGTTTAATTAGAATAAAAATATATGAAGATTTTTTTTTCAATGTCGGGAATAATTGACGTAAAGTCATTTGGACAGCAACGATAAATGAGACAAGAAATTGTCATGATAAAATCCAAACTTATACATTTGGACAGGAATTTTACTTAAACCACATAATCCTAAAATATATTTTTAAATTTTAACTTATAAAACTGATTTTTAGTATCAAATACAAAATATTAAGATAATCACTAGTTTTCATATAATAATTATATATATAAAAAAATTATGGTTAGCATTATATTAAAATACGCGGCATTTGCACTCATTTGCTGCTATACTTTTTTCTCCACATACCTAGAATGTACCCACGTACCTTGAACTTCCACAAGTCATCCACGTACCACGTACCACGTACCTATGCAGTACCTATAAGTTTAAGTAAAAATCATCACATGAATCAGTTACTTTTTATGCCTTTTTCCTCTAGTAACATTTGTACATATTTAAAAAAAATATTGTTTATTAAAATTTAGTGTTAACTTGTGTTTTTTTATTCTTCTTTTAGTTGAGCAATATTTTTTTCTTTCAGATGTTCGCTCTAATTGTATTGTCTTGCGTTGCCATGGCAACCTCGAACAGAGTAAGTAGTTCATTTCTCAAAAATTTCATTTATAAAAACACATAATTTCATTTGCTGCAATTTTTCTTAAATTTACCATCAAATAATATGTGCTGATTTCAATGCAAAGATCGTACTTTACTTTTTTCTTACGAAGTGAATTTTAAAAATTCATTAAAAATTTATTTTTAATTTATTAAAGATTTTACTATACATTTCAATTGTCCTTAAAAGTTTAAATGTGTATTACAATATGGAAAGTGAAAACGTAATGATTAGAAGACGGCCACGCTGTTTACTTCATATAAACAAATAAACGTAAATAAATGAGAGATTAACAAAAAAAATATTAATTATAAACGCAAAGTTTTATTATTATGAAATAAAAACCACAAACAATTAATCTCTTAATGATAAGAAATCTAATCAAAAAATCTAATAAAAAAGATTTAAAAAGAATTTCACATCGGTGTATTTATTCAGCCGTGAATATTTTTATTTAAATATTACATAACTAAAAAACAATCAAATGTTTCTTAAATCCGTATTCTAAATATTGTGATCAAATAAAAAAAAAGTTAACAACATTTTGTTTATAATAACACACAACAAAATGTTTCATTACCTTTGTAGCAAAAAACTAAATATTTGTAGTTAGTTAACCTTATTATTATTAAACTCGACTTTCTATTATTAAATATTATTGTTATCATTTATTCCTAGTATACTGCCATGTTATAAAATCAGCAATTTATTTATGTTAAGTCACTATTAAAATGTTACAATACGAAAGTTAAATTTAAAAAAAAAAAAAAAGTTTTTTTCATGATAGATAAATGAAATTTCATTTATGTAAGAAAAATGAATAATTATTCCTTATATAAGATCTTTGTTAATTTCACACAAATAAAATATTAATGCAATACATTAAATGGAGTCCAAAATTCATTAATAGATATTTAATTAATAATTTTTTATTGTAATTATATTTTCAATTTATTTATCTATTTCTTTTCCATTTTGAAGATACATCAACCCCAACCCTACAAGTTTGGATACTCCATCAAGGACCACCACGGTGAACAACACAGAGAAGAATCCGGAAACGGTGCTGGAGCAGTTGTGGGAAACTACGGTTTCACTGACGACAGGGGCATCGCCAGACAGGTCAACTACGTCGCTGACCACGCCGGATTCAGAGCTCAGGTCAAGACCAACGAGCCAGGAACCGCCAACCAGAGCCCTGCCGCTGTCCGCATGATCTCCAACGATCCTTACTCCAGGGGAGCAGTTCGACCCTACAACTCAAGACCCAATCAACCACTTGAGCTTTCTGCTGATCCTGTCCTCGGATTACTTGGTGGATATGGTTATGCAAATAACGGATATGGTTATGGAAATAATAGATATGGTTATGGAAATAACGAATATGGTTATGGATCCGGCATGAATGGCCTTGGATATGGTGGATATGGAAAAATTGGCTATGGGCGTTCTTTGGGATATAATGGAGGATATGGAGGTGTTGTTAACTTTGGAGCCCCATTAATAGGAGGAGCCATTAGAGGTTACGACAGTAGATTTGTAAATGTGGCTTAATACATACCTAAAACTATCTTATTTTTATTTGGAGCTTGATTTATTGAATTATTGTTTGTATTGGGCATTTGAAACTTCTGTTATTTAAAAAAAAATGGAAAATAAATGTAGCAATCTCATAAAATGTGTATGTTTATTTTGTAGCAAAAACACATAAGATTTTTACAATTTTTAAGGAATAACTGTTAATCGTTCATGAAAGCTTAAGAATTTCGATTATTAACAAACTTTATACTTAGTAATTTAATTTTGTTTCTGCAGTGTTTTTTAAATTCTTACTCAAAATTATTGAACTAAAAATTAAACATATACGTAACTATGTACGAAATATAAATAAAATACCATGCTTTTATTTATGTCACTCTCACGATATAACTGGTATTTAGTTTTAGTAATTGATTTTCTTAAAAATTAGTGTTCTTGATAATGTTATTTGCGTTTTAGTTCTCAAGTGAACATTTTAATTAAGTTAAGCACGATTGATTAAAATTTATTTTTAGTTTGTCCAGTTTTAAAGTATATTGGACTTTTTTGTTTTATCCATTTATGATATTTTACAATTAAAAAAATATTAAGCATTATATGCTTTGATGAATTTCTTTTGAATGACAAACGCAAAATCCCCTGCAATGTTACTTTGCTTTTCTTTTAGAATAATTTAATTTGTATTCATTAATTAGAATATATCAAAGGGTAATTTACATCTAAAATTAAATTTAAAGCATGCTACGCATAATAAGATATGTTACGGCAATATTAACCAATTTGCCTTTTCAATACGTATTTTTAATTCAGGAAAATTTTATTAATTAATTTTTCAGTTATTTTAAAATTTAAAAATTCAAAATTGTTAACTTGTTACTTTTAGATTAAAGAAATTAAGTGCTGTCATAATTGAAGAATGCTAATGTTTTTAAAACGTATTCCCATAAAATAAAAAGTTTCATGTATATTTTTTACATTTCAACCCAAATTGCTTTATAGTTTTAAATAAAACAGAGGATATAACTATTAACAGAAAATACGACATTAAAATAATTAGTACATTTTTTAAAAACTAATATACTTTGAATAATATAAAGAAAAAATAATTTTTAAGTTATTGTGTTTAAATAACTTACAATAAGTCAAATTATGTGAATGACTTAAATTAGTATTTTTGGCTCAATTCATCAGAGCGTGTAGTAAATTATTCAAAACCATCATGATCTTTGGTTTTACCGAAACATTTCGTGAGATATAAATCGTTTATTAATATTTCTGCTAATCATTAAATGTTTACAATTGTTAAAAGATTAATAATATAATAAAGATAATAATCTTCATAAATAAATCTTACTTGTAGATATAATTCTTGTTTTGCTTCAGTAATTATTACTCAGTAATAAAAGGTGAATGTTCAAATTATTAGAGGAATTTTAAAGTTCTTTTAATGGAAAAAGTTACAAAGATAATTAGAAGTTTAAAAAAATAATAATAAGTTTAAAGATAATTATCGGTCATTTTTATATGACGATATTACCACAAAACGGACTCGACTGAACAGTACAGTACAGTACAAACATATATACAGTACAGACTAATGATATTACAAACACTTGAAAACGATACGGCAAAGCTTATTATAATTTATGTATGACATATGAATATATAGCATTAGTGGCAAACAAATGTTAGTGGTGAACAAATATTACAAATATAATGAATTAGTGGTAGTATTATATAGAATCTGTGGCAAACAAATAAAATTTTTATATGTTTGTGTTTTCTGGTAGTTCAGATGGTAAACTTTATTATAACAAGATTTGCCAAAGCACATTTATTCGAAAAACTTTTCTATCGATAAGGATTCACAACACAGATGGTTGATTGTACACACTAAGATCAGGTGGCTGACGAGGGAAAATATTTATCCACTTACACTGGTTAAGACAAAGATCTTCCTGCGTTTTTTGAAGAGATGTCGCAACTACATTTTTGTAACTATCTTCAGTATGAATTTTGGATTGACAGCCTACTCATTTAGCACATATATTTCAACTATTTAATATTTTGGATACTATCATGCATTGGAAGGAAGAAATATTTCCAGAAAAACTGTAGATTTGGAGAGGAAAAATGGCTGTATGTAACTTGGAAATATTTCCATTGATAAACACCATTCGCATAAATGAAACACTTCCAATAATTGTTGAATATTTAACAAGTCTTAAAGAAATTGTGTTCTTATTTTCTATCTAATAACACTGAAGATTACAAATGGATTAGAAACACATTCATGGAAACTTTAAATGATTTTGGTTTAACATTAACAGGAGAAGAACTAATAGCTTTATCCACTGATCGTTGATTTACGCTTAAACATAAGAAATTATGCCTTGAAAACTTTTTGAATTTCTATAAAAAAAGAATGCTTAAGCTTCGACAATTTTGCTGCTTTATTTAGCATCATATTTTTGAGAATTAAAACTTTCTAGCCTCAGCAAAATTAACTGTAAAATGCAAGGAGAGGAAATATTCAATGAATTGTTTAAGATATGGGAGTTTGACTTTCAAATATATGCCCAAACATTGAATAAAATGTTAGAACACATCATACTCATGTTTCTCATAAATACAAAAATGAATATACCTAAGGTGTGATTCATTCTATTTTTATACCATTATTTTTTTCTGTATTATTGTATTTTCTGTATTATTAATTATAACATATTTCTCAAAAATTTGTGTATAGCGCGGCTATAATTACTTGCTGGATTTTATATGCACAACGACTGCAAAATTTTGTTAACCACTAAATTAAACATTTGTTACCAATACGAAAGATACTTACGGACACCACGAATTTGGCAAAACTCAGCACAATAAGCTTATCATGCATTGTGCCGCTGACCTTGAACATAACGTAAAATAGGCGAAATATGGCTGGTGTAATGGATTGCCTTCAAACAAAATTAGTTTCACATTTTCGAAAAGTAAGTATATTTGTAGAAAGCGTGGTTGTTGGGCGGAACCACACTGTTTGGTATGGACAACTGATCCTATTTTATACCTAACCTGATAAATTATGTATTCCGCTGAAGATTAAAAAGGGGGAGGGGTAACCGGATTTTACCCAACAGCCCAATTTCACTCCACTATGCGATGTTTCCTTTAGTTTGAAAACACTAAAATTTGAAATGGGCGATTGTTCTTTCTCGGATGGTTACTAATATTTTGGTGTATCTTGCAATCCCAACTATTTCTGATTTTGGATGAGAGATTTCAATAATATGCATAAATGTATTAAGTAATCCAGTGATTCAACAATAATCCAATAATTTATCAATAAACCAATATTCATCGTAATTCAGTTCAATAAATATCTTAATATAATGAATTTAATCGTCAAAAATTGATTTTAACATTGCAATCATACAGAATTATAAAATGTCTAAATCAGGGGTGTCCAACCCAAATGAAATGTTTCTCCACTCTTTTACTTAGCTTTCGCAAATTAATCTCAATTTGATATTTGCACATCGTAATTGTTGTAGCAATTGTAATTGTAATTGGTGTTTATCGTTATTGCTATTGCATCGTAATTGTTGTTCATAATTTAATTGTTCTGCGAAATCATAACTGTAAACTCATAAATAAAACAGGCAATATCTGTCATATATTCACAAGTTAATTTTTTCTCATCATTTCGACAGTTAATTTTTGATTATATGGATGCACACATAATGTTTTTTTTTTTAATATAATGGTTTAAACTACTTTGGCCATTATAAAATATATATATTTTGTAAAAGTGGGATAAACCTCATAGGCCGCAAAAATTTTCAAGGGCGGATACATGCTGCCCGCGGGCCGCGGATGGTCACCCCTAGTCTAAACTGGATTAAATAATCCCTTAATTAAATAGATGACGCATATGTATATTTATATTTTAGCATAAATCATGTTGAATACTGACTGCGAAAATAAATTTAGTGAAATTAAATAAAAATTACATTTTCTATCAATAAATAACATTTTAAATAATTTTTGCTTTAAAAATATTAACATGTTTTTTAATAAAGGTAGCATTTTTTATGTAATACAGAATATTTTAAAAACACATTGTAATTATTTTGCACTAATTTTCGTAAAAAGGCTAATCTAAAAACATTTCAATTTCCGTTTCATTTTATCTGTATATTATATCAAAATTTATTGTTATCTAAATCTCCAAAATAAATTTTAAAAGTAAGATTATTTATATTAAACAAGAATTTCAGCAATCAAAATTCTAAATATCACATTAAAAATTCAAGTATAGTCAATTGTCAACTCACCATTACCTGCACTTTCATTTTAATCCGAGGAATTTACTCGGATCAGACATATGTTTTACTCAATAACCTATTTTAGGATTTAGAAATATTAATCCGTATTTAATTGCGCTTGCAACTCGGGAAACTGATACAATGTCAAGTTCGTGACCTAAATTTTAAAAATAGAAATTTTCTTCCGTTTTCCTTCTGCAACTTAAACCTCGGTTTGTTATAATAAATTTATTTTTCGTTATTCTGATTGTTTCTTGAATTGTTTTAAATAACTGGTTATCTAATAAGCTTGTAAATAATAACTAGCAATAATTGCTTTGTAACAGACATTATTATTTTTTAAATTTTTAACCACATACATCCTATTTTTAAGCACATAAGTCCTAAAAAGGCTTACCTCTATGTATAAAATGTATTTATGCATGTATCTGCTGTGCTGTAATTCAAAATTATTTAAAAGTTATAAAACTAAGAAGAAGAAAATTTATTCGAATATTCTATTTCGTCTCAAAAGTTTGCAGCCGAAACTGCGAAAACAATGAGAATTTTTAATTAAAGAAATTAGTATATTCTTCTTCATTGGCTCAATAACTCCATGGTGATCCAAGGTCGTTTGCCTACCGGCAGATTTCGAGACAAGGGATATTTTCTTTTTTCGGGGTAGGGTTTTCAGCCCTACGGCCAACGCTCTACAGTCATATTCGACAGAAATTCATGGTTTAATGTGGATTCCGAACTATTATAAGCATCCATGGCATCTCCTGGACTCGAACCCGAAACATGTGTAACCAGAGCAGTAGTCACTCAGACAACAGTTCTCTTTTTATTTATTATCATTAAATTTTCACACCACAAAATGACGCAAGGCTTAAGAAATTGATTTACGCTATTACTTAATTTAATTAGAAAATTAAGTAGCGATTTGGTTTGGTTTAGTTTGTCGCTCTACAGTCATCTTGGTTACACGAGGGCTAAACAGGCCGGGACCTATAGTTTTAAAGTGAATTCCGAACCACTGCAAATATCCATGGCACCGCCGGGACTCGAACCCGAAACCTGTGGTACCGAGATTACATAGTGAAGTTAGAGTATTAGTTTTCAAGTTATTTTCCTTACCGAGAAGAACCTTATACTCCTGTTAATAAATGCTAAAGGAGAAAAAAAATATTGGCAATTTTTGGATAACAATGCTTACTGAATTTAGCAACTTTATTTTATTTAAGATGCCATTTAAAATTTAAAACTTTTAATTTTACTAATTTATTTATCATATGTAAACATAGTATTGTCTAGGTTAGAGGTCCATGGCATTTCCAGAAAAGGAAAACTATAAAATAAAAAAAAATGAGTAAGAGTATAAGTTATTATTTAAACGGATTAATCTCCTCTCGCAACACGAAAAACTTTCGTTTCTAAAGCTTTTATTTAAAATAGACGCTGATTTTCACGTGATTTTATTCATGTTATGAGATATGTATTGTTAAATGTAGAGTCACGTGCTCTGCAGTTCATTTTTGAATTGTCTGGTTTTCAAAATTTAAACAGATTATTGTTTCATAATCCTCAAAACTGTGTCTAAGGATTAGTTTATATTTATGATGGTTAAATTAACTATCACTTAACAAATTTCTCTGTCCAAATTGTGTAGTGCTTCTTGTAATATTTTAACAATTTCTTCTTCATAAAGTTCTAGAGTTATTAAATTTAGCACTATTAAAATTAGCAGTTCTTGTGGTGATTCTGCCCTTCAGGGTTCCAGTTTCGCCAAATCTCTTTTATGCGCTAAATAGAATATTTTATAACTGTAGTATACCGAATATCACAGTATTGTGTAACCGCAGCAGCCATTTAATGGCGAAATTTTTTTAAAATATCGTCAAATACTATAAATAAGCAGAACTTCTGTTCTTATGACCAATTGCTTCATACATTTATTGGGTTATTGAAAATTTGTATACTTCCATGTGTATTTGTCCAGCAAAGTATGTTCACGCATGATAAACTGAAATTAATGAAAGTATTTAAGTTTTTTAGCTTAGGATTTCTTTATGATTACAATTTCGCCAAGCCTCTTTTCCGAGCAAAATATAATCGCCAAATCCACAGTATTTTGACCGCAGCGGCCATATATTGGCGAAAACTGCGAAAAACAAATCACCAAATAAATATGTGGAACCTTAAAGTGCAGAACTCCCGTTCTTAAGTATTCTTTATACATCTCTTGAGTTACTGGACATTTGTATACTCTCATGTGTATTCGTCCAGCAATGTTTACACGTGATAAATTTAAATACATGAAAGGGTTTAAGTTTTTATATTTTTAATTTTAATAAACTTATCTAAATTAAAAATATTTTTGTTTTTGAAACCCAGCTAGGCTAAGTCATGTCAAAATGGAGGAATATAAAGTTATATCAATTTGGAATCACTAAAGAAAAAACATTTGCAAATAAAAAGTGGAGACACTTTTACTAATGTAAAAAACACTTAGACTTGTACTTTTATGAACCGTAGTGAAAACAAAAAAAGAAATAATTAGAGGACATGCCATGGAAATTAAGCAAGTAGAGGCAAATAAAGAATAAATTTTATCCAATAAATCAGAAACCATTTCAGTGATAAAAAATAAACAATACTGGAAATTTTCATATTTATTAGATTTTAAATGGACAAATTTTAAGATTTTTCTAACAGTTTAAATTCTTCATATATTTCTTAAAGATATAAGAATATTTATTCATCAATATCGTAGTAAAATATTTAATGTGCCTTTCGATAAAAAGTTTATATTTATAATTTGTGATTTTATCGCAGTAATTTTTTTTTTATCCCTTTGGGCCTATCGATGTGGAACGAAAAATGCATTTTAATTTTCTTTCATCAAAATAAGTCATTTCGTAAAAATAGTAAATTCTTTTATCAACAAATAAGTTCCTAGACATTTAAGAGTTTGCATAATTCTACAAAAAAAATTTTAAAAAAAATGAAAATGTCTATTATGTCTCTTTGAAATTATGTCTCATATTTTAAAAAAATCATTTTTAGGTTGCGAGGTACTTTTTATTTTTCGAATACTTTAAAACTCCTTTCTTTTGTATGCAGTGAGCGGCTTAAAATTTAGGAATATGATATTAAAATATTATTTTATGGATTAAGATATTGAATAATAAATAAGGCATTACATTTTGTTTACCTCAACAAAGCTCTTTTAACAGCAAAAAATGAATATTAAGTATTTAAAATACTTATGATGTAATAATAAATTTTTTTTTATACCTGCACATTTTTGTATTTTTTAATAATATTTATACAAATTAAGTCTTTAATTGCTTGAAAGATAAAATATATTTTGTGAATATTAATTCTGAATTATATCATACTAACGTTTTGATATAATATGCCTTATTTTACAGTTGTAAAATTATTGGTAAAATTTTCCAGCACAAAGTCAAACTACATAATTTCAAATTTATTGAAATATTGAGAAATTTACACAATTATTAGTTTTCTACAAAGAAAAAAAATACTTAATCATTTTTGAAGTTCAATTGTGTATAATTTAAGTATCGATATTCAATAATTACAAATAATTTTGTTTGCTTTTAATTGTACAGACAAGCAATGAAATTTTTCTAGTGAAATTATAAATTGATCATTTGAAATATTTTCAAAATGTTTTGACTTTTTATGACTTAATATTCTTTTTAAATAAATAAAAATTTATTACATTTGAATATAACTGAATATTTTTGCAAATGTCACTGAGTATCTTGTAAATAATTTCTAGAGATATCTTAGAATAAGTTTTCTTTAAATGAAATTTAAGAAGACTTAGAACTTTTATTAAAATCAAAGTTGTAAAAGGCTTTTGTTTTTTGCCGTCGTTCCCTTAATGCTTTCTGATATTTTTCTATATTATTTGGAAACAATTATCATGCATTTCTAGTCCTTGTAAGTATACTGCTTTTCTATATATCTTATACTGCGAATACAATTCTTCTCTATAAATATATTGCTAGCGAACTATTCTTGCCTTCAAAGAGAACATCTGAGCGAACATACCTTTCCGACTCTTTTTAGAAGAAATATGTAGTTAATTGTATAAAGTAAATATGGTATTTTACTGTACTACGAAATAATAACTGACGTAAGTAATTGGGGCCGTCTATAAATATTAATGAGAGGTAAACAAAAATGTTGATGATCAAATTGAATAGGTTTTTATACAGTTATTTAATTTATTCAATATTATTCCCCTGGCAGGTGAGGAAAGGAAACTTTCATTCATGCCTTTCGAAGCCTTCTAGAGTTACTGTCTAAAATTTCTATGTGTTTGACTGGAGAAAATCTGGAAAATATCAAACAGGGTAACCTACCTAACTTACCAAACGATTAAGAATTCCTTCTTTATTTTTTTTCTGAACTTTAATATTAGTTACTACCAAGAAGTATTAAATCTTTCTTTTCACACTAACATGTTTGTCTCACCTCTCTTGCACACGATATATATACTCAGCATGTTATAGTTTAGATCAGGGGCGGCCTTGAACATTTTTCAGGCCCATGAGATTTATCACACTTTTACAAAATATATTTATTTTGCAATGGTCAAAGTAGTGAAAACCAACGTATTAAAAAATACATGGTTTGCGCATCCATATATTCAAAAATTGACTGACGAAATTATGAGAAAAAATTAACTCTGATTTTAAAAATAATATTCTTGCGAATATATGACAGATATTGCCTGTTTTATTTATGAGTTTACAGTTATGAGTTGGCAGAATAATTAAATTATAAACACCAATTACGATGCAACAGCAATAACGATGGGCAAATATATAAATTGAGATCGATTTGCAAAAGCTAAGTGAAAGAGTTGAGAAACAAATATCGCACTTGTAAAATAAATATTTTTTTTTAATGATTTCATTTTTTATTTCATTTATATTTATACATTTTTTACAATTCATTTTTCATGTTATATATATCTTTACAATGTGCGTTTAGTATCATTATTATTATATTGTCTATGTTTACATGTAAAAGTATTAGTAAACATAATAATAATAACTCTTCATGTTTCAATTTTTCTCTCCAAAAATGTCTATAGGCGGTCTAAATCTAATATGTGATATAATATATATAAATCTAATACATAAATAATATATATAAATCTAATACATAAATAATATATATAAATCTAATACATAAATAATATATATAAATCTATATAATTTTATATGCGGCCCGCGGAGTTGTGATGCTTTCCAAAGTGGCCCGCAAGATCATTTGGGTCGGCCAGGCCTGGTTTAGATAGTTTATAGACATGTTTTTTTTTGTATTATTTCTTCAGATATATCTAAGCCATGTTTAAACTTTAACTGAAGTGATAGCTTTAACTTTTTTATTAATAGGAAATGTTGTTTTTTTAATTAGAAATGTAAATAAACTATGGTGTAAAAATAGTTAAATATAATGAAATTTAATTTTTATTCTGATTATATATTTAAAAGAACTCATTAAGGATGAAAATTAAAAAAATATATATAAAAATTCTAATAAAAAATATGAAACATTATTTTTTAATGTTTAAAGAATTATACATTTAAATCAAAATATTTAGTAAAAACGTTAGATATATTACGCTTCAACTATTTGTATGTCGAATTTTGATTTATATTCAGAACTAAGCTTAAACTATTACTTAAACAATCAGATTAAGTTTCAAACAAATGCGGAAATGAATTTAACTAAAAATTTCAACAGGTTTCTTGTCGCAAATATTTCCGGTCCTATGCTCGTTTAAATAAAATTTCAATAACTGTCAATTCGCCAGTTCTGGGTTTTGATTTTAAATCGATGAATATTCTACTAATCAGACAATATGCATTAGCCAACGAAGTCTTTTGAAATTAAGAAATATTAATCTCTACTTAATCTCCCTTGTAATTCGGAAAGAAATGATAGTGTCAAGTTCGCGACCTAAAAAAAGGAAACTACGTCATAACAACGGTTATTTCTTTGGTTATTTGCAGGTATAAAAAAACTGGCATGTAATATGAAATTTCATTCTTAGTTGAAGCAAGAAAATTGAAAGTAAGTAAAATATTTAGTCTTTTTATTTTTAGCTGCTACTAAAATCTCTAATCAGCCTTTAAAAAAATAATTTTCTCGTTTATTATAAGTGTTTCTTATATTTTTAACTAAGTTATTTGACTATTAATAATAACTATAAAAGAGTTATCTTTTTAATGTTTAATCCAAATAACAGTATGTGGATCCTTCTATTTTCAATGTCGGGATTAACTGACCTGATTTGGTTTGGTTTTTTGCTCTACTGTCATCTTTTACGACTTTAGGATAATTAGACTGAGCCCCATTGGACATAAGATCTCTAATTGAGCTGAAGTCGATTGATACAACAACAATGGATAACTATAATTTTACTTGAATAATGCAACTTATACAATAATGAATACCCACTTATTAATGACATAACCCTAAAATATGTATATTTTTTAGTTTTAACAAAGCTGGGTTTTTTGTATGAATACAAGATATTACTTTAATAGTTAATATTCAAAGAATAATTATTAATATATCATAAATTTTAATGCTGAGTTCAAATGCCAGACATTTGTACTTAAAAGGTACTTTTCATTCCTATATACCTCATCCCTGTCCCTAGGGCTATGCAGTTCCCTACCAGTAAGAAAACAGAAGGTTCCACATGGGATAGTCTCTGTACCTAGGGCTATGTAGCTCCTTAATAGTAAGAAAACAGAGGGTGCAACATAGGATAGCCTCTATATCTAGGACTATGTACCTCCCTACCAGTAAGAAAACAGAGGGTGCAACATGAGATATTTTCCTTATGTAGACCACGAAAAACCCACCGACAGGAGATGCAGGGAGAGAACAGCCCCTTCCGGGATGACTTTTAAAGGTAGCATAGTTCCCATCCTGGGAAAATCGCATCAAGCAGACTTTGAATCTGAAATGGCTTTACGCAAATTGCCGTAATCGGCATCGAGTTTCCTGGTTTCTGATAGCAGAAATTCCCTTGTGTCTGACAGCAGCAATGCAGCCAGCGGATTCGAACCTTTGCTTTTCCTGAAAGCTAGCTAAGCGCAATGACTTTGAGCCACTAGTCGGATATATAGTATGTAGATTTACTAGAGGGAAAGATTTATAGCGATCCAATGTTACCCATTGGGCACCATGACATTTTATGTTAACCCATATACAATCACACAATTTCACACAATTTTTAAAAAAACAAAAACATATGGTGTGTGTTGTTACAATGTTTGCCAATTCCTTCAATACAACAAAAGGTTTTCCCACCTATGTATTTATAAAGTCTAACTTAAATATAGACATGGGAGTTTTGGGTACAGCTTCAATTGTCTGGTTTTGAAACAAGCTGTTTTAGTTGAAGTAGTGTGTCGTTTAGTTGCACTGTAATCCAATTTTCTATTCACCAAGTAGTCCAACCTTAACAAAAGAATATAAATAAAAATAATTTGAGAAAATTTAAAATGGGTGAAATGCATGCGATAATTTTTTACCAGAATAAAAATTAATTTTATCCAATTATATTCCATTTTCAAATTTATGTTTAAGTAAAGAATCACATAAATGTGTTATTTTTTTGCATGCATATTTGGTTTAGTAATTATTGCACATATTTGAAAAAAATTATTAATCTAAATATAGAATTCATTTGTGTTTTCTTAATACTTTTTTTTAACCTGTGCGCTAATTCCATCTCCTTTCAGATGTTCGCCATAGTACTGCTGTCTTGCCTTGCCTTGGCAACCTCTGATGGAGTAAGTAGTATACATATATTTTTCTTTAAATTCCATAACAAAATGGCACACATAATTTTATTTGCTGATATTTTCCTTTATGGTTAAACTACGCTTTCAATTCAAAGAGTTACTATAATTTTAGTATAAATTACTCCACAGTATATCATAATGGTTCACAAATTGTGTATAGTGGAAGCAGAAAAGAGGTCACAATACTTTCTTCAGATTAACATAAAAACATAAATAAGTGAGAGTTTAACAAAAAAGTATATATATGAGAGAATCTTACAATAAACGTATAGTTTTATTCTTATAAACTAATAGTCACTAACAATTAATCATTTAATTATATATCTAATCTTAATAACCTTAATAATTAAAAGTTTTTATTTCTCCGTCTAAATAATTTAAAGACTTTTCTGAATTCTTTCTTCCATTTACTTTTCTGAAATTCAAATATTAGGTAAAAATAAAAAGAAAAAGGTTAATTTGCTTAATTTTAAATAAAGCATTATCATTTTAAAGCATCAACAAAGCTCTCTTAAATGTACGATTAAAATATAACTTACTCAAGTAAGTTTTGTCATATATTCATATAAACAATACTTGCCTTAATTACTCTAGTTAAAAAAAATTTTGCTCAATTTTAGTCCACATTTATCACCTAATATATAGCTACGCTATAAAATAAGCCATTTATTATTAAATGTCACTATTAAAATGTTACAATACGAAATTAAGATTTTTAAAGAAATAAAGTTTTTTTCTTGATACATAAATAAAATCAATTATATAAAAAAATGAATTATTCCTTATACAAATTCTTTGTTAAAAATTTCACACAAATAATGGATTAATATAATACATTAAAGGAAGCACAAAATTCATTAATGGTTATTTAATTGATAATTTTATTCTAATTGTATTTTTAATCTATTTATCTATTTTTTTCTATTGAAGATTCATCAACCACAACCCTACAAGTTCGGTTACTCCATCAAGGACCACCATGGTGAACAGCACAGAGAAGAATCCGGAAACGGTGCCGGAGCAGTTGTAGGAAACTACGGTTTCACTGACGACAGGGGTATCGCCAGACAAGTTAACTACGTCGCTGACCATGGTGGATTCAGAGCTCAGGTCAAGACCAACGAGCCAGGAACCGCCAACCAGAGCCCTGCCGCTGTCCGCATGATCTCCAACGATCCTTACTCCAGGGGAGCAGTTCGACCCTACAATTCAAGACCCAATGAACCACTTGAACTTTCTGCTGACGCTGTTCTCGGATTACTTGGTGGATATGGTTATGGACTTAATGGATATGGATATGGATCCGGCAGAAATGGTCTTGGATATGGTGAATATGGGAACCTTGGCTATGGTGGATATGGAAACCTTGGCTATGGTGGATATGGAAACCTTGGATATGGTGGATATGGAAACCTTGGATATGGTGGATATGGAAACCAAGGCTATGGCTATGGACGTCCTTTGGGATATAATGGAGGATATGGAGGTATCGTCAACTATGGAGCCCCATTAGTAGGTGGAGGTATTAGAGGTTACGACAGTCGATTTGTCACCCAGGCTTAAAAAGTACAAATAATTACGACATTTTTATTTGGAACTTGTTTCAATGATTTATTGTTTCGTATTGGGCATTTGGAAACTTCTGTTATTTTCTTGAAAAATAAGGAAAATAAAAATAGCATTTTCATTCAATTCATTTGCATTTTCATTCATTTCGTTTATATTATTTGCAGTAATAACTCATAAGAATTTTTATAATTTTTAATGAATCATTTCTTAAAAATTTAGTAATTAGTAAACTTTGTACTTAATACTTTTAATTTAATTTAAATTATTTATTGTTATATTGTATTATTTGTTTTTAAATTCTCAAGCAAGTATTTTATTTAATGGAATTACCATTGAACTAAATATATTTTTGGTTTTAAGGATTTTAAAAAGAGTATTATTTTTTATTTTACGCTATTATGACATCTTATAATAAAAAAAGATAAATATTGTAGCATTATAATATCTAATGAAATGTAGCATTAAAATTTCTAATAAATAAGAAATACAAAACTCCTGCAATATTACTGGGGTTTTTAACATAATTTAATTTATGAGGGTAGGCGCCAAATAATATCACTAATGTGTTTCAAATAGTAATTAAACCATCAAATTATATTTAATCTATGTTATGCAGGATAGAATATGTTACGATAATATTTACCTTTACCTAATCTAATTTCTAACATATTTTTCCTTTGTAAAAAATTTTCGTTGATTAATTTAGTCACATTAACAATCGAATTCCAACTTTTATATTAATCGTCAAGAATTATTTGTATCTATAGACAGATTTAAAAAAAATTAAGTGGTGGCATAATTGGAGAATGCTAATGTTTTTTAATTCCTACTATTCGTTCACACTCTCCCTATATATATTTATATATCTTGTTCAAATTTTCAATCGTTCATAAATTACTTTTTATTCATCCACTCAAGTTCAAATACATTTTTTTAAACTTGTAGTGGAGGACATGTGATGTTAATACAGTTTTTTTCAAATATGAATTCATTAATTAAATTTAAGTAATTAATTTTAGTTTTATATGGGAGAAAAATTTATCTTATATAATATATTTAGCAGAATATAAATGTAGGAATACATACCGTCAGTGGCGAAGCGTGTAGATCGCTGGAAAAAAATTTCTTTTTCAGATTCTTTTTTTCATTCTGGGTTCTAGTCTGAGTGAAGGAGGGAACAAAATGGAAAATGAAACATGTGAATAAATTAGTGAGAGAGATGGAAAGTGTGTATGTGAGAGAGAGAGAGAGAATTTTTTCTAACTTAAAAAAAAAGGAATGAAAATTATTTGTAAAGGACTTTCTAAAATATAGTGAAAAAAAAAAGTAGGAATTGACTTAAAATTTTTTATATTACTTTTTAATCTGTATTTCCATAAATAAAATTACTTCTTCTTCATTGGAGCAACAGCAGCATGGTGGGCCAAAGCGGTCAGCCTACTGCCTGGCCGACACAGGAGATTTTTTTTCTTTTTACGGGGTAGAGTTTTCAGCCATACGCCCAATGCTTTACAATTCATTTAGATCGGACCTAAGGGTTTAATCCGAACCGCTACAAGCATCCAGGACCAGAAGGTGACTAATCAGAAGACTGTGGCAGCGAGCGGCAGAACGGCTAGTCACTCGGCCATCAGGCCCCCATAAATAAAACATTTATTTAAATTGCTTACATTACAACCCAAATAATTAAATAATTTAACAGATTAAAATAAAATATAGGATATAACACAGTTAACCTGAAAGATGACACTGAAATAATAAATGCAATAATTGAAATCAATATACTTTTAAATAAAACAAAAAAAAAAGTATTTTTTTAAATTTTTGTATTTCAAGAACTTACTACAATAAGCCAAATTACTTGAATGTTTTAAAATAAATGTTTTGTACGCAAATTAACAGAGCATGTATTAAATTATTCAAAAACATCATGATAGTGAGATAAATGAAAAATTAGATAAATGTAAATCGTTTATTATAACTTCCGCTAATCATTAAATGTTTACAAAGAATATGAAATAAATACAACTTATCCAACTTTTAAAAGATTAATACTAATTATTCTAATAGTTGTAATAAATTAAACTTTAGATGAAATTAACATAATCCTTGTTTTGCCTGAATTGTTCCTTTCAAAAGTATTTTGTTAGTTCTATACATACATGATAATTATACAGGGGATTATAATTATAATCCCATTTTCAAAATGATGTAAAAAAAGAAACACTCGTCACAATGAGTTCAAATTGGAACTGAAGATACTTGAAGAAGAAGCAAACGGTACGGCATCAAAAAATGTTCCATCGATTTTTCCCATCCAAATTGGTATGACCTTATCGTGGTGGATGGGCTTTCCACTAGGGTCACTTGTTGAATGACTTGGAAGTCATTTTTTCTGTCAAAAAAGCGAAACAATCAAACACATTGAACACTATAAGTGGTTTAATGTGCAAGTCATGTCAAATACGTTGTAATTCCGATTCAAAATATCACAGGTAGCCCAATTCACTTTCTTTATGCCGCTTACAGCGCCATCTATTAACACACTTTGGAACTTTTTTATGCAGTAATACAAGTATCAAGTATATACAGTGCTTCAAGTATCCTCAGTTCAAATTTGAACTCATTATTGAACTAATTGTCATTCATTCTTTTTTACAGCATTTTGAAAGTGGGACTTTAATTATAATCACCATAGTATATATATGCTTACTACTTAATGTAGTTAAAAGTTGTAGGTGAAATATATCAGACCCTTAATAGCACCCTAGTTAATGTTAAATTTGCAACATATTTGTATTCGACTTAAAAAGTGTGTGGAATTAGAAAACAAGAATATATAATTAAATTAATGGTATACTTGAATCATAATTAAACATTTCGTTAAAAAAAAAAAAATTTATTTATTTTTGATTGCACATGGACAACGGACGAAGCCTTTTAAATTCGAAATGTATTCGAAAAGAAAAATATTTTCTTAAAATATTGATTCATTAAGAATTGAAAACTTCATTAGTAAAATAAAAGTATACTTATTTAATATTGATTGCTCGTGGACAATGTACAATGTACTAAAAAACTAAGGGGGAAATCATTATTTGGATGGAATTTTTTTTATTCCAAGAGATTTAAAAAAAAAAAAAAAAAAAACTTTCTTGACTTTTTTTTTCTGTATAATTTACTTAAATCTTCTAATTCTTTTATAACCATACCACCTAACAAATATTAAATAAGTTATAAGTTCTCAAATGATTTAAATTCAGTATTTTATATTCTTTTACTATTTATTACTTAAAATGTGTTTTGTTTCTTCCACAAATTCATTTAGTTTTCTTCAACGGATACAGTTATTTTAAACACTTATGTTTAAAAAGAATAAACGAGAAATAGTTTGAAATTCAAATGTTTAATTTTCTTTAATTTGATTATTTCCACTCATAATACTAAGGCGCCAAAAAAGTAAGACCATTTTTTTTTTTTTTCAAAAACTGTTTATTTATTCTTCCAAATTAATTTCATTTAAAAAAAAAATTATTCCGCTAAAAACAATCCAAATTTAAGATAAATAAATTATTGCATTTTGCTACAAAAAATGATCAAGGATAGTAAATATTTTTAAGAAAAAATGATTAATTAATAATAATAAATTAATAAAGAAAAATTATTAATATTAAAAAAAATGTTTTCTTTCAATTGCACATTCCATATGTGGGAAAAACATTGAAGAGTGAAGATACGATGTATTGGACAAAAATGAAGCTAGAGCACACAGAAAGAAATCCTTATCTTAGATTTAATTTAGGAATAAAAGTTAGTTTGTGTTTCATAGTTTATTAATAACTACTTTAAATAATTTTCTGAAAAGATGGCGATCATAATTTATGCAAAAAATATGGACCTGTTGATCCATCAATAATCTATTTATCCCTCTATAAAGTTTATATTTGATTAAGAACAACTCTATTCTGAAGAAATTTTGCTTTTTTCTATATTTTTAATATATGACAAACAAAGAAGATTCATCATTGCTTGGTTTTTGTTAATATTCGTTATTTCAACAAGTTTTGTTGATAAAAAAATATTAATAAAGCTGACGAATTAGAATTAAGAAAAAATGCATTATATAATATCATATCTTGCATGTATTGTACGAAACCTATAATATCTCTAAGCGATTCGAGCAATCCTATTTGTTAAAAGAATTCACCGTAATATGTATCTGTAATTTAATCATGCAAACGCAATTAAAAACGATAAAATACAAAAAAATGCCAAACAATAAATAAACAGTAACCATCAAGCTACAAAAATGTCCAATAAATTGCTTTAAGATACAAATAGCTGAACTTTCATTAGAGTTCAAAAATAACAAATGAGCGAATGCAATAATTGATATTAACCGGAGTTAAAATATTAACGCATATCTGAAAGATATGCTAAATAACATTTCTCTTCAAGGAGTTGAATTTTTATCAGGTGCTGAAATCAACTGATAAAATCAAATCCTTTACTCGAAGAGTTCAATAGGCAGGCGTTAATCTCCATCAAGGCTGTAAAACATTGCTAAATAAATAACTGTCAGAATAAATTGCTAAAGCATTTTTCTTATCCCAAGTGTTGAAAAAAAAGTAACAATCTCCAATGCCATCTAGTGACGACTTCGAGTATCACTGCTAAAAATAACCTTTAATTTTTAGCTTCTTGAACTTAAATTGGTGGCCTGTATGGCGGAATGGCTAGCGCTCTGGCGCTCCGTATCACAGGCTTCGGGTTCGAGACACGGTGGTTTGTAGTTTTTTGAAATCCACTTTAATCCTTAGGTCCCTTGTCTAACATGACCGTAGAGCGTTTGCGGGGGTATTGTTACTGCACTTCCGCAGCTTATCTACACGCACCTACTGGGTAGTGCTAAGTGAGTAATGTTGGTGCAGCGCTGGCCTTAAGGCATCCAGGACAATTGTCTAAGTAAAACAAAAAAAAACTGGAATTGACGTCGTCAATGTGGTTAAAGGGTTATGTCAATATTTACACAAGCCTACTGCATGAATATTTGGTAGAATCTGCCGTTAATTAAAAATTTCGCATGTTATGAATAATCCGTTAAAGTATTTGTAGAGAGGCAACACTGATTGCTTCCAAGCAATAATCGTTTCCAATAACTTAATAAGAATTGCAATTTTTACATCTTTACCTTGGAGTTTCCATTTTTGAGTGCTTTCTCTTTCTCTCAAATATATCCAGGAATTTTTATTATGCGTATGATGCCTTTTATATATATATATATATATACACACACACACACACACACATATATATATATATATATATATATATATATATATACTCATGTCACATAAATTAAGGATAATTCAGAATCACACAGAAATTGAACTCTAAAATAAAAATTTCACCTGTAGAATTATCACACACATCTTGAAGAAGAATATGCAAATTGCAGGAAACCACCAGATGGCGCGGATAGTACGTCACAATGACGAGAGTGTAAGAGAGGGGTATATAAAGAATGGTGGCAACGAAGTAAAATTGTTCACAAGCGCTTTTAAAAGCCTTTCAGTGCAATAACCGCAATGTTATGGCACAAAGGAAGCATGTGGATGATTTTCTACGTGGTAGAATTATCGGACGACTGGAATGTGGACGTACCCAGCTGGAAGTATCCGAGGAACTTGGAATCGCCCAGAGTGTCATCTCCAGGCTTTGGCAACGATTCCAAGATGATGGTAATGTGAGTAGATGTTACAGCACAGGTCGCCCCCGAGTTACAACGCCGAATGAGGACCGGTATTTAGCTGTTACTGCCAAAAGAAACAGACGGAGCACAGAATCAGACCTGTCTCGTCAGCTCTCTTCAGCTACTTGTACGACAGTTTCAAGGCAGACCGTGTACAGACGCTTAGAGCACATTGGTCTATATGCTCGTAGGCCTGTCAGATGTGTTCCCTTACCGCAACTCACTGTCGCCTGCGATTAACCTAGAGTAGAGAGCATGCATTGTGGACACAGCAACAGTGGTCTGGTGTGATGTTTTCCGACGAGTCCAGGTTTAGTTTGCAGTCTGATTCTCGCCGGACTTTCATATGGAGAGCGCCAGGTACCCATTACCACCAAGAGAACACCATTGAACGACACTGTTACGGTGGTGCAGGATGGCTCGTTAGGGGAGGAATTATTCTTGGTTCCAGAACTGACCTGCATGTTCAGAGTGTAACGATGACAGGCCACATCTATCGGGATATCATTCTGGAACAACATGTACGTTTCTTTCGGGGCGCCATGGGTGCTGAATTTCTGTTTATGGAGGACAACGCCCGACCTCACCGTGCAAACATTGTAGACGAATGCCTTCAATTGGAGGATATCACCCGTATGGATTGGCCAGCATACTCACCGGACTTGAATCCAATAAAGCATGTGTGGGATATGCTTGGCCGACGAATTGCAGCCCGTCAACCCCCTCTCACCTGTCAACCGGAACTTCGGAGGGCATTGCGTGATGAGTGGTGTAATATTCCCCAAGATCAGCCTAGGCGTTGTAAGGCCTGTATTGCATCGTCCGGGAGACATACTCTATATTAACCATCATACTAACCATGCTATACTGTTTTTTGTGAATAGGTTCTTTTTTGAAATTTGCTCCAGGGAGTAAAAATCGCATTTTTTTAAAATTATGTCAAACATATAGCATCTTTTTTGCTCTTTACCTTTTGTTTAATAAATAGACTTTACAAATAAGTCAAATTTGTTTTGCTTCTGTCTCTTTCTTTGCCTGAACTTCATTATTCTTAATTTATGGACATGAGTGTATTTTGCCTCTCAAAATCATATCTATTTACAGAAAATAAA
Organism: Caerostris darwini; assembly: GCA_021605075.1. Lineage (NCBI taxonomy): Eukaryota > Metazoa > Arthropoda > Arachnida > Araneae > Araneidae > Caerostris > Caerostris darwini. The sequence continues at coordinate 403,369 of BPLQ01013317.1, read as the reverse complement.
TTAATTGAAAAAAATACTGTATTTTTTGTTGAAATATTTAATTAAATAAATTATTTAACTAATTAAGATTCTATTATTAGCCTTTGGAAGTAAAAAAATAGTGTATATTGTGTTCTGATACATTAAAGAGTTGTATTAAAAAATAAATTAAATGATTTTTCTTATATTATATTTCCATGAAAAACTCAACGTGTTTCAATCATCAATTAATTGTCAATGCTTTTATTATATTGCAAATGTCTTATTTAAATTATTATATCGCTTTTAAAAAATTTTTTTATAATTCCATCGTAGTCAAATGTTGCATGATAATTAAAATCTGTAAAATGAGAATTCGATCCATACTTATAGATAACAGTACTGCTACTTTAATAAATGAGCATTTGAACTAGATTGTTAAATAGTGTCTCGCATCGACAATCAAATCGTCTGGATGTGTTTTCTAGATTTATTATTCTATAAGACACAAAAGCAGACTAAATATAGATAAAAGTCTTCAGTGGGTGATATTGCTTTTCCCCACAATTCTAAGGAAGACTGCTGAGGCACGTTTTATATTGACCATTAGGCGTTGAAAGTAAGTAGAGAACTTGCAGATACTGCACATGCCTCTCGCATTAGATCGAAAATAAATTCAATAAATAGAAATCGCAGGGCTCAGTGAATATCACGATAAGCTTCGAAATTGTGGTGGGGGTAGGGGGGGACTGAGTTTAAAAACGAACAAATTAAAGAATCCGTGTCTATGCCAAGGAAGACAAGACAATTTATGTCACTCAAAAATCAACACGCAACTCCATACTTGGAGGTATTTATCTAAACATGATGTGGCAAAATACAATATGAAATTGCAGCAAAAAATTGTGGCAAATTACAATCTGCCTCAATCCACATCTGCCTTTGCAGTAACAAATGATCGTCAGAATACTTACTTTAGCCAGATAATTTTTTTATTATTTTATACAAGGATTTTTAAAGCAATGTTTTTCCTTGCTGACATTAATATTTGAAAAATGTAAGCAGAATTTCTTTAAATACCAAAGATAGTTAAAAATATTTCATAATAGCATTGTATTATTTATTCGTAAATACCTTTAAATATAATTTATTTTCTAATATTGAAAAAAGGCATAAATGTATTTATTACCCCAAAAATGATTGGATAATATGTATCATGTCCGATGAACTATTAAAACAACTACGAATTATCTGCTTTAAAATATTTGATTTTTATAAATTATTTTGGGAAATCTAATTGTTTTATTAAATTCGTTAAAAACGCATTCCGTTTAAATCTGTGAAAGAAAAGAAACAAATGGGGTTACATTATTATGAAATGAATTATAAAATTGCGAGAATATTTTTAAATATTTAAGGCATTTTATAATGACAGGTTAAAACAAAAAGTAACTTTCATTTACTACGATTACCACCCAAAAATGTATTGCATCAGCCAATTATTTACTTTGAGAAACACTAATCCTTATTAATCCACTTCCGTCGCTCGAAATACCAAACAATGTCAAGTTTACGACCTAAAAAGAGAAGAAATGCTTTCATTTTTCTTCTTCTGAATTCTGTGCTTTCTCTCAAAAGTATAAATACGCAGGATAACAGCTTAGCACTTCACTCTTGGCCATAACAAGAAACATCTAAAGTAAGTAAAAGAAAAAAAAAATGATTACCCCCCTTATTAACAATAATTTTATTATATATTATTTAAAAAAAATTTCCCAAATTTCTTTATTTATAATAACTCCACTTTTTTTATTTTATAATTCCTTTATATTAAGTTAGATATATAACAATATATATATGTTACAAATATATTTTTAGCTATGTGCATATACTATGAGTAAGTACTTCAAGCAATAAGAAAAATGAACTCTCTTGGACATGTTTCTTGGCTGTGTAACTACATTATGCTAATGTTATGTATTATTTTATTTATTTGTTAATCTCTATATAACGAATCTCTTCAACGTTGATTGCTGGTGGCATCGCAACCCCAAAGACGGCATTTGTTAAATTTGCACCTATAGAAATACTTTCCAGCCTACATGTTTACTTTGCTTATGTATAGGATACATGCGAATTTAGTAAATATTATCGATGAAGGTGACGAATGTTAAAAAGAAAACAGAGTGCTTTCTAGTGGTGTCATCCCAAACATAAATTAAACACACTCCACATATTACGGAGTTAATATTTTCGTGAAGTTTATTTTTGGAGCATTTCTTATGGGTAAATGTAGCTTAAAAATATGTAGCTTTTTATATTCCGTTAATAAATTAAATTAGAGTTATTTGATGTTATTTTACATTTTTAAATGGTTATATATTGAAGTAGTTTTCATAAACACTCGACACTATTATATTCCTGAATTCAAATTTGTGTAAACCCAAAAGTGCGCTGCTGGTGCGCTTAAGGACAGTGGTTCAGTCCGCTAGGGGCTTTGTGGTAGACATCATTTCAAAAAACGAGTAGGCTTGAGGTCATTAGTGATATTCAATATAGTGAGACGGACAACCTAGTGGGAGTTTTTGGGTTTTCTCCCATATAACACAGAGAGGCGAGGTAGTTCTCCCTTGAAGTCTTACGCCGTCCTGCTTCAGAGACTAGGAACCAAGTCAGACTTCTAGCTAAGGATGCTCCATCACAACAGAAGATCCCCTCATTTCCCTCCTTCCATAGAAATGCACGGGTTCTTGGACAGGGTCTAGATATTACTGACGACCAAGTGGGATGTGAAATAACAAATTTGTGTTAAGTTTTATATTACTTAAAAACCCGTCATGTATATATTTTTGAATAGATTTTCGGAAATTAATTTTCTTAATATTTACATATTTTAAACAGATTGTGTTCTTTATTATTAATATCTATACTACTTTTAAAAATTTGTAAACATGTTAATCTGTACGAAATGCATGTATTACATGTTATATACACGAAGTACATGTATTATATGTTACCCTATCAGTATTAAACATTTATTTAACATCCGTAAAAAATCCGACGATAATACATCCTGCAGATTAAAATGTTGAAAATCTCCTTAATGTATTTCTAAATATAATGGGGCAATTTTATTTTCATTTATTTTTATTTTATTTTATTTTCAATTTCTTTCAGATGTTTGTTTTAGCAGTATTATCTTGCATTGCACTGGTTCAGTCCGATGGCGTAAGTATCTCACTTTATCATGTCTTTGTTATTTCATATCACTGCAAACATCTTTAGTTACAAATTCATTTTATATTCTCTTTACTTATAACACATTTATCCTATTTTTTTGTTTTTGTTTTTGTTTTATTATAAATACAAAAATTAACATAAAGAAGTTAAATATTATTGAAAATTTTCTAACGAAAAAATAATTGATTCATTAATACAAAAAACACTTAAAAATACATCAACTGAAATATTTGATCATTCTATAATTAAAGTAACTTTACTTAAAAAATACTGATTTATTGCTCTACATTTTATGTTGTATTGAATAATGTTTATTTTCCAACAAATAAGATAAAATGAAAATTTTTGAATAAAATAACTAAAAAAAAAAAACATCCATATAAATATAATTTTATTGATAATAAGACATTTTAATAGTAATTAAATTTTGAAAAATAATTTTGTACTAATGTATAATTTAATATTATTATAAATTTTACGATCCCAAGTTTCTCAAATTCCACACAATGGATTTTTTAAAAATGAACCATGCAAATTAAATTTAAAAAAGCAAACATTTACATGCTTACAATAATTTATATATTTTTATATTTTTAAGATTACCAATCCATGCAAAACTACATTTATCTAGAAAAAAGAAATTATAATATGGCAGATTAAAAATGTTATTTTGCTAAAGTATTTTGGATTTAAAAAAATTCGCTTTATTTTCTTTTTATATAGATTTATTCACAGAACAAATTTAAATAGTATTTTTAAAAAGCATTCGCTATTAAAAAATATGTTTTCTTTTAAAAAGTCCTTCAAAATTCAATAAAATACTGTATCAACTTAATCTCAGATAATATATATCTCAATTCAATGTGATTTGTTTTCAATATACAATGTTCTTTTATATACGTTTTGCTTACAGGTTCATCAGCCTCAACCCTATAAATTTGGTTACTCGATCAAGGACAAACATGGTGAGCAACACAGAGATGAATCTGGAAGCGGTGCTGGAGCAGTCGCAGGAAGCTATGGTTTCACTGATAACAAGGGAATCGCCCGACAAGTAAGCTACGTCGCTGACAAAGCCGGATTCAGAGCTCAAGTCAAGACCAACGAACCAGGAACAGCCAACCAGAATCCCGCTGCTGTCCACATAATCTCCAACGACCCTTACTCCAGGGGAGCAGCTGAATCCTATGGTTATGAAGGATATAGTAACCAAATGAGTGGATATGGAGGATACAACAATGGTTACGGTAATCAAAGGGGCGGATATGGAGGATACAGCAATGGATACGGTAACCAAATGGGCGGATATGGAGGATACAACAATGGATACGGTAACCAAATGGGCGGATATGGAGGATACAGCAATGGATACGGTAACCAAATGGGTGGATATGGAGGATACAACCGTGGCTATGAAAGTTATGGAGCTGGAAATCGGGGATACGGTTATGGAAATGTCAATTATGCAGAACAACTAAAAGGTGGATCTATTAAAGGTTATGATAGTCGACTTTCAAACTTGGAGTAGCTAATTTTAGATTCTAATTCAATATTATTGTAATATTAAATTTAGTTTTCTAACTAAATTTAATCCATCAGTATATTGACGTCACCAGATTTTATGAAAAGTTTTTCAATGTCTGTGATATTCATTATAATTGAAAAAATAAACTTATATTATTAAAAATCTTTGTTCTTTCTTTAATTTGTGATATTATTTTTCGAAATAGTGATATGTGCATGTTACATTATTATTAGCATTCTACTTTATTGAAAGCCTTTAATATTTTTGTTTCATTATATCTGTAGAATACATAATAATAGTATTTAGATTTTTTTCCCTTGCAAATATATTTTTAAAACACCTTTAAAATAAATTCTGGAACAATCTGTTTATTCTTTAATATAAATCTTGAATGTTATGGCCATAGTTTATAAAGTCAATAATAAGTTAAGGAAATTACTAAGTTTATCTCTTTAAATTCCAATAATTGCGAAATAGTTATATTGTGCATTTTAACATTTTTACTTAATGAAATAAAATTCATTATTTTATTAGCTTTACTACTTGTTTTAAATGTTTTTGAATAACATATCTGCGATCTGTTCAGAGGGTGTTTGCTCGAAATATTTTTTTTTCCTAAATTCGCGTAATTCGCGTGTCTAGATGAACAATTTTCATAGAAAAAATTTACTACATTTCAAAAATTGTGAACATTTTCTTAAAATTTAAATTGAAAGTTTTTCTTAAATTTAAAAAATATATACATATTTTACTTTATTTCTTTTAGTTATTTAGAAATCGAAGGCAAATTGAAAATATAATTCACAAATAAAAACATTTTTTAAAAGTCAGCTAAATCATTTAAAAAAAATGTTTTAAGTAATTATTTTGTCTATTGGTATAAAAAATAACCCTGAACAAACTTTCGAATTAAAGTGACCAAAGTTTAAATTACAATTTAAATAACACAAGTAATTCTTAAGTTCCGAATTTTTTAATAAATCATCATTCTTATATTTGCAGTTTCATATTCATCTTCATGCTGGTTTAGGGATGTTATTTTTGATTGAATATTACGAGGGGTCATAACTACGCTCAATATATTGAAATATAAGGGTTAATTATACTTAACTATACTTATATACTCTTTACTGTATACTTATACTTCCTAATATATCAAGTTTGCCTTTAATTTTAAACATCAAATTTATTTGGAAAGTTCTTATTACTTCTTATAAATCCACTAATGACTCCTTCTAATTGGAGTGTAAGATAATAAAGGTACCTATTGATTCTGAGGATACCTATAAGGTATTTATGGGTACCTATTCATTCTTACGGTACCTATTCATTCTGGATTCTAAAGAATTGTCTATAGTCAATGCTTTAAGAAACAAGCATTAAATCCTGAAAAAAGAATTATATTCCCCTTCTTTATTAGCAAAGTAATACTTTCAACACTGGTCTCCAGTTCTGTTACAATTGCAGTTTCATCTTCAGTTTCAAAATGAAAGTGCTGCTTCATAGAATTAATAGAATGCTATGAGAGGGAATAACTAAGGAAATTATCTGGAAATATAAGAATTAACATCGTAAGATTTACTGTTAAAATAACATGGCCGGTTGAAGCAAACACACAAAAAAATGGCATTTTAAGAAAGATACAATAATGTCACCAAGTAAAATATTTCAGACCTTTTAATGAATAAGAGATATTTTATAAAAAAAATGCATTTTTATCAAATAGACCAAAACTATTCGAATATATGTATATATATATCAAAACTATTACACCGAATACATATTTCGAATATATCTATATAATAAAACTATAAAAACAAATATATCAAAATTATTCGAATATATCTATACACCAAAACTATAAAAACAAATATACCAAAACTATTAATATATCTATATACCAAACTATAAAAACAAATATACCAAAACTACACGAATATATCTATATACCAAAACTGTTATACCGAATATCTGTTTCGAATATATCTATATACCAAAACTATAGAAACAAATATACCAAAACTGTTCTAATTTCTATTTCGAATAAACATAACTTTCCTTAGTTACCAAAATATTATTGAACTTCATTTATCATTTAAAATAATGAAGAGAAATTAATGGCAAAAGAATTAAAGAAAAGAGATTGATAGAAGAAATTAAAGATTTTGTGTTTTTCACTCTTCAATTATACTTATGCCGATTTTTCATTTATATTCAAAAACAATTATTGAAACAATCAGATTAAATTTTTTAAAAGACGGAAATGGAATTTTAAGTAAGAATTTGCAATTTTTTTTTATCCCAAATATTTCCGGTTCTATGCTGATTTAAATAAAATGTCAATAACTGTCAACTCGCCGGTTTTGCGGTTTGGTTTAAAATCGATTAATTTTCACTAATCTAATACTATGCATATGTAATGCAGATTTTTTTTGAAATTTATGAACTTTAATCTGTATTTAATCTCTATTGTGATTCGGAAAAAAAAATGATACTATCAAATTCGCACCCTGAAAACAAAACTACGTCCTAATTGTGGCTGATTGTTTGATTAACTGCAAGTATAAAAAACAGGTATGAAACATTAAATTTCATTCATAGTGGAAACAAGAAAATTGAAAGTAAGTAAAATATTTTGTCTTTTTATTTCTAGCTGCAAGAAAAACCTCTAATCTGCCTTTTTTAAAAATTAACGTTTTTGTAAGTGTTTCTTATATTTCTTTAAGTTATTTTACTATTAAAATCAACAATAAGTTAGTTATCTTTTTAATGTTTAATCCGATAACAATATATGAAGTTTTTGATTTTCAATGTCGGGATTAATTTACCGGATGCCAATTGAGACAACAACGATGAATGACCGCAATTTTACTTGAATATTACAAATTATACAATAACGCATACCCACTTATTCACGGTTCGATCATAATTGTTTTTTTAATTTCAGGCTATAAAGCTGTTTTTTTGGTATAAATACAAGATATTACAGTAACTATTAATATTAAAATAATAATGATAATATATCATAAATTTTATTACTGTGCTTAAGTCCAGACGCTTTGGATTTAAGAGGTATGGAACTACCCCTTTGTAGGAAACTGTACTATTCGTTTTGCTACACCTCATCCCTGTGCCTTGGGCAGCTACCTATCCATAAGGATGGATGTAACGTGGGACAGCCTCTGTACCTAGGTCTATGCAGCTCCTTAACCATACGAAAGCAGAGGGTGCAACATAGGGTAGCCTCTGTACCTAAGTCTATGCAGAACCCTACCAGTAAAAAGAAAGAGTACAACATGGGATATTTTCTTCATATAAACCACAAACAGCCCACGGACAGTAGATAGGGGGAGGATACCACACTCCGGGATGACTTTTAATGGTAACGTACGTCCCATTTGAGTTTCATATGGGAGAACCTGTGGAAAATCAGATTAGGCAAACTATGGATCCGAGACGATTTTATACATATTGTCACAATCGCCATCAATATTCTCGTATAACTTATTTAAAATTATAGCAGAAACTGCAGCAATGCGGTTAGCGGATTCGAACCTTTGCCCTTCCTGTACATTAGCTGCTCACATTGTCGTTCAACTGCAAGTCGGATGTATGGAACTTTATTAGAGGGAAAGATTTGTAGCAGATCCAATGTTACCCATTGGGCACCATGAAATTGACCTGTTTTATGATGTGTTTGTACATTATTTTCCAATTCTTTCAGTTCAACAAAAGAGTTTTATGCATTGGTATTTATAAGGTTCATCCCCAACATAGACATGCGAGTTTTGGGTGCAGTTTTGTTTGTTTGATTTTGAAACCTATTTTATTTAAAGTAGTTGTTTAGTTGCACTATAATCCAACTTGTTATTCACAAAGTAGACCGACCTGAATACATGAATATAAGAAAAATATAATTTCTAAAAATTTTAAATGAATAAAATATATGGTATAATTATTTACACACTTAAAAATTACTTTTATCCAATTCAATTCCCTTTTCAAACTTATGTTTAAGTACATTATTACATAAATACGTTATTTTTTCCATGGATATTTGCTTTAATAATTATTACACATATTTACAAAAAATTATTAATCTAAATATAGAATTTATTTGTGTTTTCTTAATACTTCTTTAACTTGTCCAATATTTTTTTTTCTTTTAGATGTTTGCTATAGTAGTGCTGTGTTGCGTTGCCTCGGCAACCTCAAGCGGAGTAAGTAGTATATTTTTAAAAAATTTCTTAATTTCCATGCAAAAATTCCACTCATATTTTAATTTGTTGTTCTTTTTCTTAACAATAAAATAATTTATGCTTTCAATTCAAAGAGTTATAATAACTTCACCAGAAATTACTCCACAGCATATTACAATGCTTCTCAAAATGTGTAAAGTATGACCTACAGTGGTAACGGAAGGATTAAAAACAGGCCACGATGTTTTCTTCAGACTAATGTACAAAACATAAATAAGTGAGAGATTAACAAAAAAATATGAAAGAGTCTTACAATATACGCATAGTTTTATTCTTATCAACAAAAATATCTAACAATTAATCTTTTAATAATATATCTAAGATTAATAAACTAAAGATTAAAATTTTTTTCCACAATAACGTATTTGTTCGATCGTAAACATTGTTATTATATTATATATTACAAAACAAATAAATATTTCTTAATTCTGTATGCGAAATATTTTCATCAAATATAAAGTCAATCAACAAGAAACTATCATTTTTTTTTAAGTAACTCACAACAAAACGTTTTATTATCTTTGTAGATAAAAATTAAACAGTTTGTAGTTAGTTACTATTATATTTAGGCAAAATCGAGGAACTGCATACATAAATAATTATTTTCGACTCTTAAAAAATTCTTAGTTTTAAATTTAAAAAATTCTGCTTATCATCTATTTATCTAAAAACATATACATTTATGAATGTATTTTCTATTATAATTTAAAAAAAAAATAAAATAACAATTAATCTTTTACTAAGAAGAGAAGGTATATTCTTATATTATGAAAAAATGTAGAAAATTACTGCAATAGTTTTCAACTTATTTTCCAAAATAGCACTATTCTTAAAAATTTATAGAAACAGATTTCAGAAAAAACAAAATATTTAAAATATTGGATTTTTTAAGATAAAAATGCAAGTTTAGCATCCAATTTATATTATTTAAATGAATTATTTAAACACTAAAACTTTTAATTATTGAATTTTTGACATTTTCCTTATAAATTTATCAATGCTAAAAATGTCCTCATACCTGCTAGTATATTAATAAAATAAAATACATTAATCTAATATAAAATTTAATGATGAAAATGTTTGGGGAAAGAATGATACAATTTTTATTTGTAAGATAGACATTCAGAAATGTTTGAGTAAATCAATATTGCAATTTCCATTTTTTTTAACATTTAATTTTGATTATTGAAAGCGTACCGCTAGGGAATATTAAACATAAGAATAATATTAATTATTAGTACTTTTTATTTCTCCGCCTTATTAATTTATTCATAAATCATCTTTAATTGCTTTTAAGAAATCAAAAAAATTAAGTAGAAATAAAAAAATATCAATTTGCCTTATTTTAAATAATGTATCATAATTTAAAAGAAATCTTAAATGTATGATTTAAATATAACTTATTCAAGTATATGTTATACCATATATTCATATAAACAATGCTTATCAACCTAGTTAAAAGTTTTATTCAATTTTAATTCACATTTATTATTTAATACACTTAATATGTTATAAAATAGCAATTTATTTACGAGAAATCACTATTAAAACGTTACAATACGAAAACTTGGTTTTAAAAATTAGAATTTTTTCACGTAATATAAATAAAATTTCAACTATGTAAGAAAAATGAATAATTATTCTTGATACAAGATCGTTGCTAAAAAATTCACTATTAATCATATATTAATTGAATACATAAAAGGAAGCACTAATTTCTTTAATAGCTATTGAATTCAGAATTTTTTATTCTATTTCTGTTTTCAATTTGTTTAATCTATTTTGTTTCCTTTTTTGAAGATTCATCAACCACAACCGTATAAGTTTGGTTACTCCATCAAGGACCACCATGGTGAACAACACAGAGAAGAATCCGGAAACGGTGCCGGAGCAGTTGTAGGAAATTATGGTTTCACTGACGACAGGGGTATCGCCAGACAAGTGAACTACGTCGCTGACCATGCCGGATTCAGAGCTCAAGTCAAGACCAACGAGCCAGGAACCGCCAACCAGAATCCTGCTGCTGTCCAGGTCATCTCCAACGATCCTTACTCCAGGGGAGCAGCTCAATCCTACGTTTCTCGACCAAATGAACCACTTGAACTTTCTGCTGATCCTGTCCTCGGATTGAATGCCGGATATGGTTATGGAGTTAATGGATATGGACATGGATCCGGCAGAAATGGTCTTGGATATGATTATGGAGTTAATGGATATGGACATGGATCCGGTAGAAATGGCTTTGGATATGATTATGGAGTTAATGGGTATGGATATGGATCCGGCAGAAATGGTCTTGGATATGGTTATGGAGCTAATGGGTATGGATATGGATCCGGCAGGTATGGTGTTGAATATGGAAACCTTGGCTATGGACATTCTTTGGGATATAACGTAGGATATGGAGGCACCGTCAACTACGGCGCCCCATTAATAGGCGGAGTTATTAGAGGTTACGACAGTCGATTTGTCAACGTGGCTTAATACGTACCAAAAATTATATCAGTGTTGTTTGGAACTTGACTCATTAATTTATTGTTTGTATTGGGCATTTGGAAACTTCTGTTATTTACTTGGTAATGTGTATATTCATTTGCAATGAAATGTCACAAAAATTTTTATAATATTTTATAATTCATTGTTGAAAAGTTTAATAAATAATAAATTTTGTACTTAATACTTTAATTTAGTTTTCTGAGAAACCATGAAAATTCCTAAACCTCATTATTGATTTTTACATTATGTAATTCAGCAAGAATATGATTTTATCATTCATATTGAAAATAAATATCAACCTATATTATAATAATAAGGATCGTTGAACTAAACTAAATATTTACATTAAAAAGAAAACATCTTCTGTCTGGAAATCTGATAGTAGGCAGACTATCTTGGCCCACTATGGGGCTGCTGCCCCAATGAAGAAGAAGTTATAACATAATATTATTAATAAGTGTCAAAGAGCAATATACCCATAAAATTAAATATAATGTATGCTATACGATGATAGGGTATGTTACGGCAAAATATTCTTCTAATCTAATTTTTAAAACATATTTCCTTTCCTTAGAAAAATGTCGTTAATTAATTTTAACTACCGAATTCCAAGTTTTACCTGAATTGTCAAGAATTATTTGTATCAATAAAAATAATTTAATTTAGGCATTTAAATAAAAAATAATGATGGCATAATTGTAGAAGTCTAATGCTTTTAAAATGTATTTCCCTAAATAAAACATTTTATTTAATTTGCTTATATTTCAATCTAAATAATTTAATAAACTAAAATAAAATAGTTAAGCACATTTAACTCGAAAAACGACACTGAAATACTAAATACAATATTTGAAACTAACATACTTTTGAATAATAGTATAAAGAAAGCGCAATTTTTAAATTATTGTATTTGAATAATTTAAAATGTCAAATTAGTTGAAGGTTTTAAAATAAGAGAGAGAAAATAAGTTTTATCAGAGCATGCATAAATTATTCAAAACCATCATGATATTTGGAAAAATGAAAAACTGAGTGAAATGTAAATCATTTATTATAACTTCCGCTAATCATTAAATGTTTACAAAGAATATGATTTAAAATATTAAGAATCTAACGGTTAAAAGATAAATAATGTAATTATTATGATATTGGTAATGAGTTAAACTTTAGCGTAAGCGAAATTAGCATAATCTTTGTTTTTGAAATGTGTTAATTCTTTCAAAATCTGGTCCTTTGGATGCATTGTTGAACTTTTAGGTTGTTTTCTTTATTTTAAAAAATAAAATGAAAGTATGTTCATATTCATTTTCGGTTTTATTTTCTTGCGTATCTTTTCCTGAACTTTACTGTACATTTTTGAAGTGTGTTTTTAATATTTTTGTACATTTTAATGAATGGTTCATGAATTATTATTAACATGACTCACATTTTTTCATGACGAATTCCATGGTTTGGAATAATGGACTTCGTCGGAATTCATTAGAATTCGTCTGGATTTCATTTAAAATGACGCAAACGATATAGTTTTATAATATTTATAAAAGCTAAATTATCGTTATATTAACATGCTACTGAATATTTCTTGGTGATTTTTATATTTTTTTTCTCCTTTTTGGTATTTGCAAAAACATCTCAAAATTAGAATTGTTTTTATATTTTTAGTATTTCTCTAAATTGGAATGCCAAATGATGAACATTCAACAAAATGAAACACTTAACGTTTTCATTAGTACTTGTGAAATTACACATTAGCCATAATAAAAAATAACTCAATTATATTTCAGCATGCTGTCATTCAACTATATTCAGCATGCTGAATATACTCATTCAATTATATCGAATTCAATTGTATTGAATGTCTTTACAAGTGGAATACATTAAAACAAATTCCCCAAGACACCACGAAATTTTAAGCCACAACCTAAACACAACCTAAAAACAACCAAACTTATATATATATATATATATATATATATATATATATACTAGCAGACCCGGCCACGCGTTGCTGTGGCTTTCTTGTATTTCGTTCAATTATTAGATACTATAATTGGTATTGTTAAGGAAGTGATAGGTAAAAGATTAATGAAAAGTTCAAATTAAGCTCTTCAACGAATAGAAAATGTTTAATTTTTGTTAATTTAATGAATGAGGTAGATAATGTTGATTTTTAACACTGTTTTATAATTATTTTACCTAATTTAATTTTTAATAACCATTACTTTCATTTAACTAAGAACTAAGCGATGAACACTATTTCTTGTTAATCTATCTTTCGTCAAAATAAATAAATTCGATGGTTTTCCAACACGTGAGCATGCAACACACAGCTGCCCATGGGAGAAACACGGATTCTCCAAGTCCAAGCCACAAATAGCCATTGTCTGCCCTTGCGACTTATTTATTGTCATCGCGAAAGCCAAACGCATCGGAAATTGTAGCCTTTTAAAAGGTATTGTGGATTCTGATGGTATCATAGGAATTCGAGGTAACAGGACGACTTCGCCTTTAAACTTTCCAGTCAATATCGTTGCTTCAAGTACGTTTCCGGTAATTCTTCTGATGACTTATCGTGTACCGTTGCATAATTTTGGTGGATTTAAGTTACGCAATAGAATGACCATACCTTTTATAGATAAGATAAAATGTACGTCGCACAATACGTTGTAGTACTCCAAATTGGAAACCTTTGGTCCGCGATCTTGCTGAACGGCTTGAAATATGAAAATCGTCAATTTTGCATTTAAAAAAAAAAATCTGAATAAAAACTGTCCTGTCTCTCAAGTTGGAACAAAACACACATTTAAGAAAAAAAAAGTTAAAATCGGATTGTTAGTTTTAGAGTTCATCCCGAACAAACATCGTGACACGGGAATTATATATAATATATATATATATAATAGGTATGAACTAAGCACAGGCTAGAATTCCTTCAGGAGGTAAGTGCTTGCTGCCTGATGTAATTCTTTAAAACTTATGGGTGAAACATAACATATCCTTAATGAACCCTAGTTAATGTTAAATTATTAAAATTAGAAAAAAATGGACGTATCATTAATTTAAGGATTTCATTGATAAGATTTAAACATTTTCTTAAGGAAATACGCTTGTTTATTATTGATTGCACATGGTAAATGAAAGAAGGATTCTAAATAACTCAAGGGAACATCTTTATTATTTCGAGGGATTTTTTTTTATTCTAAAAGATTAAATTAACAATATTTTACTTCTAATACATTTAACTTATTTTATTATTTTAATTTTCTTTACTTAACTTAGTCTTAAACTTAGTGCTATTAAAAAAACCTTTCATTAATAATTTAAAATGTTATTAATAAAAATAAGCTTACTTGTTATAGATTGTTCACGAACACTGTATGAAGGGTAATCGAAAACTAAGGAGGAAATGTTTATTTTGAATTATTTTTTTTTATTCCGAGAGATTTAAAAAACTTCCTTGAAATTCTTATATAATTTATTTAAATCTTCTTTTATCAATATGCCACATAATAACTACTTACAAAGTTCTCAAAGGATTTAAATTCAGTATTTTATATTTTTTTACTAAAATATAAAATATAACATAAAATAAAATATTTTAATAAATTAATATTTTATTTTATTTTATATTTTATATTTTTTACTAGGGGCCTGATAGCCACTGTGGCGCTCGGTGCCACAGGTTTCAGGTTCGAGTCCCGGCCGTGTCATGGATGTTTGTAGTGGTTCGGAATCCAATTGAAACCGTAGGTCCCTGTCTAATAGGATCGTAGAGCGTTGCGGGGCTAGTGTTACTCCTCGTCCGTGGCTTATCCAAGCAACACGCACCACTTGGGTGGTGCTAAGTGAGTGACCATAAGTGAAGGCGTCAAAGAAAAGAGTGTTTGCCAGCTGCATTAAAAAATATATTTCTTTTTTAATATTTATTATATAGAAAGGTTTTTGTTTATTCCACAAATTCATTTAGTTTCATCAACCGATATTTTTTTTTGTGCTAATGCAGCTGGCAAACACTTAGACAGCTTGGTCTTGGATGCCTTAAGGTAAGCGCTGCACAGACGTACTCACTTTGCACTACCCAGAGCGCGCGTGTAACTTGAGGATAAGCCACGAACGCGGAGTAACAATGCCCCCGCAACGCTCTACGATCTTATTAGGACCGGGACCTACAGTTTAAAGTGGATTCGGAACCACTACAAACATCCATGGCACCACCGGGACTCGAACCCGAAACCTGTGGTACCTAGCGCCAGAGCGCTAGCCACTCGAACATTCAGGTCCCTCACCAACCGATATAATTACTTTATATATTACGTATAAGAATTAAAAAGGGACAGTTTGAAATGCAAACATTTACTTTTTCTTAATCTAATTATTTCCACCTATAATAAATGTTTTCTTAATTTTGGACAAACTTTAGAGTTACTTTAATAGCGAAAAAAAAAAATAAATAAATAAATAAATGAAAAGAAGAAAAAGAAAAGAAAAGGAAATATTCTTGATATTTTAAGGCATTGCATTATTTTGAAATAAATTTAAATATAAGCTTATTGAGGTAATTTATTTGATAAAATAAAATATAATGCTAGCTATTATATGCGGTTTTCGAATGCAAAGATTTGGCCCTGGTGTTTTTTGTCACTAGAATAGTGGTTGTGGGAAGGTACGCCCCAAAAGATTTCCTTCTCTAGCGTTCCAGAAATATGTGACCAGATATAAAAATAAATATACCTACTATATAAAATAAATATAGTTACTCTAATTATTAAAAAGTTAAATATAGTTACATTTTGTCAATTTTCTCATTGTAAAGTACCTTTAATTATAAACAACTAAATTTTCATGTATTTTTTAAATTCTATTTTGCATAGTGCGTTGATGCTACTCAACTTGAAACACTGTCATATACAATTATTAAGACTATTTAATCTAAGATTAATTTTTGTTATGCAATTATTTCTTATTTAAAAATTTTGACAATGACAATATCGGCATGTGTTTGATTAATAATGCTTCTAGAAGTAGTTTAATAAATTTCAATTCGCTAAATTAATATTTCTCTATAAAATCTACGAAATTTCTCACGTAGAAACTTGAAGATGAATTATTATGAAATTTTTAATCATAATGAATGTGTTAATTAATGGAATAAACTGAAAGATTTGTTTTTAATAATAAAAGAAGGTTAAAAACTCTTTAAAAAAAAGATTGATAAAATAAACATGATAGGCTGAATTTGAAAATGAAAGATTTTGTGTCTATGCCGAAGAGGCCAATATAAATCATTAGGCCAAGATGCCCTTTCGCTGGAATTTGTAAGTTATCTTGAATGTGAGTAAGATGAATGAATCTAGTGAATTATTCATCTTGAATCTCTAACAATTCATACCGTAACTCCATCCTTGGAGGTATTCGTCGAAACATGATGCGGTAAAATATGATCCTGCTCACATACACATCTGCCATTGCAGTAACAAATGATTCAGAATTCTGGCAGCTGGGAAAAAATATTTACTTTAGGCAGATAATTTTTTTTGTGTGAAGATTTTTAAAAATTGTTTCCTTCCTGATGTCGAAAAATTTAAACAGGAACTATTTAACTAGCAAAGATAGTTAAAAATATTTCATAACAGCATTATATTATTTATTCACAAATACCTGAAAACATATTTAATTTATTAATATTTAAAGGCAAATAATTTGATAATAAATGCATTTCATCTCCATTAAATAATTAAAAACACTTACGAAGTATCTGCTTTACAATATTTGAACCTTTATAAATTATTTTGTGAACTCTATTTTATAATTAGATTATTTCTTTTAATTTCATACCAAACAAATAAAGAAACTCATTATGTTTAAATCTGTAAACGGAAAGTTAAAAATAGAGGTTACATTGTTATGAAATGAATTTTAAAATTGCGGAAAATTCTAAAAATATTTAAGGCATTTTATAATGCCACATTAAAGCAAAAAATAACTTAAATTTGCTAAAATTACCGCTCAAAAATGGATTGCATTAGCCAATTATTGACTTTGAGGAACACTAATCCTTATTAATCCACTTCCGTCGCTCGAAAGGCGAAATTATGTCAAGTTTACGACCTAAAAAGAGAAGAAAGTCTTTAAGATTTTTCTTCTTTTCGATTGTATTCAAAAGTATAAATACGCAGGACAAAAGCGCAGCACTTCACTCTTGGTCATAACAAGAAACATCTAAAGTAAGTTAAAAAAAGATATTTTTTTATTTATTTTTTAACATTAACTTTTAACGATTATTATTCAAAATAAAATATCTCGAACTTTTATATTTATAAGCCTCCCTTTTTTTATTTTTTTATTTTGCAAGTCCTTAATATTAAATAGCACAATATATATTTTACAATACCTACGTTTATATACTATATGCAAGTACTTCAAGCAATGATAAAAATGTATTGTATTGGACACGTGTTTTGGCTGGGGAACTACATTATGTTTAATCAATATATTTATATACATATTTGCTAATCTCTTTATAGTGAATTTCTTAGAAAAAGGCAGTGTTGTGCCTTTGTGACATCACAACCCCACAGATGGCATTTGGGAAATTCACACTAGCATCTTATCCCTTTGAGCCCTATGGAAATACTTTCCAGCCTACGCTTATATACAGGATGCATGCGAATTTTGTACGCATTATTGTTTATTGTGACAAATGTTTAAAAGAAAACAGAGCACTTTCTAGTGGTGTCAACACAAACATAAATCAGTCACCCTCCGCACGTAATGGAATTAATATTTTCATGTAATTTCTTTTCGTCGCATTTGATATGGACAACTGAAGTTTCTTATATTGCATTAATAAATTAACTTAGAGCTAGTGGTTTTTATTTATTATTTATAAATATATATATAATTATTTATTATTATTTTTTCATATATTTTTATTTTTTATGTGTTTATATTAATTCTTCATAAACACTAAGGGATGTTATATTCCTGAATTCGAATTTGTATAAAGTTTTATATTACATAAAACCTCGTTATGTGCGCTATTTTTCACCTTACATTTTTTTAATATTTACATATTTCAAATAGTTTATATGCGTTATTATTGAACTGTATACTGCTTTTAAATTATACATGATAATCTACACGCAATAAACTTACACGATGTAATAAGATACACGATGTTGGTATTTACAGTGCCACCATTAAACATTTATTTAACATCCATAAAAAACCCGAAGATAATGCATACTGGAGATTTAAATGTTGAAAATCTGCGTTATGTATTTCTAAATATAGTGATGCAAGTTATAAATATATTCATTTTAAATTCATTTTTTTTCAGATGTTTGTTTTAGCAGTATTATCTTGCATTGCACTGGTCCAGTCCGACGGCGTGAGTGTCTTTAGTTTATCATCATTTTTATAAGAAAAGACATTTGCCATGCATTTGTTCAATAATTCCACTGTACGCATCTCCAATTATAAATTATTTTTATAATCATTTTACATACAAAACATTTATTCATTTTTTTCGTTTTTGTTTCCTTACAAGTACAAAAATTAACATAATAAAAGTAAAAAAATATTGAATATTTGCCTATCTAAAGGAGAACCAACTCATTTATTAATACAAAACTATTTAAAAATATTATAAATATTATTTTAACTGAACTTTCTAAATTTTTCTGCAATTAAAGTAACCTTAGCACATGGGATATAAAGTCTTATTGCACATTTTATTTGGATTGAATAATGCTTGTTTTTCCTACAAATAAGATAAAAGGAAAACTTTTGTATGAGATAGCAAAACAAACACCCATAGCAGTATAATTTTATTGGTAATAAGTCATTTTAATAATAGTTTAATTTCAAAATTAGTTTTGTACCAATGAACAATATAAGCTTATCGTAATATTTACGATCCTAAAAGAAGATTTCTCAAAGTTATCAGAAATTATTTAAAAAAAAATATCCTTGTAAAGTAAATTGAAATAATTATATATTTACATGTTTACAATAATTTATAAATATTTCATCATATAAGTATATTTTTAAGATTACCAATCCTAAACAAATATGTATCTCTAGAAAAAATATATTAAATTAAAAAAAAAAAAATTCAATTTATTTTCAATACATATAGATATATCCAGCGAAAAAAAATTATATAATATTATTAAAAAACATTCTGTAATAAAAAAATTAGTTTTCATTTAATAATATATTACTTACAGCATCATCAGCCTCAACCCTATAAATTTGGTTACTCTATCAAGGACAAACATGGTGAGCAACACAGAGATGAATCCGGAAACGGTGCAGGAGCAGTTGCAGGAAGCTACGGTTACACTGACAACAAGGGAATCGGCCGACAGGTCCACTACATTGCTGACAAAGCCGGATTCAGAGCTCAGGTCAAGACCAACGAGCCAGGAACAGCCAACCAGAATCCCGCTGCTGTCCACATAATCTCCAACGACCCTTACTCCAGGGGAGCAGCTGAATCCTATGGTTATGAAAGATATAGTAGTCAAATGAGTGGATATGGAGGATACAGCAATGGATACGGTAATCAAATGAGCGGATATGGAGGATATAACCGTGGATATGGTAACCAAATGAGTGGATATGGAGGATACAACAATGGATACGGTAATCAAATGAGTGGATATGGAGGATACAACAATGGATACGGTAACCAAATGAGCGGATATGGAGGATACAACAATGGATACGGTAACCAAATGGGTGGATATGGAGGATATAACCGTGGATATGGTAACCAAATGGGGGAATATGGTGGATACGACAGTGGCTATGGAGGTTATGGAGCTGGAAATCGTGGATACGGTTACGGAAATGTCCATTATGCAGAACAACTAAAAGGTGGATCTATTAAAGGTTATGATAGTCGACTTTCAAACTTGGAGTAGCTAATGTTATTCTAAGTTAATATTAATTAGCTAATTATTTTTTTAGTATTAAATTTAGTTTTCTAATTAAATTTAATCCATCAGTATATTGACCTCGCCAAATGTTTTGAAATGTTTTTCAATGTCTGTGATTTTCATTATAATTGAAGAAATAAAATTGCATTGTTATAAATCTGTGTCCGTTCTTTATTTTTGATATTTAACTACGAAGTGATATGTACATGTTAAATTATTATTAGCATTCTACATTAATGGAGGCACTACTTTAATGGAGTTTTATCATTCTTCTTTAATGGCAGCCCTACTTTGATTATTAGCATTCTACTTTGATTATTAGCATTCTACTTTAATGGAGACACTACTTTAATGGAATATTAGCATTCTACTTTAATGGAGTCCCTTATTTTAATGGATTATTAGTATTTTACTTTAATATTTTTGTTTTATTATGTCTGTAGTACACATAATAATAGTTTTTACATTTTTTCCCCTTGTAAATACTTTTTTTAAAACTTTTTTAAAAAAAATTCTGGGAAACATCTGGTTATTCTTTTATATGAATCTTGAATATGATGGTCATAGTTTATAAAATCTATAAAAAGTTAAGAAAATGCTAAGTTTATGTCATTAAATTCCAATTGCGAAATAGTTACATTGTGTATTTTAATATTTTTACTTAATGAAATACAGTTTATAAATTTATTAGCTTTTTTAGTTCTTTAATATGTTGTTGAATATCTGCAATCTGTTCTATGGGTATTTGCTCGAAATAATAATTTTTTTTTTCTGAAAGTCCTGGAATTCAATGTCCAAGTGAATATTTTTCATAGGAAGCTTTTACTATATTTGCTAAATAGTGTACATTTTCTTAAAATTTAAATTTAAAATTTTTCTTAAATTAAAAAAGTTTTTTTAATTATTTTAAAATCGAAGGCAAACTGAAAATACATTTTTTACAAATAAAAATATTTTTAAAAGTCAGCTAAATCATTAAAAAAATCTTTTTAAGTAATTATTTTTTTCTGTTGGTATAAAAAATATAAAACTGAACAAATTTTCAAGTTAAAGTGGCAAAAGTTTAAATAACAATTTACATAAATTAAATAATTCTTAAGTTACATTCATCATTCTTACATTTGCAGTTTCATCTTTGTTGTAACTGGTAATTATCCTGTTGTGTGAGGGTAAAAAGGATATGAGGCTACTGGTACCCCACTGCCCACACACTCAAAGGAATATTTTCGATTGAGGTATGCGTGCGAAATATTATGAATACTTCTCTGTAAATATTTCTCTGTAAACATTTCTCTGTAAACATTTCTCTATAAACATTCTCTATAAAACTTTTTTTATTTTATTTATTCTGCCAAATATTAAAAATCCTAAATTTTATTGTAATAGTATTTATTCGTATTCATTAAAGGGTAAAAGTAAATTAGTTGTTTGTCCTAGTATTTATTTTAATTGCTTTTTATTAATGTTAATTCATTTGGCCGTCCTACGAGTATACGTAGACCAACGGCCCCATTTCTATGTCGGTATATTAACATAGAAAAGTGGCGAGCCAGCCAGGATTTTTTGAATTTGGTTTTTTCTGTATAGAGAAGTAATCATATGTATTGATAGTTTGTATATGCGTTAATATAAGAAATGATTAGTGCGTATTAATAATTTTAAATGTTTTTATTTTCTTATGTATATTAATGATCTTATCTATATTAGTTGAGTGAATTTATTTATTGTAATAAGTTGAATTTGTATTCTGCGATTATTAAATTGAGATTTTGAATATAATTTCTTTTATAAGATAAAAAGATGAGTCTTGCAATATCAATAAGAAAACGTGCCACGGCGCGTAGTAGTTTCACGAGAACTGCTAATGTGCTGAAAGAGGAACTAAATAAAGTTGAGGCTGATAAATCCGTTTTAGAAGATAAATTCATTAAATTACAAACTGTGAATACCGAGTTAAAGAGTTATGATTCGGTAATATTAGATTTAATGATAGCAGCTGCGATCACGGACGATGATTTAAATAACGAAGTAATAAGTTGCGAGCAATATTTGGATGAATTTATTAGTTTAAGTCGTCGGATAAAGGAAAAAGCGGATAATTCGGACGTAAATATTAGTATGAGATCAAAACCTGATAGCAGTATAAGTGCGTGCAATGATAAACGCTATAAATTGCCTAAAATTCAAATTAAAAAATTTGATGGGCACCTATTGAGTTATCTTTCGTTCTGGGGTCAGTGTAAAAAGATTCACGAGGACAAGAATCTTGATGATGTGGATAAATTTCATTATTTAGCACAGTCAATGTTACCAGGGACTCGAGCTTATGAACTAATTGAGAGCTATCCGTTGACTTCGGAAAACTATCCGGTCATTTCTGCGTTTACGGAGCGTTTTGGTAATCAGGAAATTTTAACAGAAATATACGTGAGAGAATTGCTAAAATTAATTATCCAAAACGTGCACTCTCAAGGTAAAGATAAATTACCACTCATGACATTATTTGACAAAATCGAGTCCCATATTAGAGCTCTTGAGTCTTTAGGAGTAAATCAAGACTCCAATGCTGCATGGTTATTTCCATGGTGGAATCATGTTTATCAGCTGAGTTGATTAGGGTATGGCAAAAGAAGTTTATTATTTAATGCTGAGGGTCCACGTCTCTCAAACCTCTTAGAATTTTTGAGAAAAGAAGTTGAAGGGGAACAGAGAGTAAAACTCGCCAGGTCAGGGTTTGACATTTCTCTTTCCTCGCGTGAAGAGAGAACCCCAAGGAGGGTAAATTAAAAAATAAAAAACCTTTTCATGAGCGCTGCCAGTTTGGTAGCAACCAAGGAAAGAAATTGCGTTTTCTGCGGAAAAAGTCATGAGAGTAAAGAGTGTTTTTCAGCTCGGTCATGGACCCTAAAGGATAGATTAGACAAATTAAGGGAATTAAAGTGCTGTCTCCGATGTTTGAAGCCTGGACATTTTGTGAGAGATTGTAAACAATTTGTTCAATGCCATCTGTGCAAACGATCTCACCCTATAATTTTATGTCCCGAGATTCAGGGAAAAAGGTGTGAGAGTGTAGCGGGTACAAAAGGGTCTACTACGGTACAAGCTACTATGTCTACTCCTTCATGTATGAGAGAAGTACTCCTTATGACATTAATGGTTGAGGTAGTGTCAGGGAACATGACGAAAAAGGTAAGGTGTCTTTTGGATTGTGGTTCTCAGAGGTCGTATATTCTAAGATCTACAGCCGAAGCCTTACATTTAAAAAGCTTTTCGTCTGAGAAATTAACTCATTCTCTGTTTGGGGGAGCAAGAACTGAATCTAAAAATCACAAATGATATTCTATGAGATTGAGACTTGTAGGGAGAAGCACTGGATATCAGTTTGACTTTCTGGATCAGGATATTATTTGTGGAGCAATACCACGTATCCCTAAAGGCCCTTTATTGAAGGAATTAAAAGGGCATAGAATTTGGATTTCGGATATGGGGGACGACTATCCGGAATTAGAACTTTTGATAGGCAGCGATATTTATGGACAAATTCTTACGGGTGAAGTAATTCAGCTTAATGAGGTTCTGACGGCCATTAATACTAAATTGGGATGGACTTTGTGTGGGGAACGAAAAGAACTAAATGTTCAAAATTTAGAGGGGGCCCAGTCTATGTTAATAACTAATCTCCATATTCAAAATATGAAAGTTTCTGATATGTGGGATTTGGAAAGAATTGGTATTACAGATGAAGTGCAGACCTTTTCCGAAGCAGATCAGTTAGTTCAGGAACAATTTTTGAAGGGACTTAGTAGATACGAAGATGGTAGATATTGTGTAAGTTTACCGTGGGTTCAAATATTTCCTCCAAACATTGCCTCTAATCGGCATATTGCAGAAAAAAGGCTATTTGCCACTACACGGAAATTAAAGAAATTGGATAACTTTGACGAGTATGATAAGATATTTAATGAGTGGTTGTCGGAAGATGTTGTGGAAATAATTCCAGAATCGGAAAAGAGTGAAAAGGGGCATTATTTATCACATCATCCAGTTTTCAAAGTAGATAGTTTAACTAGTAAAATTAGGCCCGTATTTGATGCCTCGTGCAAATCGGATAATTCGTTTTCGCTAAATGATTGTTTGATAAAAGGTCCAAATCTTGTAGAAGAAATTCCTGCGATCTTACTGCGATTTAGGGAAAAGACGATTGGCGTAACGTCCGATATTAGGCGAGTTTTTTTACAGATTGGCATAAGTCGACAAGATCAAAATTACCTAAAATTTCTTTGGTGGGAAAACAACAAAATTGTAGAATTCCGTCATAAAAGGGTTGTTTTTGGTGTTACCAGTAGCCCATATCTGTTGGCAGCAGTGATTTCATTCCATCTTAAAAATGTATATGCGAAGTTTGAAGTTGTGGCAGATAAGCTGTTAAATGCATTTTATGTCGACAACTGCGTCACTTCAGTTGATACGAATGTAGAACTAGAAGTATTTATACAACAAGCAACTGCCATTATGGCGGACGCCAAAATGGAACTGCGTATGTGGACTTTTGGTCCAGAGCAAGAACTATCGTTACAGAATGTTGAACCTATATCTCCAGTTTTAGGTCTTCAATGGGACCGTATAGAAGATAGTTTATTTATACCATTCAAGTCTGAGCCAATAGCAGACTTATCGAAAAGAAAACTACTATCGATAGTACATTCCATATTTGATCCTTTGGGCTTCGTCGTGCCAGCAATGGTACCTGCGAAATTAATACTCCAGGAAGCCTGGGCAACTGAAGCAAATTGGGACTTACCTTTGCCAGATGAACTACAATCTAGAATCTCAACATGGTACCGCGGACTGTCTTGTATTTCCCAGCTTAAATTGGAACGGCGTATAGGTTATGGGAAAAGAGACTCCTGGTCATTACATATTTTTTGTGATGCCAGTAAAAATGCTTACGCCACTGTTATATTTTTAAGAAGTGAAAGCAGTGGTCAGGTTTATGTGAAATTTGTTGCTGCAAAAACACGGATATCTCCATTAAAGAAGGTGACTATTCCACGCTTGGAGTTATTAGCGTGTGTTTTAGGCTCACGCCTAGCTAAATACGTTGTTACTGCTTTATCTTTGAGAGAAGTCCCAACCTACTACCGGACTGATGCAACAGTAGCTCTTTGCTGGATTCAACGAGAAGAAAACTGGGGAGTGTTCGTAAATAATAGAGTTAGAGAGATTCGAAGTCTGTCTAAGAAGGAATACTGGAGACACATCCCAGGGAAATTAAATCCAGCAGACATAGCATCACGCGGCTGTACACTCCAACATCTGTTGCAGTACGGTTGGTGGAAGGGACCTGAATTTTTGAAAGCTTTCCCGGAGGCATGGCCAAAGTCTGAATTTTCGCCAAACCAAGAATTAATTGCAGCAGGGATGAAAAAGAAAATAATTGTTGACTTGAGTGTAAAAATAGAGAAGCCCGAGTGGTTCGAACGTTTATCCAGTTTTTCTAAGATTGTGAGAGTTTTTTGCTGGATGATGCGTTTTGTAAATAAATTGAGAAAAAAGCCTTCTTATGGTACTAAAACCCTAACAGTTGAAGAAAAAGCTAAGGCTGAGATCATTCTGTGGAGTATAGAGCAGAAAAAGCATTTTCATGAGAAAGAAAATTCTGTGCATGGTCTGCAAGTGGTGCGAGGTGATGACGAGGTTCTTCGTGTTAAAACTAGGATCATTGAACGAGATGATGATCTGTCCTTTTTATATCCAATCCTTCTTCCGTCCAAACACTACTTAACTGAGTGCTTGATAAGAGAATATCATTTAAAGTACTGTCATGCAGGTGTGCAGATATTGGCAGCCAAATTAAGACTGCAATACTGGATTTTTTCTTCCGAGAGAAATATAAGATCTTGCGTATCACGTTGTGTTGTATGCAAAAGATTCACTGCAAAAGCGTTGATTACTCCACCTATGCAGTTGCCTCTTGACCGAGTAAGAGAATCGGCAATCTTTGAGATAACGGGTATAGATCTTTGTGGTCCTTTACTTCTTAAACCGAGGGGAAAAGCCTGGATTGTGTTATTTACTTGCGCAGTGTACAGGGCAATTCATTTTGAACCTCTTACGTCACTCAGCACAGAATCTTTCATGCAAACCTTGAGAAGATTTATTGCACGGCGAGGCCGTCCATCAACGGTGTACACGAACAATGCTACAAACTTTAGAGGAACGGACAATGCCTTGAAGAAAATTGATTGGCAGAAAATATCGGAAAACGAATGTTATCCGATCAAGTGGAAGTTCAATCCCCTACTGCTGCTTGGTGGGGGATGGTGGGAGCGGCTTATTCGTTCAGTCAAGAGCCTGCTCGTGCGCATTCTAGGAAGATCATCAGTAAATTTTGAAGAGCTTCTAACGATACTTTGTGATGTTGAAGCATCAATAAACAGCCGCCCGTTGACTTATATCTCGACGATTCAGATGAACTCATTCCTTTGACTCCTTCCTTGTTTTTGCAAGACATAAAACAAGTGGGGGTACCTGATTTAGATTCAGTCGACTCCAACAAACTGAATGTGCGCGTGAATCACTGCAACACTTTGCGTCGAGAACTGAGAAGTCGTTTCCGTAAGGAATACTTAAGCCAACTTGTGCAGAAGGCCAAAGCCACGTGCCAAGAACTTAAAGTCGGGGACATTGTTCTCATCGAACTGGAAAACAAAAAACGTGTCATGTGGCCTATGGGCCGAATTGAGAAAATCTACAGCAATAGAGATGGTGCGTCCAGGGTAGTACAGGTGAGAACGAGTAGTGGTTGCTTGACGCGACCAAT
This sequence comes from Caerostris darwini, assembly GCA_021605075.1. Lineage (NCBI taxonomy): Eukaryota > Metazoa > Arthropoda > Arachnida > Araneae > Araneidae > Caerostris > Caerostris darwini. The sequence goes on along the minus strand of BPLQ01013317.1, from coordinate 376,123 downwards.
TCAAAAACTTTACCCGTTGGAGGCATCAACTTCTGGAGATCCTCTACTCAACCGGACAACTGAAAACAGGTCCAGATATGGACGACTGTTTATATCAACTAAGAAATAATGTTTGAGACTGTAAATAGAAAGGCTATTATTTTTTTGAATTAGTATTTGAAATTGTAATTCTCATGATGTAACATTTATATGCTGTAATTTTATTTAGTTCATAGTATTTTGTTTTTAAGTGTTCATATTTGTCAAGCAGTGTTCAATTTAATTTTTATTTTTTACGTAACGTAACGGTAGGTGTTTAGTTGGAGTACCAGGGAATTTCCCGTACCTCCATATCAATAATTATTATTAAAAACAAATTTTAAATCCAAAAGATGAGCTAAAGAAAGAATATTAAACGAGCCCACGCTCGGAGAGAATTTACAGTAGTAAAAAGGTTAGTAAATATAAAATTTAAAATAATAGTTCACAAAAGTTTTTAAAAATAAGAACTGTGGCAATTAAAAGGAGTTAAAAAAATAACCGTTACGAAACCACGAAAACTTCTGGCTGGCTGAAGAGAAAAAGAAAAGGAAAGGGGAGGGCAGAGTTATAAACAAACCAAAACTATATCGTTTCGAAGTTCTGCGTTGGAGCGACCTTGAAAGAAAAGAGCGATTCTGAAGCTATCAAAATAAACTACAGTGATTCTAAACTAAAAAGGGTTCTTCTTTTTGGAATCGGAGAATGAAGTGCGCATCAAAACGAGAGAGTGAAATGTCTGGCACAGAGCTTTTTCACCCCGGGTCAAAGTGAATTCTTTTAGCCACGGGGAATGAACTGAAGTCTTGAAAGTAAATAGAACGCGGGCGTTTTTCGCATGGCGCGTGGTCGGATCATAATAAGGGAGATTTAGCAGCGTTGGATTTGTAGACGCATCAATTTTTAGAATGAAATTTTCGGTAATCTTTTTGCCAAGGTTTAGAATAGGATCAATTTTTAATTCGTCGTGAATACGATGGCGGTTATAATGAAAAGGCGCATCTGTTATCGTCATTAAGAACTGATTTTGAAGGACCTGCAGTCGCTTCAAATGGATCATTGCTGAATTTATCCAGACCGGAATCGCATAAAGCAGTATAGGTCGGATAAGTGAGATGTAAATATTTAGTTTGCCTCTGAGAGATATTTTTGCTTTTCCTGAAAATTAAAGGTGCAATTGTGAATTTGGCTTTATTAGCTTTAGAAATAATGTAATGAATGTGTTTTTGAGATGTAAGGCGGCGGTCCAGTATGAGACCAAGGTATTTGTACTCAGTTACAAAAGGCACTGGTTCGTTAAAGATAAGAATTTGATGAACATGTGGAGTGGTTCTTTTGCGGTGAAAGATGAGAACTGCACATTTGCTGGTATTAACTTTGATTTTCCATAAGCAGAGCCAAGTTTGTAGCCTATGGACAAAAGATTGAAGTCTAAAATAGAGAGTGTATTCGTGGAAGTGCTGTGTAATGATTGCGGTATCGTCTGCGTACATAGCTGTGAGAATATTTTCGTCTCGCGGGAAGTCATTCACGTAGATATTAAAAAAAGAATCGGTGATAATAAGGATCCTTGCGGGAGGCCACATTCCATTTTTCGCGTAGTAGATGTAGTATTATTGACTTTAGTTTGAAACGAACGGTTTTCAAGAAAAGATTTAATAGCCAGAGTGAGCGGAAGAGGGAAATTTAGTTTTTTGAGTTTGAAGATTAGACCGGTATGCCAAATCTTGTCAAACGCTTTCGCGATGTCAAGAAATAGTACACCGGTTAAACTTCGTTTGCTGAAGCCATGATTTATTAACTCAGTGACCCTGAATAGCTGATGTGTGGTGCTTAAGTTTTTTCTGAAGCCGAATTGTTCGGGGATTAAAATATGGCTGTTGTCACAAAATTCTTTAATCCGATTTAAGATCGCGAATTCGTAAATCTTGCTGAGATTACTAAGGAGAGAAATTGGCCTGTAGTTGACTGGTAAAGAAGGATTTGTGCCTGGTTTATGGACGGGAGTAATAATGGCGATTTTCCAAGCCTCGGGGAAGTAAGAAATATTAAGCATATCGTTGAGAATGACGATTAACCAATAGATGAATTTTAACGGAAGATGCTTGATCATATTATTGTTAATTTTATCAAAGCCTGCAGCTTTTTTGGTACTTAAGTTTTTAATAAAGTTAACTATTTCCTGTGCTGAGATGCAGAAGTTATAGTTGACATGCGGAGTATTAAGGTATTTATCGGTTTCGGAACTTATAAGATTGTTAGTGAACGGATGGCTCATGTTGGGATTTTGCTCAAATTGGAGCTTCCAGCAGTCGGCGATTGCCTCAGCCTTTTATTTTTTATGTGTAATTTTATGGATGTGTATACCCACAGCAAAATAGGTGTAAGAAAATTTAGAGTTTAATTTTTGGCTCCCGCTTAAATTAAAGGTGGGAGGATGTTGTAACTGGTAATTATCCTGTTGTGTGAGGGTAAGGGGTATTTCCTTTATTTTTTGTATGAATCCAGGAATGGTAGATAACCCATCCCGGTCACACGGTCAGGTCCAAAAGAACCGGTCGGTTTGGTGGGATCCATCCCTTTTTTGGAGTTTTTGCGGGCATAAAGGAAGACCCGTTGAAAGCAGAGCGAACGATCTACGATAGTGCGTGAGCCTGGTGCACAATTTTTGCTACGAGAAGGGCTCCAGGGATAATTTGTAATAGAGAGTTATGTCCATCTTTGGAATGGTCGGTGAGCATTTTTTTAATTTTTTTTATTTATTCTGCCAAATATTAAAAATCCTAAATTTTATTGTAATAGTATTTATTCGTATTCATTAAAGGGTAAAAGTAAATTAGTTGTTTGTCCTAGTATTTATTTTAATTGCTTTTTATTAATGTTAATTCATTTGGCCGTCCTACGAGTATACGTAGACCAACGGCCCCATTTCTATGTCGGTATATTAACAATCTTCATCTTCAAAGTGAAAGTGCTGGTATATGGATGTATTTTTTTTTAAATGTTACGAGGGGTCATAACTAGGCTGGAAATATATGGTTTAACTATATTTAACAATAATCACATACTCTTTACTGTATACTCAAACTTCCTAATATTTCTTATTTGGCTTTAATTTTCAACATCTAATTTATTTGCAAAGATCTATTACTTCTTATAAATCATCATAGTGTAAGATGATAAAGGTATCTACTGATTCTGGGGATATCTATAAGGTACTTATGGATGCCTTACATTCATTCTGGAAATTAAAACTTATATATTCAAACCTATTCATTCTGGATTCTAAAGGATTGACTATAGTTAATCTTTTAAAAAACAAGGAAGTTAAACAAGGGATTAAATATTGAAAAAAGAGTTTATATTCCCCTTCTTTATTAGCAATGCAATACTTTCAACTCTGGTCTTCAGGTCGCTTACAATTGCAGTTTCATCTTCATTTTCAAAGTGAAAGTGCTGGTTTATTGACTTAATATGAATTGATGAGAGGGAATAACTAAGGATATTACTACTGTGTCCAAAAAGTAAAACCAATTTTCAATTTAAATTTCCCGGGCATATGGAATTTCATTTTTTTCTTCTTCTTTTTTTAGGTTGTTGGCACTGTCATTGACATCTGTGGGAAATTTCACGTCAAAATATTCATTAGTGTTTGAACTATGCTTGGACGTACAACCTAAGACGCTAAACAGATCTAAAAGATGCGAAACAGCGTCTTTGTCAGAAGCTAAAATTGATTTCGGAGATTTTTGAAATGTCTGAATTAATTGAACAAGGAACTTGCATTAAATTTTCTTTGCGAAAACGTATAGAATGTTGCAGAAGGCATTCGGTGAGCATTCCTATATCGGAAAAAAGTGTTTAGAAGTGGTATAAGCAGTTCAAAGACAGAAAACGTGTTGAAGATGAAGAACCCTCTGGTCGACCATCGACCTCAACCGACGAAGCTCACGTCCACAAAATTAAAGATTGGGTGCTTGAAAACCGTCCATTTACAATTACAGACCTTGCAGATGATGTTGGAATTTCAAAAGAATCGGTCAATTCCATTTTGGGCCTCAAACGCGTCAAATCTCGATTGGTATCGAAAACACTGAATGCGCCATCTCAGATTCTTCGTGACTTTTTCGCCAAAAATGAAACCCATATCGTTCCACAACCACCGTGCAACTTCTAGCTATTCCCTAAACTCACAACACTACTCCGGGAATACCTTTTTTAGTCGATTGAAGAGATTCAACGTGAATCGACCCCCTCTTTGTAGGCCATCCCTGCCGATGATGATTATTGAGGATTGGAAAAATAGTTGGCATAAGTGCAGTGTGTCCGGAGGGGATTACTTTGAAGGTGATGAAATAAATTTGGAAGAATAAATAAAAAGGTTTTGAAAAAAAAAATACGGTTTATGGACTCAATAAGATGTTACGAGAGGGAATAACTAAGGAAGTTATCTGGAAATAGAAGAATGAACATCGTGTGATTAACTGTCAAAAGTAAGTATGGAAGGTTGAAGCAAATACGGAAAAAAATGGCGTTTTAAGAAAGATGCAATAATGTTTTGAAGTAAACTATTTCAGACCTTACGATGAATAAGAAATTATTTTATAGAAAAAATGCCTTTTCATCAAATAGACCAAAACTGTTCTAATATATCTATATATAAAAACTATTATATCGAATACATATTTTGAATATCTATGTACCAAAATTATGAAATCAAAAATACCAAAACTATTCGAATGTATCTATATACCAAAACTATTATACCAAATATATATTTCGAATATATCTATATACCAAAACTAATATGCCAAATATATAATTCGAATATATCTATATATCAAAACTATAAAAACAAATATACCAAAACTATTCGAATATATGTATATACCAAAACTATAAAAACAAATATACCAAGACTATTCGAATTTCTATTTCGAATAAATATAACTTTCTTCGGTTACCAAAATATTAATGACATCTTTTGTCACTTAAAATAATAATGAAAAATTAATATAAAAATAATTAAAGAAAAGAGATTGATAGAAGAAATTAAAGATTTTGTGTTTTTCACGCTTCAATTATACTTATGCCGATTTTTCATTTATATTCAAAAACAATTATTTAAACAATCAGATTAAATTTAAAAAAAAGCGGAAATGGATTTTTAAGTTAGAATTGCAACAGGTTTTCTTTTTCGCAAATATTTCCGGTACTATTCTGATTTAAATAAAATGTCAATAACTGTCAAGTAGCCGGTTCTAAAGTTTGGTTTTAAATGAATAAATTTTGTTCTAATCAGACACTATGCATATACAATGCAGACTTTTTTGAAATTTAGAAGCATTAATCTGTATTTAATCTGTCTTGTGATTCAGAAAAAATGATACTATCAAATTCGACCCTGAAAACGAAACTACGTCATAATAATGGCTGATTGTTTGATTATTTGCAAGTATAAAAAAACTGGTGTGTAACAAGAAATTTCATTCATAGTAGAAAAAAGAAACTGAAATTAAGTAGAGTATTTAGATTTTTTTTATTTCTAGCTGCAACTAAAACTTCTAATCTGCCTTTTAAAAACATCTCCTAGTTTATTATAAATGATCCTTATATTTTTAGCTAAGGTATTTGACTATTGATAAAAACTATAAAATAGTTATATTTTTAATGTTTAATCCGAATAACAATATGTAAAGATTTGAGTTTGCATAGCAAGGTTAACTGACCTGAAGTCAATTGGGACATTGACGATGGACAACTACAATTTTACTTGAATATTATAATTTATACAATAATGCATACCGTATTATCGATGGTATAATCATAATATATATATACATATATTTTAATTTTAAAATTTACAGTTGTTTATTTGGTATAAGCCAAAAATTATGAGGACAGTTAATTTTCAAATGATAATAATATCATAACTTTATCAATATACCATAAATTTTATTGCTTTGTTTAACTGCCAGACATTTTGACTTAATAGGTGGAAACTATTCATGTGAAGGGAACTGTACTTTTCATTTCTCTATACCTCATTCCTGTATCTAGGGCTATAAACAGTCCTAACAGACCTGATCAGCTAGTGCAACATGGAAAAGCCTTTGCACCAAGTGCAAAGGCTTTTTTTTTTCCTGCCAGTAAGAAAACAGAATGCGCAACATGGGATGTTTTCCTCATGTACTAGTCGACCACGAACAACGTACCGGCTGGAGATGTAAGGATAGGACAGCTACTTGTGGGAGGATTTTAAGGGTAACATATCTCAAATTTGCTTTTCATATGGGGGAAACCTGGGAAAATTCCAATGAGTCAGACTATGGATTCAAGACTATTTTACACATATTGTCACAATCGACATCGAGTTTCCTCGTTTGTGATAGTAGAGACTACAGCAATGCGGATAGCGGATTTTAACCTTTGATGTTCCTGAACTCTGGCTGCTCACATAGCCATTGGGTGACGAGTCGGATACATGAAGCTTAACTAGAGGTAAAGATTTGTAGCAGATCCAATGTTGCCCACTGGGCACCAAGAAATTGGTCTGTTATATTGCACCCACATTTTATTGCACAGTGTAAAATAAAAAAAATAAAAACATATGATGTGTATGTACACTATTTGTCAATTGTTTGAGTGCAATAAAAAGGTACCCAGCCTCCATATATACGAGGTATATTCCCAACGTTGACATGGGAATTTCGGATGCAGTTTTAATTGAACCAAGCTGCTTTAGTTGTGCAAGTATAGTGTTTAGTTGCACTATAATCTTTTTCACCAACGTTTTCCTTTCATGCAGCTCAGACTTAAATATATATATATATATAAATAAAAATAATTTCTGATAATTTTAAATGAATAAAATATATGCTATAATTATTTAGACGTGTAAAAATTACTTTTATCGAATTAAATTCCCTTTTCAAATTTATGTTTAAGTCAATTATTACAAAAATACGCTATTTTTTTCCATGAACATTTGCTTTAATAATTATTGCACATATCTAAAAAAAATATTTTTATTTTTAGCTAAATTTTGAACTCAATTTTGGATTTTCTTAATACTTCTTTAACTTGTGCAATTATTTTTTTAGATGTTTGCTATAGTATTACTGTCTTGCGTTGCCTTGGCAACCTCAAGCGGAGTAAGTAGTATATTTTTAAAAAAATTCTTAATTTCCATGCAAAAATTCCACTCATATTTTAATTTGCTGTTTTTTTTCTTAACCACAAAATAATCTGTGATTTCAATTCAAAGAGTTAGTATAATTTCACCAGAAATTACTCCACAGCATATTACAATGTTTCTCAAAATGTGTAAAGTATCCCCTACAGTGGTAACGGAAGGATTAAAAAGAGGTCACGATGTTTTCTTCAGATCAATTTTCAAAACATAAATAAGTGAGAGATTAACAAAAAAATATGAAAGAGTCTTAAAATATACACATAGTTTTATTCTTATCAACTAAAAATATCTAACAATTAATCTTTTAATGATATATCTAAGATTAATAAACTAAAGATTAAAACTTTTTTTCACAATAACGTATTTGTTCGATCGTTCCATTGTAACATATATTACAAAACAATTAATTGTTTCTTAATTCTGTATGTGAAATATTCTCATCAAATATAAAGCCAATCAACAAGAAGCTATCATTATTTTTAATGATACTTCACAACAAAAAAGTGTAGTAAAAAATTCAAGTAGTAGTAAAGTCTTTGTAGTAAAAAATTAAAAAGTTTGTTGTTAGTTATTGTTACACTTCGGTAAAATCCATCATTTGCATAATGATTTTCGTCTAATAAAAGTCTTAATTTTAAATTTAAAAAATTCTGCTTATCGTCTAACATTTAAAAACATACACATGTAGGAATGTATTTCCTACTATAATTTAAGAAATATTATTCAATTATTATAAATTCATTTTTTACTTTAAAATTATTATTTATGTCCAAAATTTCGTCATCAAATATTATAAAAAAAATTATTAATTATTTTTTTTAAATTTAATAAAATACTTTTTCATTTATTTCACTCTAAATTCCCTATGAGTTTAATAGATCTAGGTTTAAAACGAAAAGGGACATTACTTAAAATATGAAAAAATGACGTAACATTTACAGCAATAGTTTTGAACTTACTTTCAAAACTAACGCTATTATATTCTTAAAAAAATTATAGAAACAGTTATCAGGAAAGAAAAAATTTAAAATATTGGCACTTTTAAGATAAAAATGATATTTTATTCAGCCAATTTATATTATTTTAAACGAGTTATTTAAAATCTAAAACCTTTAATTTTTGAACAGACATTTTTTCTTATGAATTTATCAATGAATGCTAAAAATGTCCTCCTACCTATTAGTATATTAATAAAATAAAGTACATTAATCTATTACGAAATTTAATGATGAAAAGGTTTGAGAAAACGATGACACAATTTTCTTTATAAGAAGGACACTCAAAAATGTTTCAGTAAACCAATATTGAAATTTTCATTTTTTTTTAACATTTAATTTTGAATATTAAAAATGTACCACTAAGGATTATTAAATATAAGAATAATATGAATCATTAGTAGTTTTTATTTCTCTACCTTCTTAATTTATTCATAAATCATCTTTAATAATTTTTATGAAATTAAAAAATAAAGTAGAAATAAGTCAGTTTGCTTAATTTTAAATAATGCATCATAATTTAAAAGCAATTTTAAATGTACGATTTAAATATAACTTACTCAAGTATACGTTATGTCAAATATTCATATAAACAATGCTTATCTTAATTTGCTTTAGTTAAAAAGCAATTAAGATGAGCATTATAAGTTACTAAGTTGATAAGTTATTCGAATTTAATTCACATTTATTACTTAATATACTGCTATATTATAAAGTAAGCATTTAGTTTATGAGAAGTCCCTATTAATATAATACGAAATTTAGATTATAAAAATTAGAATTTTTTTCCCTTATATAAATAAAATTTCAATTATGTAAGAAAAATGAATAATTATTCTTTATATAAGATTTTTGTTAAGGAGTTCACAATAAATGACATATTAATAGAATGCATAAATGGAAGCACAAATTTCTTTAATGTCTATTGAATTCAGAATTTTTGATTCTACTTCTATTATCAATTCGTTTAATCTATTTATTTATTTATTTATTTTTTTTTTTTTTGAAGATTCAGCAATCCCAACCCTATAAGTTTGGTTACTCCATCAAAGACCACCATGGTGAACAACACAGAGAAGAATCCGGAAATGGTGCCGGATCAGTTGTTGGAAACTATGGTTTCACTGACGACAGGCGCATCGCCAGACAAGTCAACTACGTCGCTGACCATGTCGGATTCAGAGCTCAGGTCAAGACCAACGAGCCAGGAACCGCCAACCGTCGAAGAGGCATAAGTAACGATTGAGCTAACATTTACCGCTAGCAGATAACCACCGATAACCATACACGCCTCGCTACAGCCGTCTATTTATTCGGATCCATCCGCCGTTCAGAGGGCGCTGCACAGCATACGCATGCGCTACGGATTTGAAATTCTAATCATTTGCATATCATGCGCTAATTTACATTTCCTGAAAATTTCAGCTCACTCGCGTATGTCCTTCATGGTGTTGCAATTTTCACAAACAGGCGTTTATGTTAAGCATGATAGGATATGTTACGACAAAATATTTACCTAATCTAATTTTTTAAATATATTTCGTTTTTAGAAAAAAAATTTGTTAATTAGTTTTCCAGTAACAATAAAAATAGAATTTCAAGTTTTATCTGAATATATTTGTATCAATGGATAGACTTTTAAATTAAAAAAAATTAAGTGGTGGCATAATTGTTGAAGATTAATGTTTTTAAAATGCATTTACCTAAATAAAACTTTTTATTTAAATTGCTTACATATCAACCTCAATAATTAATTAGATTAAAATAAAATTCAGGATATAGCACAGTTAACAAGAAAAATGACACTGAAATACTAACTACAATATTTGAAAGTAATATGCTTTTCAATAATATAAAGAAAACGTAATTTTTTAAGTTATTTTATTTGAATAATTTAAAATAAGTCAAATTACTTGAATGACTTAAAATAAGTTTTTTGTGCGCAAATTATCAGAGCATGCATAAATTATTCGAAACTGTCATAATATTAAGATAAATGAAAAATTAAGTGAAATGTAAATCGTTTCTTATAATTTCCGCTAATCATTAAATGTTTACAAAGAATATGATTTAAAATATTAATAATCTAACGGTTAAAATATTAATATTGCAATTATTCTGATATTCATAATAAGTTAAACTTTAGCGTAGGAGAAATTAGCATAATCCTTGTTTTTGTCGAATAATTCCATTGTAATTGATTAGTTCTTTCAAAATCTGGCCATTTTGACACATTATTTAATTTTTATGTTCTTTTCTTTATTATGAAAATGAAAAAGACATTGTCATGTTTATTTTTGGTATTATTTATATTATGTACACTTTTCTGGATCTTATTTTACATTTGAGAAATGTGTTTTTAATATCTTTGTACTCTTTAATGAATGATTCGGGATTTATTATTACAAAATTCCATTCACATCTTTGCAAGGCGTATTCCTTGATCTAGAGTAGCCTGTACATAAAGAATCTTGAGGGAAGAAGCTGCATATAACTTATTGATATATTTTTCCCAACGGCAAGCGGTATAATTAGAGCAGGCACAGAAAACAATCTGTGAACAATCTTGTGTTATAAAGTCAAATGTGTTATGTTGTTAATATGTGTAGTTAAAATTATAAAATTTTTATGTAGTTATTTAAGTGTAAATAGTGTATACAATGTGATGGTAAACGAATAACGTGCCCTTCCTTGTAGATTAATCTAGATACCACCAACTTTAATCCACAATCTATACACAAGCATGCATACACACTTACACACACACACACACACACACACACACATATATATATATATATATATATATATATATATCAGGGTTTATTATTACAATATAGTGCTCATATCTGTGCTTGACGAATTCCTTAGTCTGGAGTAATGGGCTTTGTCCGGATTTTCATTTAAAATGACGCAAAAGAAATAGTTTTATCTATAAATACTGCTTTCAAAAGAGAAATTATAGTTGTATTAAGTGTTACTGAATTTTTCTTGGTGCTCTTTTACATTTTTTGTCTGATTTTTGGTATTTACAATAAAAAAATAAAAAAATAAAAAAACTCAAAAATAAAACTTTTGTATTTTTAATATTTTTCTAAATTGGAATGGCAACTGATGACTATCTTAACGTTTAACAACATGAAAAACTTAAATTTTTTTATTAGTGCATAAATAATCAAAAATCATTCAATTATATTTCAGCATGTTTAGTTTTTCATTCTAATGTATTGCACATATATAGACAATCGATACTATAAAGAATATGCTACATTATCTAGAATGTAAGATGGAAGTAGTTGTTATCCTTTTTGCCTGTATAATGCAGTAATTTTTACAAGTTATATAAATTATAAATGTAAAAGGTAATGTTTTTTGGCAAAGTTCTTCAAGATAAAATCACATTTCATTAGTTGAAAAAATTTTTTTAAAAAAGGCAACAGTTAAAATGATGCAAATATTCAGAGTGTACGTTATCTTGATTTTAATAATTAAGATAACGTAACTGCTATTTTACCATTTATTTAATTTTAGGCAACTGGTGAAATACTAATAAATAAATTAAATTCTCGGTAAATTAAAATAACAGTCATGAGCAAGAACTTCCTTGAATTTCCAAATTCTGAACTGCCAATTTAAAAAAAATATAACTCCATTTACAAACGAAAACTGTGGTTAGAAACGATTTCCAATTAAAAGAAATTTAACAAATGAATAAAATAGAAATAATTACACTTTAACATAACATAAAGAGCGCCCTGGTTGAGCGTTGAGTTAACCTGACTAGCATATCATTGTAACGAGTAGGTGGAAAAGCATATAAAGGACAGTGGTGTATACATATAAAGAATATAATGGATATTTAAAGATAATATAAGATATTTAAAGATAATATAAGATATTTAAAGAACTAATTATATAAATAATGAAAGAAAAGATCTGCCAAGGAAAGAAATGAAATGGAAACACTACCGTTTTGCATGATATAAATTACAACACTAGTCGCTACCCATATATTAATACATACTTCATAGAAGTACATTCAAATTGTATACAAACCATAATAGCATTCGCTACACATGAACTCTGAGCTGCGTCACATACAGACATTTCAGGAAACATAAAGATATAAAAATTAATTAAGATCCAAAGCTTATTTGAAATTTTATTTTTTTAAATTTTTATTTGTACTACTATTAATTTAGTAGTGGTACTTATTGTATATATATATATATATATATATACAGAGACAGAGAGAATATTATTACAGTGAACAATTAGCTACAACAGAGCGGAATCAGAACGTTAGTTAAACATGGTAATTTTACAATCCATCGTAAACTCCCAATAATTTTTTTATCATGTTAGGAAAACCTACCATTGGTATCAGTCTGACTCTAGGCGTTCGTCACGTCACTTGTGGTTTAGAACTATCGACGCAGAATTATTCAATGAGACTTCCGACAACAACCTGCACATAAAGACTCTTGAACTATCAAGCAGCGTATAACTTTGTGAGACGTTTTACAGAACTGCAAGTGATCAAAATTATGGTAGAACTGTCAGGTAGAGAAAATTTGTGGACAGTCTTTTGATAGTGTTATAAAGTCAAGTGGAATGTTTTGAAATGACATATATTTTAATACACTATTGTGTATATAACATGTATGAAAGGTAATGATAAACGAACAGTCTGTTCTTCCTTGTGCATTCCCCTAAAAACCACCAAACTCTTAGCCACAACCCACACACAATGTAGTGTATGTACATATGCATACATACTTACACACATTCATACATATATATATATATATATACACACTCAAGAGCCAAAACATTATGACCACCCCTACATTTTGCAATGAACTCGCCTGGATGACGTGGAAGGCACGTGATCAGGTGGAAGTGGTATTTAACTGGTATTAATCCATGCCAAGGCGGGTTGAAGCTGTGTTGCGCGCCAAACTCGTTATTGACTGGTGGTCATAATGTTTTGGCTCTTGAGTGTATATGAACCGCTGACTAGAAATTCCTTCAGGAGGTTGGTGCTTGTTGCTTAATGAAGTTCTTTAAAAGTTGTTTGTGAAATATAGCAGACCCTTAATGAACCCATGTTAATGATAAATCTGCAACATAATTGCATTCAGTTTTAAAATGTGTGGTATTAGAAAACACGGACATATCATTAATTTAATCATATGATTGAATAAGAATTAAACATTTCCTTAATGAAAATTCGCTTATATGTTATTGATTGCACATGGAAAATGAAAGAAAGCTGCGAAATAACTTAAGGGAGCATTCTTTTTTTTTTTTTTTTTTTTTTTTTTTTAAATTGCTAAACTGCCGACGTGACAGCAAGGACAGCCATAAAAGGAAACCTTGTTTTTGTGTCCGCATCAATGTTCTGCAGAAGGCCTCTTGACATCACCTTTGACATTCGGAGTTCTTGCAATTGCAGATGGCCGCGACTGAGAATCTTTCCTCTTCTAGACCCTCCGGTACTCCAATACGGGGGGGGCAGCTCTCTCTCTGTTACCTCGTCCTTCATCTTTCTGTCTTTCTCCATTCATTTTCTCTCCGTCTATACCACACGAACCTTCATTCATTATTCGTTGATTTCTTTTGACTGGGGCTATTCCATTGGATTCCATTGGAAGAGGTGACAGCCGACACTAAATCAGGACGAAGAGACGGCAATTCCTTTTTGCACAGTTTTTTTCAAAATAACATATCCAAAGGAGTCTGTTCTGTACGGCAAAGATACACCATGATAAATATTCGATCACAGATAACTAGCTGTTTTGATAAACTGTCGATCTTGATGATCTGATCTGGCCTCCGCCGTTTAAAATACCTCCCAGAGATATCACTTTCAGTCACAATTGCGGCAAAAGACCTGAAACTGGTCATCCCTTTGAACAGACCGGATTCACATCCGATAAGAGCTAAGGACCATCACATACACCCTTCTAAGGTACACACATAAAATATACAACACCATAATAATATAAATATTACATACAATTTTAGTTTAATATATAAAATAATTTATAAATGCATATTGACACCAATATCAACACGACAATATAAAGTTGCAAAAGAAGGTTTCTGAGAAACTTAGATGGTTGGCTACTAGGAACACCACAATCTATGTGATTTTAAATTACAAAAAAAAATTTCATTTCAACCGAAGATTCTGCTGTCTATAAATAGTATTCTGTGAAGTTATTCACCAGAATGTACAGTTGTGTGGAGTTAGTAACGGATGTGGCATCCTTGTGGTGGATATTACTTATCTGAAAATGTTGACAGTGGTTGTTGCATGTATATTACTTATTTTAAGTTAAATATACCCCCAAAAAATAGATAGATTTGGCGAAAAGAAGAATCTGTCTATCAGTCTAATCCTCAAATGCTGCAGTGCGAAATGGATATCACATGAGTAATCTACTCAGGGAGGGAGAGAAAGGGACAGCTTCTACTGTGATAGAGAACCTGTAGGTAGAGTTCTGACTTGGCTTCATGTCGCTCAAGAAGGACATCAGCGAACTTTTAAGGGGACCTTCCCCGCATTTGCCTATCGTATGGGAGGAAACTCTGTAAACTCCCATCAGGTAGTCAGACTAATGATGCTAGATGTCGAACATCCCATGTGCCATATCGAACACCTGTATGTAACGTCTTATGTAGAGTTTTATAATAGCAGGGTATTATTTATGCACAAATACCTTAAAATATTTTTTATTAAATAACATTTAAAGTAAAAATAATTGGATATTAAATACATTTCTTGTCCTTTAAACACTAACCACTCACGAAGTATCTACTTTAAAATATTTGAATTCTTATACATTATTTTCGGAGCTCTACTTGTTTTAGTATATTCTTTCTTTTAAATTCATACCAAACAAGTAAAAAAACGCATGCCGCTTAAATCTGTAAAAAAAAAGGAAACGAAATTGGGTTACATTGTTATGAAATGAATTTTAAAATAGCATGTAAATTGTAAGAATATTTAAGGCATTTTATAACAACACGTTAAAACAAAAAATAACTTCCATTTGCTACAATTACCGCTCAAAAATGTATTGCCTCAGCCAGTTATTTACTTTGAGGAACACTAATCCTTATTAATCCACTTTCGTCGCTCGGAAAGGCGAAACAAT
Source organism: Caerostris darwini (assembly GCA_021605075.1). Taxonomy (NCBI): domain Eukaryota; kingdom Metazoa; phylum Arthropoda; class Arachnida; order Araneae; family Araneidae; genus Caerostris; species Caerostris darwini. The sequence goes on along the minus strand of BPLQ01013317.1, from coordinate 360,749 downwards.
GTCAAGTTTACGACCTAAAAAGAGAAGAAAGTCATTAAAATTTTTCTTCTTCTGAATTGCATTCAAAAGTATAAATACGCAGGATAAAAGCTTAGCACTTTACTCTCGATTCAAGAAACATTCTAAAGTAAGTTAAAAAAATTTGGTTAATTTTTTAACATTCATTTTTAACAACAATTATGATTCGATATTATTTTAAATAAAAGATCCAGAATTTGTATATTTATAAGCCTGCTTTTTTTAAATAATTTCTTTATATTAAGGAACAAAATATATATTTTACAATAATATTCTTTCCTAATAAATTATGAGCAAGTCTTCAAACAATGAGAAAAATGGATTATCTTGGCGATGTTTTTTGGCTGTGAAATTATTTTATGCTTACTCTTTATAATGAATTTCTCAGAAAAATTCAATGCTGTTCCATTATAACACAGCAATCCCAAAGATAATATTTGGAAAATTCTCACCAACTTCTTATAATTTGAATCCTACAAAAATACATACCAGCCTGCAGGTTTAATATGCTTATACATAGGATAAATATGGATCTGTAAACATTATTGATGACTGTGAAAAATGTTAAAAAGAAAACAGCGATATTTTTCTAATTATCTCAACACAAACTTAAATTAATCATATTGCTGAGTCAATATTTCATGTAAATTCTTTTAGTAGCATTTATTATGGGTAACTGTGGCTTTTTATATTGTGTTAATTATATTAGAGGTACTTAATGTTATTTTTTATTAATTTTATTATATATATTACTGTTTATATATGTCTATATGCAATATGCTTATATTATATATTATTTTTTATTTAAATATAAGGAAACAACTTTCATAAATCCTAAGCGAAGTTTCGTATTACGTGAAACCTCGTCATGTGCAATATTTTTACACTAACTTTCAGAAATTAAAATTATTTCATATTTACATATTGTGAATAAATCATGTTCTTTATTTTTAAACTGTATACTGCTTTTAAAATTATACATGATGATCTATAAGAAATAAACTTTAAGATACACGATGTTGATATTTACAGTGCTACCGTTAAACATTTGTTTAACATCATAAAAACAAACAACAATGATGCATTATTGAGATTAACATGTTGAAAATCTCCGTTATGTATTTCTAAATAAAATATAACTTTTTTTTTCAGATGTTTGTTTTAGCAGTACTATCTTGCATTGCACTGGTTCAATCCGATGGGGTGAGTGTTTCACTTTATCATCATTTATACAAGACATTTGTCATGCATTGTCCATTAATACCACTGTAAACATCTTTAGTTATAAACATTCTTTATAATCATTTTGCTTTCAAAACATTTTTTCATTTTCTTTTGGTTTTATTAAAAATACAAAAATTAACTTAATAAAAGTAAAATAATATTGAATATTTTAAAATTTGTCTATCTAATGAAGAACCAACTCATTTATTAATACAAAATCACTTAAAAATATAATAAATACTATTTTAAATGAACTTTTTAAATTCCTCTACATTTAAAATAATCTACTTAATTCATACTATCTTTTTGCACTACATTTTGTGTTGTATTTAATAATACTTGACTTTAAAACAAATAAGATAAAATGAAAACTCTTGCATGAAATAACAAAAAAAAAAAAAAAAAAAAAAAAAAAAAAAAAAAAAAAAAACCACCACTAAAAGTGGAATTTTAATGGTAATAAGATATTTTAATAGTAACTTGTAATTTTATTACAAATTTTGTCATCCCCTGAAAAAGTTTCTGAAACTCAGTACAAAGTATTTTCAAAAATAGTATATTTAAAATACTATCTAACTATATACTGTAAGATTTAAAAAAAATATTTACATGTTTACAATAATTTATAAAATAATTTATAAAATAATTAATCATAAAATAATATTTACCAATCCTTCAAATTATACGTGTCACTAAAATACTTTAGAATATATATGAGGTTAAAGATATTATTTCCCGAAAGAATTTTTGATAATAAAAAAAGTTATTTTCAATCGATATTGAATTATTCAGAGAACAAATTTATATAATATCTTTAAAAAGTATTTGCTATTGAAAAATATGCTTTCTTTTAATAATATATTACTTACAGATTCATCAGCCTCAACCGTATAAATTTGGTTACTCGATCAAGGACAAACATGGTGAGCAACACAGAGATGAATCCGGAAACGGTGCCGGAGCAGTTGCAGGAAGCTACGGTTTCACTGACAACAAGGGAATCGCTCGACAGGTCAACTACGTCGCTGACAAAGCCGGATTCAGAGCTCAGGTCAAGACCAACGAACCAGGAACAGCCAACCAGAATCCTGCTGCTGTCCAAGTCATCTCCAACGCCCCTTACTCCAGTGGGGCACCTGAATCATATGGTTTTGAAGGATATAGTAACCTAATGAGCAGATATGGAGGATACAACAATGGATATGGTAACCAAATGGGTGGATATGGAGGATACAACAATGGATATGGTAACCAATTGGGCGGATATGGAGGATACAACAATGCATATGGTAACCAAATGAGTGGATATGGAGGATACAGCAATGGATATGGTAACCAATTGGGCGGATATGGAGGATACAACCGTGAATATGATAATCAAATGAGTGGATATGGAGGATACAACCGTGGATATGGCAACCAAATGGGAGAATATGATGGATACGGCCTTGGTTATGGAGGTTATGGAGCTGGAAATCGTGGATACGATTACGGAAATGTCAATTATGCAGAACAACTAAAAGGTGGAGCTATTAAAGGTTATGATAGTCGACTTTCAAACTTGGCGTAGTTAATGCTAGATTTTAATTCAATAATATTGTAATGTTAAATTTAGTTTTCTATTTAAATTTAATACATCAGTATAATGAACTCGCCAAATGTTTTTCAATGTCTGTGATTTTCATTATAATTGAAAAAATAAACATGTATTCTTATTAATCTGTGTCAGTCCTTTATTTTTGATATATCCCTTGGAAATAGTGATATTTACATGTTAAAATAACATTAGCATTTTACTTTAAGGAATGCTTTTATTATATTTGTTTTATTATATCTATAATAGACATAATAATAGTTTATAGCATTTTTTTCCTGGCAAATACTTTTTTAAAACTTCTTTACAATAAACTGTGGAAAAATCTTATTCTTCTTTAATACATATTTTGAATATGTTGGTCATAGTTTAGAAAACTGATATAAGGTAACCGCTTAAGTTATCTTTTTAAATTCAAATAAGTGCAAAAATTACATTTTGCATTTAAACATTTTTACTTAATGAAATACAGTTCATCACTTAATTTGCTTTATTTGCTGTTAAATGTCTGCGATTTGTTCCAAAGCTGTTTACTCAAAATAATTATTTTTTTCCTAAATCCGCCTAATTCAGTGGATACATTTTTCATAAAAAAATTCTATTACATTTGAAAATTACGTAAATTTTCTAAAAATCTAAATTTTTTTTTCTTAAATTTAAAAAAATACTTTTATTTTATTATTTTTTTCTTTTAGTTATCTACAAATAGAATGCAAAGTTTATATTTATAAATATTTCTAAAATGTCAGCTATATCCTTTGAAATTTTTTTTTCAATATAATATTATCTAATGATATCAAAATTAAACTTTCAAACTAAAGTGGCAGAAGATGAAATTAAAATTTATCTAACACAAGACTCTTAAGTTTCAAACTTTTTTAATTAATCATCATTTTAAAAGGAATCAAACTAAATTAAAAATTATTGCAAACAAATTAGTATGAATACTGTAACAAAGCATGAGTTTTTTCCAAAACATGATTCAATGTACTGTAGGGAGCTACATAAAAAAGCCGTTCAGTACCGTTCAAAGTAAAAGAAGTGAAAATATAAATTTCGAATAAAATTAAATTCCCTAAAAAGAAATTTCGTCTAACATTATATTCTGTATTAAAAATAAATTTAATGATTTTTATAAAAATTTATTCGTTCGTGAAAATTCAGATAAATCGTGGTGTAGCCTGAAAAATTAAAATAAATTATAGTTTAATTTAGAAAAAATAATTATGGTTTAATATGATAAAAATTCTAAAAATTAAGAAAGAATAATGTGATATGTCGAAAACTGGATGCAAAAAAAAAATTTTTTTAAGAAGTTACAGACTACAAGATTTATCTGACATCATGAACAAAGGTTTGATAATTTTAGATCAGTTTATATCGTACAGTTACTTCTATATATTTTCCTAGGTGTACTTCTGGGAATCTCACACTTGTCACATTTATATTAAGACAACAGTATATTTTTTCTCCACAATTTATTTCATAAAAAATAAAACATATACATTAAGTGATAGCGCAAAATCAAAAGTTAGCAAACTGTAACTACTTGGAATGCACTACTATTGGAGAAATTAAAGGAAATAATCCCTGACATCAGAAAATAACCTCTTATTTATTAAAATTTAAAGCTGATAAAATGTTAAAGTATTCTACTGATAAATAAAATACATTTTTTATAATATTTAAAAAAAATCAAATTGTTTAAACATTTAAATTATTTAAAAATTCAACTGTTTTCAATTAGTAGAAGTGAAATTTTTATTCCTTAATTTTAATAATTTCTTCAAACGGTAATTTTAAGGAGTAAAAATCATTATTTTGTTTTATTTTTGTAACTGATTTATGGCATAACAATGTATGTCACATATGTAAAAAATGAAAAATAACAATTAAAATAACTATTCACTTTTTCGAAAAATTATACATTCCTAATCTTAATATCCACGGTATAACTTAAAGAGAATACTGTTTTAAAAAATGGATTTTCTTCTTTAAGATAAGTAGTATTTATTTAAAAGTTTTTACTTTTAGTTTCATTTATCAGTGAATCTAACATTTATCCTTTATAAATAGATAGAAAATACCAAACATTTGCCGATGCCGGTAGGCATTCGACATTTCATAATCTTGCATCAGCCATTGAATTAAGACCTTTTTTTCTGTTATAAAGTGATTTCATTACTTCTTACACAAGATAACTTGTAGATCATTCATGCATTACTACTTTTTTTTAAAATCCTTTAGGGAATATGTGTCTGGTTTTTCATTCATTATTGTGAATTTCCCCTAAATAGCAAAACTTCTTTTAACGATGACATAAGGAAGTATCAAGAAGGTTTTAATTTTACAAATTTTATACTTTAAGAGCATAACTCTTCCTTATAATTACTGATTAAATAATTCTTGAATTTTATGCTTTTTGTTTCCTGTTTTTCTCTTTATAATTTCGTTCAATAAAGAATAAACTACTTAATTACTAGACCTGTTGTAGTAATTAAGTTGTTTAACGATGTAGTATAATGATAAGTAAATGATGTAGTATGATGATAATATAATGATGTAATTTCACAGCACATACTTAGTAAAATAAATTGAAAACAAATTTATTGATTTTGCCAGAAAGTACTTTCAATATTTAAATAGTAATAATGTTTTACAATATAAAAAATTTTATAATGTACGTAAATGGTGAAAATGTTTTACAATAAAAAATGTTTTTTATAATTTACTTAAAAGGGGATAATCCAAATTACTTACTTGACGACCTAATAGGTATTTTTTATATCAAACATTTCTAAACATATTATTGTTATTTAAATCGTTTAAGAGAAAAAAAAATTATTTGATGATTGAGGAAAGCCACTAATACTACATCACACCACATCACTGAGCCTAGAACTGAGTTGCCCATTTGTTTGGGAATTATGTGATGAGAAAAAGTCTTATTGGGCTCTGTGACGCTCTACGGTCATATGAGACCGAGACCTGCAGTTTAAAGTGTATTCCGAACTATTTAAAACATCCATGACACCACCGATACTCGAACCCGAAACGTGTGGCACCGAGTGCCAGACACTCGGCCATTGAGGCCCTGGTGATTGAGGATTGACATAATAAATAATAATAATAATAGTAATAATTGATTAGCCGAGATCAGGGATACACAAACAGCTGTCCACGAATGCTTTTCTTGCAGCCTGCTGCATCCTATGTTCATTTAAATTAAAAACATATTTGGTAATGTTTTTGAAAGACGTTACGATTTTGATGAAAGATTAAAACAGTTAAATGAACCTATAAATTTAGACATATATTTTGCTGAATATCTCCTATTTTAATATAAACTAGCTTAATTACCAGGCATATCTCAGGCTCTCTGAATTTCCTTGGTGAATCAAAACATTTGTGGACTGGTAAATCTGACTTTTTGTCTTGGTCAAACTGCTCCGCATTGATACTTCCCAATACATCCAGATCATCTGTGCGATAAAACTATAAAATAAAATTTATAAACAGGTGTTTGAAGACAATAAATGTATATATATATAATAAATTTAACTAATTTTAATTTAATTTAGCAAATTTAGCTGCTTGGAGTTAGCTAATAATAACAACTATTACTAATACACAGTCCAGTCCCATTAATGTGACCACCACCTACTTTCGACGTCAACGTGAAATAACCAATCACAAAAGGCAGGTGGCAGCACATTGCAGTGGAGTGTATATAAAGAATTCCACTTAATATCACTTAAATACCGCTTAATACAAAATTCCACACTCCACTTAAAGCCAGAATATACAAGAGGGTATATTCTGGCTTTTGACAGGTGGTCACATTAATGCGACTGGGCTGTGTATAAAGTAATATTATATTTGAATCTTTTGCACCAAAGCTTCATACGCCATTTTACACCCTTATACTGTTCATAGAAGAAAATTGGAAACACCACTGGACTCAGTGCGTTATGATCTATAAAATCTTTTTTAAAGACTCATCTAAATCTCTCATTGAATAGAAAGAATTAAGGGGTGTAAGCCAGGAATTAGTTGGGAGATTCGTCAAACGTGCCAAATTTGGAAGTTCCGGATTGAAAATTGTAAACTTGAACTAAAAGAAAAAACTTAAAAATTCTATATATTGAACTGAAAGACCACTTTCTATATTAATAATGGGCTAGCCTGGAAGCAGAACTTTATGTACGTATTTTTTATATATTTATATTAGCAAATAAATTCTATTTTAAAAATTCTATGATTCTAACTAAATAACACATATAACTGTACTAGACTGTTAGAATCAACAGTATTTTTGAATAACCGTTTTTAGGAAATAATATTAAAAAAAAGTTTATTAATCACTTTTGCACTTGGTTAAAACAAATATAAATTTAAGCGTTAAAGTATTTGCAAATTAATGTATTGTAAAATAGGAAACTATTATTTATTTTTATTAGATTATATTTTTTAATATTTAAAGAAATAAATATTGGTGGATTACTTTCGAACTTCGAGCTCCTGTTACAATGAATACATGCAGTCTGTGGTCTTTATAAACACTCGCGCAATTGAAGTAAACAACATTCTAATCTCAATATCTTGATCCCTGTCTCTCTGTTTTGATAAATCTTCCCGATAACTAAATAATCCTTCCAATTTTTTCCTTTTAGCCTTGGATTTTATTTTTGTTTTTTTCCTCTTTAAATTGTTATTATTGTGCGTTATAGAGTTCAATATGTATCGCAATTATAATTAAGATTCATTAATGTAATTTTCAATTTTCTTTTTTTTTCTTTTCTGTTATCCCAGATTAACTAATTAAATATATTTTTTCTAATGCAACTGGTAAATACTTAGACCGTGATCTTTTATGCCATTAGAGCTGCACCAAAGTTAGTCACTTAGCACTACCCAGGGGGCGCGTGTAACCTGAAAATAAGCTACGGACGCTGAGTAACAATGCCACCGCAACTCTCTACGATCATATTAGACCGGTACCTACTGTTTAAAGTAGATTCCGAACCTCTACAAACATCCATGACACCGTCGGGATTCGAACACGAAAAATCTGTGGTACCGGGCGCCAGAGCGTTAGCCATTCTACCATTAGGCCCCCACTTATTAACTATAAGAATATAAGAATATCCTTTTAAAAGGAAAATATCAAAATTTAAATTTAAATTATACTGCACAAAATTACTGTCAGTTAATATATTCTTTGTTTTTTGGCTGAAATTTGCATTCATTGTTAAAAATTTTCGTCATTCATTGTTAAAAAAAAGGCTATCTAATAAACTTTTTAGGTGCTTAACTTTGAAAATCAATGTAATATTTAGTTTAAAACTGCAATTTATTAGGAAACCAAAAAAAAAATGTATTTGAAATTAGCATATAAGATGGGTTATACATCCATAGATTGAATAAAAAATGATAATGATTTATTATATACTTAAAATTAATAATTTTAAGTATAGAATAAATTATCAATATTAGTCAACATTATTATAGCAAATTGTTATTATTAGTCATTTATTACAATAAATTATTAAACTTTCTAATACTTCAAGATTGAATAAAATTTTCAGCATCCAATTTAATTGGAAAGACTTTCTTACAAATCCCCCAAGGACATTCTAATTGGAATGTAAGATTGTTAAGGTATCGAATCATTCTGAGGATTTCTATAAGGTACTTATGTATACCTTATGGTACCTATTCATTCTGGATTATTTTTTATAACACAATTTCGAACAGATCGATTATTATAGTAAATTATTTAAACTTAATAATACTTCACGTTTGCCTTTAATTTTCAACATCAAATGTTTTGGAAAGACCTTCTACTATTTCTTATAAAACCACAAAGGACTCATTCTAATTGATTTGGTTTGCAGTTCCACAATCACTTTGTACACACGAGGGCTAAACAGCCAGGGACCTATAGTTTAAAGTAGATTCCGAACCCCCAACAATCATCTATGCTACTGACAGGATTCGAATCTCAAGCCTCTGGTACCAAAGGCCAATTGGTCATCAAGCCGCCGTTCTAATTGTAAGAATAAGATGATTAAGGTATCTAATCCTTCTGAGAATTCATATAAGGTACTTATGGATACATTATGGTACTTATTGATTCTGTATTCTAAAAGAGTATTTATAGTCAATCCTTCAAAAATCAAGGAAGGGAAACAAGGGATTAACTCTCCCCCCTAAAAAATTAAATTCCCTCATCTTTATTAGTAAAGTAATAGTTAGAACTCTGGTCTTCCGGTCTCTTAAAATTGCAATTTCATCTTCACCTTCTAAATAAAATTGCTGGTTTTATGGACTTAATAGAATGTTACTTTGGATTGAATGTTATGAGAGGGAATAACTAAGGTGAATATCTGAAAATATACGAGATCATCGTAAGATTAACTGTCAAAAGTAAGTATGGCAGGTTGTAGCAAATACCGAAAAAAATGGTATTTTAAGAAATATGCATTAATGTTTTCAAGTAAACTATTTCAGACCTTTCAATGAATAAGAGATTATTTTATAGAAAAAATACGTTTTCATCAAACACACCAAAACAGCATATTTTTATTTTGCATAAATATAATTTTCCTTTGCTACCAAAACATTATTGAACGTCGTCACTTAAAATACTTATGTATAATTATTGGTAAGAGAACTAAAGAAATATTTTATGACTATTTAAGGGAAGTATTATATTTTGTTGCCTAAGAATAATAATTTATAACATTCTAAACCCCCCAAAAAAAAAAAAAAAAAAAAACGGTACGGTGTTGTTATATTATAAAATGTAGATAGTTTTTCTTTTTAACGTTAAAATAAACATTAACAAGATCTTGACAATAATCTCACCAAACAATAAGCACACATTTTTCAATAAGTTTTATACAATATTCCTCCAAAAAATTAATGATTTATGTAACAAACTTGTGCAATTTTTTTTAACTCCTAACACTTTAAAGCGCATTTTTATTATAGATGATTTATTATGACATTATATCTTACAATAATACTTTGATGCTGTAAAATTGAAACTAATTTAATCACATCTTCGTATATTTTGTAATATTTATTTAATAAACTAGTGCTAATATTACTAACGATAATAATTTAAATTGCTAATACTTATTGAAGGATATTAATTAATACTTTAACTCGCGTGGTTTTTTTTTAAAGAAAATTTTAAGAATAAAATATCTAATAAACTCAAGAATAAATAAAATTTCTACAAAATTATTCATTATTTTTCAAGTCACATTTGAATATAAATGTTCTCATTTTTTATTAACCTAAGATATTAGACTAAGTACATTTTAGCAATGTATATTTATTGAGAAATAATTAGCAAATACATTCATATTTTGCTAAAACTACCTAAAAGTTATTTTGAAATAAGCTTTACTTTAATTATCAAGGCTTACTGCCCTTTAATTTCAAAAAAATTCCTTTACATAACTGTTTGGTTTATATCTATTTTAGTCACGTTTGCTATGTTTATTTATCAAAATTGAAAATCAATATTTTACTTTTCCTATTTTAATGTTTTTTAGCACGTAAAAGACATTTTTGGCGTTATTATTATTCATTGCAATGATAGATAATCCGAATTAAGAAAAGATGTGAAACTCGTGTCAATATTAAACTTAATAAGGGTTTATGAGTACTTTGTATTCTTTTCAATGCTATTCTGTAGTATAAATAAGCTCGCTGAGTTCTTAAAAAATCACTTTCACTGGAAACAGGAAACAACCACAGTAAGTAAACTTTTCTGTAGTCTTTCTGTTTTAAAATTATTTCCTTTTCTTAATATATTTTACTAATGAATAAATATAGACTTAGTATATTATAGTAATATATGAAATAATATATAGACTATTTGCACAGAATTTTTTTATACGAAATTGGGGATGAACAAAATTTTTAATTTTTATTTTAATTAATTTAATATTTTTGTTTAAGACCGTTTACTTCATTTTAATTTATCATAATAATCATTAGAAAGGTCCTTCAACGATACTTTCCAAAGGTTAAAATAAATCGGAAAAATTAATAAAATGATTGCTACGAATGTTAAAAAAATGGATATGAATAATTTCTTTAAGGGATAATCATTTCGTACTAGTAATTTATTGAATAAAATTGGAAATATAGAATTTAATGATATGCTGTACTCGAATTAGTTACGTTAGGTATTAGACAATATATATATATATATGTAAGTTTTATGAAACGAATATTTTGGTACGGAGGGCCTGAAGAGAAGCTAGCACTCTGGCGCTCGGTACCACATGTTTCGGGTTCGAATCACAGTGGTGCCATGGATATTTGTAGTGGTTCGGAATCCCCTTTAAACCGTAGGTCCCGGTCTAACATAATCGTAGAACGTTGCGGAGGTATTGTTACTCCGCGTCCGTGAAGGTGAGTAATGCAGCGTTTGCCGTAAGGCTTTGAAGACAATTTTCTAAGTGTTAGCCAGCTGCATTAGAACAAAAAAATATTTTGGTACGAATTTTCCTGAAAATGGGAGTGAACACTAAGAATCATTCAATTTATTGAATCATTAACCTCATCTTGGGATACTATTGGATCATTAAAAAGCACAATATTTATATAGCAGCCGTTGACCTGATATTTTAATTTATGTACGTATTAATTTCAATGATTGGGATAATTCATGAGAAATTGTTAACAGAGTGTACTGCATTTATTCGAATTGTTGGATTTGTAAGAACGAATGAAATCTCAAAAATTGTGAGAGGTGTCTTGAATCAATTCAGATTGCTGAATGAACGAGTACATTCATTAAAATTCATTAAGAACGAGTACATTCATTAAAATTCATTAAGAACGAGTACATTCATTAAAAAAATGTAAACAGAGTGTTCTAACATCGATTAATCATAAGATATGCAAATGTAGGACAGCATCTCCTAAAATTCTGCAGGTCAGACATAAAGGTTATTAATGTATTATGAAGATCGTACACTATAATTATTTTCCTTTATTCCACCAATAGGTTACTTGGGACGCATGTTAAAAAAATTCTGTTGGCTGTTTAAGAAAATATTTAAATTATCCTTTTTTTTCATATTCTATAAGTGTCTTTCTAATAGAAATAATTATATAATAGGATTTTTGTTTCTTTCAGATGTTTCTATTAGCAATATTATCCTGTATCGCATTGGTCCAGTCCAACGGAGTAAGTATTTCATTTGTGTAAATTCATTCAAAACTTTATTATATATTACCCTAAATACTTTATATTTTTTTAGTTCTATTTTCTGTAATGAAAATTTGATTAAACTTTTATTGTAATTTTACCACAAAATATCTCATTATTTCAACACTATTATTTTTCATGAAAAACGTAAATATTCTTTTGATGATAAAAAAAAATAAAAAGCTTTTCCTCGCAAATTTTACTCTCTTTTTATGTTTTTAGAATTGTGTCTTAATAAAATTCTTATTTTATTTTTCATTTCAATAGTTTGTAGTATCAAAATGCACAAGATTCTAAAAAATATTCTGCTTTTTTTACAGATTAATTACGACCAACCCTACAAGTTTGGGTATTCAATCAAAGACAAATATAGTCAACAGCATAGAGACGAAATTAGCAATGGCGCTGGTGATGTAAAGGGAAGCTACGGTTACGTTGATGCCAAAGGAGTCTATCGCAAGGTCGAATACGTCGCTGACGAAGGCGGATTCAGAGCTGAAATCAAGACCAATGAACCAGGAACCGCCAACCAGGACCCCGCTTATGTCAAAATACAGTCCAACAACCCCTATTCTCAAAAATATGAGGGATATGGAAATGACATGAACAGATATCAATATGGAGGATATGGAAATGACATGAACAGATACCAATATGGAGGATATGGAAATGACAGAAACAGATACCAATATGGAGGATATGGAAATGACAATAACAGATACCAATATGGAAATGAAATGAACAGTTACAAGTATGGAAATGAAATGGGAGGTTATGGATATGGTGGATATGGAAATGCAATGGGTGGATATAGATATGGAGGTTACAATCGTGGAAACCAATACGGTTATGGAGATTCTTCGAGAAACTATGGAAGTCAAGGAGGTTATGACAACAACATGAATTATGGAAGTGGTTCAAGAAACTATGGATATCAAGGAAGATATGAAGGCAACAGGAATTATGGCGATGATTCTGGCAACTATGGATATCAAGGTAGATATGAAAACAACAGGAATTATGGAGCATATTTAAAAGGAGGATCTATAAGAGGTTATGATTATCGATATGGCCAAAGGGATTAATAATAACTGCCTATTTCTTCATGAAAGAATCACACATTTAATGTTTTTTTTTATTGCTCTTATAAAAATTTCTGCTGAAGGAATTTTTAATTTTTAGTCACCAAGTCAATTTTTTTTCTCGGCATCTTCAAATATTTAATCTGCTTTTGTTTCACTGTTTATATACTGTCTTTAGCAGCATTTATTATGCCTTTTGTAATTTTTCTTTCTTTGAAATACTAAAATATTTCATATTTCTTCGACTTTTTTGCTTTGTTTGTTGCGTGAGCGAAAATAAATTTGCATTTTCCCAAATCTTGCGTTTGTGTTCTTTATATGAAAATCTTGCATGAAATAGTGATCTATATTTATTCAATAAAATATTTATTACTTTATTATACTTACAAATACTGTTCAAGAAACTGTTCTGCTTAAAAAAAAAATTCCAATATACCACAAAGGAATGGAATATATAGCTTCTACTTTAGAGTATACCACAAAATGCCTATTTAAACGTGATGGAGTGTGGATATTTTCTTCATCAAAATATTCCAAACAGTCTCATTGTCAATGCCTATGTTTATACACAATATTGACTTGCTTGAGCTATATGCTTGTGTGATAATAGAGAACATCGAGTCGTCGCATTTCTGAAAGCATTCACTGAAAGATACACCGCAGAATATTTAAAACTAATATCATCAAACTATGCTCATCATTTATCACTAATCAGTTTAAAAGCTATATTTTAACCTTTTCCATTAAAACACCTTAGCCAAAATTATCCATATCGATCTTTAGGGGTCAAATAATATTGTTAATGGGTCGATTTGGGATCATCGACCAATAGAAACACAATGACTTCTAAAAATTATATAAAAACTCATGAATTTCTTCTTGTTTTTTGCATTTCTTACTATTATTAGGTTATGGAAGGGTTGGTAAAATTCCAAAATACTTATGAGGGGTCAAAGTTGCTTGGCTATCTCATGTCTTAATGATTGTTGAATAAAAAATTTCGCATGTGAAATCTCTATAAAATTTTTTATACCAAAAATATTTTAAAAAAGGAAATTGTTACTCTAATTTTTAAAATTACGAAATTAAAAACAAAATAATTTAAAAGCCAGTAATAAAATTTAACCCAATATTAAAAAAAAAAAAACATGATTTTGCTTTTTATACTTACGTAAATTTCACCTGTAGCTTAAAACTAAAGATAACAAAACATTATCTATTTTCATTGTCTAACTGATTGGTAAATTAAAACTTACTTGGTTTAAGTTAAAATGGAAATTATTCATTAATAAAAATCATGTTTCCTATAAAGCAGATTTTTTCTCGTAAATATGAACACAAGTAATAAAACTATTTCAAGTTGCACAGAAATTATTCATAAATTGAATGTGTAAAATAAATTATGATATAGAAAAATAATGTAGAATGTTTATTACAAAAGGTTATGAAGAAAAATAATCCCAGATACAAATATATTAGATATGTCTTGCATGCTCAAGATTTCTTACCTGATAATACAATAAATTATTTCTTTATAAATGTCAAATAACAAATTCTCTAATTTTATCCAATGACACAGATGATAAGATTCAGTAAAAAAGCATTAATTCTCATATGTTTAACTTCTTAATTTGAAATGTCTCATGGTCAAATGTGTCAGAAATACGATTAATATACAATGGCATCTCGACATAAATTCTTAATCTGTTCAAGATTTTTAGACTTGTACCAAACAAGACGTATGACAAACGAATTTTCCCATATGCCGTATATTTTCTATTGTTCCAAGAAAACAATTTGTTATTGGGATATTATAGGCTGATATACAAAAATGGGGTTATATAAAATATTTCAAACATTTCTAAATATTAAAATACATAATTAAAAGAATAATGTGATCAAAAACATCAATAAAAATTTGCCATTTCTAATTTCTTCTTTTTTCTTCTTCTTGGACTCAACTTACAAACAGCTTTACAAATCCCATAGTGGGCTTTTATGCTGAACATGAGATTTATGGCAACAAAACCCATTTTTCTATCAACGAGAATTTTAAATTCTGGAGCTGTAAGATTGATATTAGCATCATTTAATGGCTCTCGGCAGCAACTAAATGGTTTAACTCAGACAAAGATCTAGCTGGGCACTCCCTATTTCCTCTATAAAATTATTCGAAGCTTAATTTTTGTCCATAAAAATGGCAGGTGTGGCAGCTTTAATTATTGTCCATAAAAATAAAATCTCTACCAACAATTACATGTCAATTCCACAAATAAGGTTTAAGAACCTGATTTGAATATCCCTGAGCGGCCATACACACAACATCAAGGACATTCGACATTCAGAGGTACACATGCATCCAATATGATTCCACCAAGGAATAACATTTCCTCCAACTGGTCTTTCCTCTTTATGATAGCATACCTTCAGTTTTCACCAGATAAAGATTCGTCGAGAATCATTCTGGATATTGAATCTCGACTCATCAATGAAAAAGACAGGGTCTCAAACATGTTATATCCAAACATATTTATTTTGGTTACACAACAGACCCCTCTGTTCTGTGATTTTTGAAGGAAGACGCATACCGCTATTTGCAGGTCCTAAAGATTAATTATTATTACTTATTTTATTGTCCATAAACATAAAATCACTACCAACATTTGCATTGAAATTCCACAAATAAGGTTTAAGAACCTCATCGGAATATCTCTCAGCTGCCACACGCAGAACATCTAAGACATTCGACATTCAGAGATGCACAAGCATTCAATATGATTCCACCAAAGGATAATACTTCCTCCAACTGGTCGATCCTCCTTATGCCGGCAAGCCTTCAGTTTTCACTAGAGGAAGATTCGTCGAGAATCATTCTGGATACTGAATATCGACTCATCAATGAAGAGGATAAAGTCTCAAACACACTATATCCAAGCTCATTGGTTTAATTATCCAAAAGACGATTTCTCGTCTGTGATATTTGAAGGAAAACGCGCGCCACTGGTTGCCGAACCTTAACGATTTTTCGCAGTTAGGCGTCTTTATGTAGTTTGTTTATAAATTCTTGTTCCATATACAACTGCACGGTCTTCGGCAGCCTTGTACTGGCTTCCCGGTGATTGTACGTTTAATATGGAATTCCTTCTATAATCTGAATACAATCATTCGAGACACCTCCAGTCTTTGAGAGACGCTAGTATAAAATTTGCCAGATTTAAGCATGTCGACGACTCTCCAACTCCATTCATCTTTTTAACGAAACTCATTTCAACTGCTATTTTCCTGTTATATTTCTACAAAGACTATATTGACAAATAGGAACATCAGTCTGTGTAACATCTCCTTAAAGAATGTTATTTTTCCAATTCCTACTATTAGTTCGCACTCTCCTTATATATATCTTGTTCAAATTTTCAATCGTTAATAAAATACTTTTTATTCATCCACTCAAGTTCAAATACATTTTTTTTAACTTGTAGTGGATGACACTGGATGGTAATAAAGTTTTTCAAATATTAATTAATTAATTAATTATTTTTCAGATTTAAGTTGCAAGTATCTAATAATAGATGGCGCCAGATGTAAGAGGAAAATTTCAACTTTATTTGTAAAGGACTTTTCTGCAATAGAGTGAAAAAAAAGTAGGAATTGACTTAAATTTTTTTTTTTATATTACTTGTTTAAACATTTAAGAAGTTTCTAAACTTCTAAGCTCATGATCTTATGTTATGTATGTTGTGTTATGTCATGAACATGACGGGAAAACTAAGGCCAATGCCTGGAAATATAAGAGTTAACGTCATTAGATTAATTGTTAAAGTCAACATGGAACATATTAATGCTTCCAAGTAAACAGTTTCGGAACTTGCGATGAATAAGAGACTAAATACGTAGAGAAAAATACGTTTTCATCAAATAGATAGAAAAAGAATATTTTTATTTCGAATAAATGTAGTTTTCATTGGTTACAAAATAATTATTGGACTTCATTTGCCACTTAAAATAATGATGAAAAATTATTTGGCAAAAAATTAAAGAAATATTGCATGACTATTTTATTGAAGTATTATACTTTGTTGTCAAAGAATAATAATTTATAACATTGATAATTTATAAATCCAAAATAAAACAAAGTATGTTTTTTCATATTACTGAATATAAAATTTTTAACAATAAGTAAAACTTTTCAATGACTTTTAACACACTAGTGCTAATTTTTTTAACTGCTAATACTTTAAATTGCTAATGCTTATTGAAGCACAATAATTTATACTTTAACTTGCATGTTTTGGAAAAAAAAGAAATTTCAGGAACGAAATATCTAATAAATTCAAGAATAAATAACATTTCTACAAAATTATTCATTATTTTTTAAGTCCCATTTGAATATAAATGTTGTCATTTTTTATTAACCTAAGATATAACCTAAGTATATTTTTTTGTATATTCACGGAGAAATAATTAGCAACTGCATTCAAATTTTGATAAAATTACCTAAATGTTATTTTGAAATAAGCTGTACTTTAATTATCAAGGCTTACGGCATTTTAATTTAAAAAAAAATCCTTTACATAACTGTTTGAATTATATCTATTTTAGTCACGTTTGCTATGTTTACTTATCAAAATTAAAAATCAGTATTTTATTTTTATTATTTTATTGTTTCTTAGCACGTAAGAGACATTTTTGGCGTTATTATTATTCATTGCAATGATAGATAATCCGAATTAAGAAAAGATGTCAAACTCGTGGTAATATTAAGCTTAATAGGGGCTTATGGTTATTTTGTATTCTTTTCAATGCTATTCTGTAGTATAAATAAGCTCGTTGAGGGCTTAAAACATCACTTTCACTGAAAACAGGAAGCAATCCAGAGTAAGTAAACATTTTTGTATTCTTTCTATTGTAGACTTTAATTTTGCTTGGTTTAAAATTATTTAATTTTCTTAATCTATTTCACTAATGAATAAAAATCATTTTAATATAATTTACAAAAATGTCCATTTTTTTTAATTTCAACAAATGATACATAGAATTTTTATACATTATTGGAGATGGTCAAAATTTTTAAATTTTAATTTCATTAATTCAATATTTTAGTTTAAGACAAAATTTTAACAATTCTTCATTTTAATTTCTCGTATGAATTATTAAAAAAATTTTTTTCAACAAAGAAAAATTTTCCAGAAAAAATTCCACTATGAATCATTTCATTTATTGAATCGTTAACCTCAATCTAGTGGTACTACCGGAAAATTGAAAAGTACGATATTTATATAACAGCAAAGTTGACACATTATTTTAGAAGTATTCATTTTATAATAGAAATATTAATCTATATAAGTATTGATTTCATAGATCGGGTTAATTAATAAAAAAATTTTAACAAAGTGTATTGCATTTATTCCGATTGTTGGATTTGTAAGAACATATAAAATCACAAAAGTTGTCACAAAAAAATAAATAAATAAAATAAAATTCACAAAATAAAATCATACGTGTGTCCTGAATCGATTCAGATTCCTGATTGAGAAAGAACGAGTACATTCATAAAGAAAATGTGAACAGAGTGATTTTACATTGATTCATCAGATGTGGAAATGTAGGGCAGCATCTTCTAAAACTCTTCAAGGAGGAACATAAAGGTTATTAATGCATTATGAAGATCGTACACTATAATTATTTTCCCTTATTTATATCAATGGACTTCTTAGGACACATGTAAAAAAATTGTGTAAGAGAAAAGAATATTTAAGCAAATATTTTAATTTTTTTTTTCATATTCCATAAGGGTCTTTCTAATAGAAATAGTTATATAATCTGATTTTTGTTTCTTTCGGATGTTTCTGTTAGCAATATTATCTTGTATTGCATTGGTTCAGTCCAATGGTGTAAGTATTTCATTTGTGTAAATTCATTCAAAACTTTATTGTGTATTACATTAAATACCTTTATTTTTGAATTTTGTTTTCTGTAATTAAAATTTAATTAAAATTTTTATGCAATTTTACTACAAAGTATCTCATTCTATCAACATTATTTTTTCATATTTTTTTTCATTAAAAAAATAACTTATTTTTTGTCGAAATCTAAAAAGGTTTCCCTCAGATGAAAATTACGCTCCTTTTTATGTTTTAGGATTGTATTATGTACTAGTTAAGTAGATGAAAATACAATCCTAAAAACTAAATATATGAAATACATTCCTAAAACCAAAGTATATGAAATACAATCCTAAAGAACTAGTACTATATTTTTATATAATCGTTATTTTATTTTTCATTTCAATAGTTTGTGTTGTCAAAATGCATAAGATGATAAAAATATTTTGCTTCTTTACAGATTAATCATGACCAACCCTATAAGTTTGGCTATTCAATCAAAGACAAATACAGTGAACAGCATAGAGACGAAATTAGCAATGGTGCTGGCGATGTAAAGGGAAGCTACGGTTACGTTGATGCCAAAGGAATCTATCGCAAGGTCGAATACGTCGCTGACAAAGGCGGATTCAGAGCTGAAATCAAGACCAATGAACCAGGAACCGCCAACCAGAACCCCGCTTATGTCAAAATAAAGTCCAATAGCAAATATGAGGGATATGGAAACGACATGAACAGATACCAATATGGAGGATATGGAAATGACAAGAACAGATACCAATATGGAGGATATGGAAAGAGAACAGATACCAATATGGAGGATATGGAAATGAGAACAGATACCAATATGGAGGACATGGAAATGACATGAACAGATACAGGTATGGAAATGAAATGGGAGGATACGGATATGGTGGATATGGAAATGCAATGGGTGGATATAGATATGGAGGTTATAATCGGGGAAACCAATACGGTTACGGAGATTCATCGAGAAACTATGGGCATCAAGGAGGTTATTACAACAACATGAATTATGGAATTGGTTCAAGAAACTATGGATATCAAGGAAGATATGAAGACAACAGGAATTATGGAGACTATTCTGGCAACTATGGATATCAAGGTAGATATGAAAACAACAGGAATTATGGAGCATCCTAAAAGGTGGATCTATAAGAGGTTATGATTATCGATATGGCCAAAGGGATTAATAATAATTGCCTATTTCTTCATGAAAGAATCACACATTTAATGTTTTTTTTATTCCTCTTATAAAAATTTCTGCTGAAGGAATTTTTAATTTTTAGTCACCAATTCAATTTTTTTTCTCAGCATCTTCAAATATTTAATCTGCTTTTGTTACATTGTTTATATATTGTCTTTAGCACCATTTATTATGCCTTTTGTATTTTTCTTTCTTTGAAAAACTGAAATTTGTCATATTTCGTCAACTTTTCCTCTTTATTTGTTGTAGCAGCCAAAATAAATTTGCATTTTCTCCGATCTTCTGTTTGTGTTCATTATATGAAAACCTTACATGAAATCTTGGTCCATATTTCTTCAATAAAATATTTATTACTTTATAGTAATTACAAATATCGCTTAACTTTAAGTACTACAGATTCACAACAGTTAAACCGTTCTGTTTAAAAAAGTAATTTTTTATACAACATTTCTATAAAAAAGAAATTAATATATAGGTTCTACTTTAAAGTATACCACAAAAGGCCTACCTACAGAGGATGAAGGGAAGATATTTTCTTCATCGAAATATTCCAGGCAGTCGATGCTTGTTTTTATACACAATATATGTGACTTGTTGGGGCTATATGTACTTGCCTGTGTGTGACAATAGCCATCGAGTCTTCATGTATCTGAAAGCATTCACTGAAAGATATACCATAGAATATTTAAAAATTATATCATCATTATTAGCGAGTCAGATTAAAAAACTGTATTTTAATCTTTTCCACTAAATCATCTTAACCAATACAATCCATCATAATATTGCTAAGAGTATCTATATAATATATCAATATAATATTGTTAAGAGTATATTTGTGATCATTGACCAATAGAAACAAAATATTAAATAAATAGACTTTAAAAACTAAATAAATATTTATGAACTTTTTTTGTATTTCTTATTATTATTTGGGTGAATTCTTTAAAATTTTTGATACCAAAAAAAAAAATATTTTAAAAAAGGAAATTGTCAATTTTTTTCTAGTTTTTAAAATAAGAAATTAAAAGCAAAAACAATTTAAAAGTCAGCAATAAAAATTACCCCAATATTAAAAAAACATCATTTTGATTTTTATACTTACATAAATTTCACCTGTAGCTTAAAACTAAAGATAACAAAACATTTTCTATTTTCCTTATCTAACTGAATGGTAAATTAAAACTTTCTTTGTTTAAGTATACTCCTAGTAATAGTTATTAAAAAGGAAATTTTTCATTAATAAAGCAGGTTTTCTTAAATATTTTTTTTATTTCCAATGGCAGATTATGAAAAGTTACAGCAAGAAAAGAACAACGAAAAAAAATATACAACAACAACAAAATAATACAACAAATACAAAAAAACATGCTGAAACAGAGTTCATTAATCTAACAATAATGCTAAGTTGCAGATCTTTTAGCCACTAAAAAGTGTTACCAGGTGCACCACGGGGAGGTAGATCTTCTGCGCACCCTTCTTAAATATAAACACATGTAATAAAACTATTTTAGGCTGCACAGAAATTATTCGTTAATTGAATGTGTAAAATACATTATGATAGATAAAAGCATGTTTTATGTAGAAAATAATCCCAGATACATTAGATGTGCCTTGCATGCTCAAGATTTCGTACCTGATAACACAATAAATCCTTTCTTTAATAAATGTCAAATAACAAATTTTCTAATTTTATTCAATGTCAGGGTTGACAATATTCAGTAAAAAAGCATTAATACTCATTCTTAATTTGAAATATCTCATGATCAAATGTGTCCGAAATACATTTAATATACAATGGCATCTCGAAATAATTTCTTAATCGGTTCAAGATTTTTAAACTTGTACCAAACAAAATATAGGTCAAACGAATTATCCCATATGCCGTATATTTTCTATTTTTCCATGAAAATAATTTGTTATCTTAATATTATACATTGATATATACAAATGTGATACATAAAAATGGGGTTATATAAAATATTTCAAACATTTCTTGATATTAAAATACATAAATACAAAAGTAATGTGTTCAAAAACATAAGTAAAAACTTGTAATTTTTAATTTTTCTTTTCTGTCTTTTTTCTTCTTCTCGGAATTAACTTACAAATAGCTTTATAAATCCCACAATGGGCGTTTATGCTGAACATGAGGTTTATGGCAATAAAACCCTTTTTCTAGCAACGAGAATTTTAAATTCTGGAGCTCTGAGGTTGGTATTAACGTCATTTAATGACTCTCTACAGCAACTAAATAGTTTTTACTCAGCCAAAGATCTTACTGGGCATTCATTCCCTACGTCCTCTAGAAAATTATTGGCAGCTTAGTTATTGTCCATAAAAATGGCAAGAAGTAATTATTTTCCATAAAAATAAAATTTTTACCAACAATTGCATGGAAATTCCACAAATAAGATTTAAGATACTCATCTGAACATCGCTGAGCTACCACACACACAACATCTAAGACATTTAACATTCAGAGGTGCACAGTCATCCAATATGATTCCACCAAAGGATAATATTTCATCCAACTTGTCCATCCACCTTATGATAGCAAACCTTCAGTTTTCACCAGATAGAGATTCGTCGAGAAACATTCTGGATATTGAATCTCGACTCATCAATGAAAAAGACACGGTCTCAAACATGTTATGTCAAAACATGTTTATTTTGGTTACACAATCTGCTATGTGATTTTTGAAGGAAGACACATACCCCTACTTGCAGGTCTTAAAGATGAATTATTATTACTTATTTTATTGTCCGTAAAAATAAAATTTATACCAATAATTGCATGAAAATTCCACAAATAAGGTTTAAGAACCTCATCTGAATATCCCTAAGCGGCCACAGACACAACATATAAGACATTCGATATTCAGACGTGCACAGGCATCCAATATGATTCCACCAAAAGATACTATTTCCTCCAACTGGTCGATCCTACTTATGATAGCAAACCTTCAGTTTTCACCAGATAAAGATTCGTCGAGAATCATTCTGGATGTTAAATCCTGACTCCTCAATGAAAAAGACAGGGTTTCAAACAAACTATGTCTAAACATGTTTCTTTTGGTTACACAAAAAACGACCTTTGTTCTGTGATTTTGGAAAGAAGACATGTACCGCTACTTGCAGGTTTTAAAGTCCTTTAGCAGTTAGGATCTTAAACGTAGTTTATTTATAAATTCTGTACCATGTACAACTGCACGGTCTTCAGCAGCCTTGTGCTGGCTTCCCGGTGATTGTACGTTTAATATAGAATTCCTTCTATAATCTGAATACAATCATTCGAGACACCTCCATCTTTGAGTGATGTCCGCATGAAATTTTCCAGATTTAAGAATGTCGACGATTCTCCATCTCCATTCATCTTTTTAACGAAACTCATTTTAACTATTATCTTCCTGTTATATTTATACAAAGACACACCTTTTATAAACTATAGTAGAATCTCTGTAAGTCGAACTTCAAGGAAGACGCCAAATAATTCGAGTTATAGAGCTTTCGATTTATGGAGGATTTCGACTTACGTGGATTTTGTAAGGAAATATTCGACTTGTAGAGGTTTAGATACATTCTAACTTATTTTGAATTAGAGAGGTAAAATAAATAAAAATTCAAATTACAAAGGTAATAAACATGTTTATTTGCAACTTAAAAATCATATTATGTACTACAATAAAAAATCAAAATAATTCCGAAACAACCTTAAAATTAAAAATATTAGGTATTGAAAAAGTCAGTTATTATTATTATTATTTATTTTATTTATTTATTTATTTGCTTTAGACAGTTCAATTGTTCTCTATCTATAGCATTATTTAAGCTATAAAGAGCAGAAAATTCTTTTTCTTCCTAGTTGCTATTTCATAGAATTGGTTATTCTAATTAGTATATACGCATACATTGTTTTCTAAGAAACAATGACGTGCATTGTCGGTAAATCCTTAAAGTCGGTAATTTATTTTTCTTCGAGCTATAGAAGTAATTAGTTTTAAATGATAGAGTTGTAAAAGTTGTAAAAAAGATTGTAAAATCAAACGCGGCTAATGTTCGAGATACAGAGGTCCAATTTTTAAGAGAGTAAATTAAGAGAGTATTAATTACAGAGGGAAAATACATACCAAAATGACTTGTGGGGATTGACTAATTATTTTGACTTATAGAGGGTAGAAATTTCGAGTAATGGAGGTTTTGGGGCTTGAAGGGAAGGGAACAAAAAATATTTTCGAGTTGTGAAGGTTTTCGACTTAAAGAGGTTCTGCTGTATATTGAAAAACAGGAAAATCAGTCTGTGTAACATATTCTTAAAGTATGTTATCTTTTAAACATTTAACAATCTTCTAAACTTCTAAGCTCATGATCTAATGAGTTGTTATGAGCTGTATGTTATGTTAGGTCACGAACATGAGGGGAAAACTAAGGCCAATATCTGGTAATACAAGAGTTAACATCATTAGATTAATTGTTAAAGTGAACATGGAACATCTTAATGTTTCCAAGTAAACTATTTCGGACATTTCGATAAATAAGAGACTATTTTATAGCAAAAATATGTTTTCATCAAATCAAATATGTTTCCATCGAAAAAGAATTTTTTTATTTCGAATAAATATAAACTTCCTTGGTTGCAAAATAATTATCGGACGTCATTTGTCACTTAAAATAATGATGAAAAGTTATTGGGAAAAGAAATTAAAGAAATATTGTATGACTATTTTATTGAAGTATTATATTTTGTTGGCAAAGAATAATAATTTATAGCATTGTAAAATCCAAAATAAAACTAAGTATGATTTTATTATATTACTGAATATAGAATATTAGCACGAACTAGAGATAAAATTTTTAATAATACGTAAAACTTTTCAAAG
Organism: Caerostris darwini; assembly: GCA_021605075.1. Taxonomy (NCBI): domain Eukaryota; kingdom Metazoa; phylum Arthropoda; class Arachnida; order Araneae; family Araneidae; genus Caerostris; species Caerostris darwini. The sequence continues at coordinate 335,606 of BPLQ01013317.1, read as the reverse complement.
ATTTTTATCCAATATCCCTCCGAAAAAGTAAAAAAAAAATATTTTTTTATTTTGTTTAATTTATCATTTAACATAAAAATTATAATAATTTCACTGAATGCCCATTTTTATTATATAGTACATGATAATAATAATATTTTTAATGTTTATTTAACAAATTATTGTTAATTTTAATAACTATTAATAATTTCAAATGCTAATACTTATTGAAGTATATTAATTTATACTTGAACTCGCCTGTGTTGTTTAAAAAAAAATAACATTTTAAGGACAAAATATCTAATAAACTCAAGAATAAATAACATTTCTACAAAATTATTCGCTATTTTTCAAGTCACATTTGAATATAAATGTTCTCATTTGTTATTAACCTTAGCTATTTGAGTAAGTATATTTTAGCATTGTATATATACGGAGAAATAATTAGCAAATACATTCTTGTTTTGATAAAAAAAACCTAAAAGTTATTTTGAAATAAGCTTCACTTTAATTATCAAGGCTTACAGCCTTTAATTTCAAAAAAATTTCTTTACATAATTGTTTGAATTATATCTATTTTAGTCACGTTTGCTATGTTTACTTATCAAAACTGAAAATCAATTTTTTTTTATTATTTTAATGTTTCTTAGATTAGAATTTTTGGCATTATTGTATTCATTGCAATGATAGATAATCCGAATTAAGAGAAGATGTCAAACTCGTAGCGTTATAAAACTTAATAGGGGCTTATGAGTGTTTTGTATTCTTTTCAATGCTATTCTGTAGTATAAATAAGGTCGCTGGGTGCTTAAAAAATCACTTTCACTGAAAACAGGAAACAACCACAGTAAGTAAACTTTTCTGTAGTCTTTCTGTTGTAGACTTTAATTTTAATTGGTTTAAAATTATTTAATTTTCTTAGTCTGCTTCGCTAATGAATAAAGATCCTTTTAATCTAATTTACAAAATTGTGACATTTTTAAATTTCCACAAATGTTACTAAAGATGATCAAAATTTTTATATTTTATTTCAATTAATTCAATATTTTTGTTTAAGACAAAATTTAGCTTTTCTTTATTTTATTTTCTTATAACAATTATTAAAAAATGTTCAACAAAATACTTTCCAATAGTTAAAATAAATTGTTCCAGCAATAAAATGGTTGATATAAATGTTAAAATAATTTATACGAATCATTTCTTTAAAGGACATTATTCGTTCGAGCAAATTATTGAAAAAAATTGGAAATGTAAGACTCAACAAAGTGATGTACTTGAATTAGTTAAGTTAGGTAATAGACTATATGTAATTTTGTGAGACGAATATTATGGTATGTATTTTCCTTTAAAATATAATGTAACTCTATGGATCATTCAATTTATTGAATCGTTAACATAAGTCTAGGAGTACTGCAGGATCATTGAGAAGCACAATATTTATCTAACAGCGAAGTTGATTCGAATTTTCTTATAGAAATATTCATTTTAAAGATCGTTTTAATTCATGAGTAATTATTAACAGAGCGTATTGCATTTATTCAGATTGTAGGATTTGTAAGAATGAATAAAATCAGAAAAATTGTCACAGATGTCTGGTATCTATTCAGATTGCTGAATGAATAAAAACAAGTAAATTCTTGAACAATTGTGAGCATGTCTTGCATCAATTCGGATTGCGGGATTAGAAAGAACGAGTACATTTATTATTGGGAACTGAGTGTTCTTACATCGATTCGGACTTCTAAAGGGAATTGATATCATCAGATGTGCAAATATGTGACAGCATCTCCTAATATACTTCAGAATAGACAAAAAGGTTATTAAAGTATTATGAAGATCGCACACTATAATTTTTTTCTTTATTCAAGGTTACTTGGGACACGTGTTAAAAGAAATAAAAGACAAATTTGTTTGTACTGGAAAAAATTCTGTATAAGCAGATATTTTAATTTTCTTTTTTCATATTCTATAAGCGTGTTCCTAATAGAAATAATTATATAATCTGCTTTTTGTTTCTTCCAGATGTTTCTGTTAGCAATATTATCCTGTATAGCATTAGTCCAATCCAACGGAGTAAGTATTTCATTTGTGTAAATTCATTCAAAACTTTATTGTATATTACATTAAATACTTTAATTTTTGAATTCTATTTTCTGTAATGAAAATTTGATTAAACTTTTAACTTAATTTTATTACAAAGTATCTCATTCTGGCAACACTATTTTTGTCATATTGCTTATCATTTAAAAAATAACTTATCTTTTAACGAAATCTAAAGAGCTTTTCCTCAGATCAAAATTACGCTCCTTTTTATGCTTTTAGGATTGCATTTTATTACACTAGTAAAGTATATGAAACACAATCTTAAAGAACTAGTCTGTATTTTTATATAATCCTTATTTTATTTTCATTTCAATATTTTGCAGTATCAAAATGCATAAGATGCTAAAATATTTTTTTTTCCCCTTTTTTACAGATTAATTACGACCAACCCTACAAGTTTGGGTATTCAATCAAAGACAAATATAGTGAGCAGTATAGAGACGAAATTAGCAATGGCGCTGGTGATGTAAAGGGAAGCTACGGTTACGTTGATGCTGAAGGAGTCTATCGCAAGGTCGAATACGTCGCTGACGAAGGCGGATTCAGAGCTGAAATCAAGACCAACGAACCAGGAACCGTCAACCAGGACCCCGCTTATGTCAAAATAAAGGCCGACAACCCCTATTCTCAAAAATATGAGGGATATGGAAATGAGATGAACAGATACCAATATGGAGGATATGGAAATGACATGAACAGATACCAATATGGAGGATATGGAAATGACAGAAACAAATACCAATATGGAGGATATGGAAATGACAGGAACAAATACCAATACGGAAATGAAATGAACAGTTACAGGTATGGAAATGAAATGGGAGGATATGGATATGGCGGATATGGAAATGCAATGGGTGGATATAGATATGGAGATTACAATCGTGGAAACCAATACGGTTATGGAGAGGATTCTTCGAGAAACTATGGACGTCAAGCAGGTTATGAGAGCTACATGAATTATGGAAGTGGTTCAAGAAACTATGGATATCAAGGAAGATATGAAGACAACAGGAATTATGGAGATGATTCTGGTAACTATGGATATCAAGGTGGATATGGAAACAACAGGAATTATGCAGCATATTTAAACGGTGGATCTATAAAAGGTTATGATAATCGATATGGCAAAAGAGATTAATATTAATTGCCTGTTTCTTCATAAAAGGATAATTATGACACATTAAATGTTTTTTTTTTCGTTTATTCCTCTTATAAAGATTTCTGCTAAGAGAATTTTTAACTTTTAGTCACCAAGTCAATTTCTATTCTCAGCATCTTCAAATATCTAATCTGCTTTTGTTTCATTGTTTATATACTGATTTTAGCAGCATTTATTATGCCTTTTGTAATTTTTGTTTCTTTTTTTGTAGCGGTCCTTACCTGAATTTTTTCATGTTTCGTCAATTTTTTGCTTTGTTTGTTGTATGAGCCAAAATAAATTTGCATTTTCTCAAATCTTTTGTTGGTGTTCATTATATGAAAACCTTACATATATATATGGGTCTATATTTAATTAATAAAACATTTATTAGTTTATTGTTCAACAAACTATTCTGCTTAAAAAAGAAATTTTATTACTACATTTCTATATACCAAAAAAGGAAAGGAATGTATAGGTTCTACTTTAAAGTATACTATAAAAGGAAAATCTGCAGATGATGAAGGGAGGATATTTTCTTCATCGAAATATTCCAGGCAGTCTCATTGTCGATGCTTATGTTTATACACTATAAGTGTGACATGCTTGTGCTATATACTTGTATTTGCTATATGTTTGTGTGACAGTAGCCATCGAGACTTCATATTTCTGAAAGCATTCACTGAACGATATACCACAGAATTTTTAAAACTGATATCATCAAACTACGCTCATTATTAATGACGAATGAGATTAAAAATAATATTTTAATCTTTTTTACTAAATCATATTTTCCCAAAATGATCCATATCGACCCTTGTAGTCAATACGATATTTTGTAAGAGTTTATTTGGGACCATTGGCCAATAGAAACGCAGTAACTTTAAAAACGAAATAAAAACTCATGAGCTTCTTTTCTTTTTTTTTGAATTTCTCACTATTATTAGATTATATCAAATGTAGAAGAGTTGATACAATTCCAAAATACTTAATGAAGGTGTCAAACATCATGTGGTTTGCCTATCTCTTGTCTCAGTGATTGTTAAATAAAACATTTCGCTGGTAAAATCTGTATAAAATTTTTGATATCAAAATATATATATCTATACATACATTTAAAAAAAAAGAAATTGTCGCTCTAATTTTTAAAATAAGAAATTTAAAAAAATTTTTAAAGTCAGCAATAAAAATTACCCAATATTAAAAAAACATATCATTTTGCTTTTTATGCTTATATAAATTTCACCTGTAGCTTAAAATTAAAGATAACAAAATATTATCTGTTTTCAATATCTGACTGATTTGGTAAATTTAAATTTACTTGGTTTAATTATACTCCTTGTAATAGAAACACATGTCATATCTATTACATGTCATCTCTTAAATATAAACACATGTCATAAATCTATTTCAAGCTGCACAGAAATTATTCGTTAATTGAATGTGTAAAATAAATTATGACAGACAAAAGAATGTTCTAGCGATAAGCATTAGAAAATAATCCCAGATACAAATATATTAGATATGTCTTGCAAGATCAAGATTTTGTACCAGATAACACACTAAATTATTTCTTTAATAATTGTCAAATAACAAAATTTCTAAATTTATTCAGTGACGTGAATGATAATATTCAGTAAAAATATTCATTTGTTTAACTTCTTAATTTGAAATGTTTCATGGTCAAATGTGTCAGAAATACGATTAATATACAATGGCATCTTGCCATAAATTCTTAATCTGTTCAAGATTTTTAAACTTATACCAAACAAGATACAACAGTTCAAACATTTGTTGATATTAAAATGCATAAATACAAAAGAAATATGATCAAAAACATAAATAAAAATTTGCCATTTCTAATTTTTCTTTTCATCTTTTTTCTTCTTCTTGGACTTAACATACAAATAGCTTTACAAATCCCACAGTTTATGCTGAACATGAGGTTTATGGCAACAAAACCCTTCTTTCTAGCAACGAGAATTTTAAATTCTGAAGCTCTAAGGTTGGTATTAGCATCATTTAATGACTCTCAACAGCAAATAAATGGTTTTAACTCAGACAACGATCTTGCTGGGCACTCCCTACTTTCTAGAATATTATTGGCAGCTTAATTATTGTCTATAAAAATGGCAGGAGGGGCAGCTTTAATTATTGCCAATAAAAAAATCTCTATCAACATGCATGGAAATTCATCAAATAAGATTTAAGAACCTCATCTGAATATCCCTGAGTGGCCACACACACAACATCTAACACATTCGACATTCAGAGGTGCCCAGGCATCCAATATAATTCCACCAAAGGATAATATTTTCTCCAACTGGTCAATCCTCCTTATGATAGCAAATCTTCAGTTTTCACCAGACAAAGATTCGTCGAGAATCATTCTGGATATTGAATTTCGACTCATAAATGAAAAAGACAGGGTCTCAAACATGCTATGTCCAAACATGTTTCTTTTGGTTACACAAAAATAGACCTCTGTTCCGTGATTTTTGAATTAAGACACATACCACTACTTGCAGGTCTTAAAGACCTTTCGCAGTTAGGGATCTTTAGGTAGTTTGTTTATAAATTCGTATTCCATATAATACAACTGCACTGTCTTCGCCAACCTTGTACCTGCTTCCTGGTGATTGTACGTTTAATATGTAATTCCTTCTACAATCTGAATACAATCTTTCGAGACACTTCCAGTCTTTGAGAGACGCCCGCATGAAATTTGCCAGATTTAAGCATGTCGACGACTCTCCATCTCCCTTCACCTTTTTAATGAAACTAATTTCAAATGTTTTTTCCCTGTTATATTTCTACAAATACACATATTTTATAGACTATATTGAAAAATAGGAAAATAGGTCTGTGTAACATCTCCTTAAAGAATGTTATTTTTCAAGCATTTAACAACCTTCTAAACTTCTAGGCTCAAGATCTAATGTTATGTATGTTATGTTATGAACATGAGGGGGAAACTAAGGCAACTATCTGGAAATATAAGAGTTAACATCATTCAATTACTACTATTAGTTCACACTCTCCCTATATATATCTTGTTCAAATTTTCAATCGTTAATAAAATACTTTTTATTCTTCCGCTCAAGTTCAAATACATTTTTTTAATTTGTAGTGGATGACACTTGACTTTAATACAGTTTTTTCAAATATTAATTCTTTAATTAAATTTAATTAATTAATTTTAGTTTTTTTCAGATTTAAGTTGCATTTATCTCATAATAGATGGCGGAGGAAATGTAAGAGGAAAATTTCAACTTTATTTGTAAAAGACTTTTCTGCAATATAGTGAAAAAAAGTAGGAATTAACTTTAAAAAAAAATTTATAAGCTTTTTTAATAAGCTTCTAAAGTTCTAAACTTCTATGCTCATGATCTAATGTTATGTATGTTAAGTTAGGTCATGAACATGAGGGGAAAACTAAGGCCAATGTCTGGAAATATGAGAGTTAACATCATTAGATTAATTGTTAAAGTCAACATAGAATATATTAATGTTTCCAAGTAAACAGTTTCGGAACTTGCGATGAATAAGAGACTATTTTATAGCAAAAATATATTTTCATCAAATAGATCGAAAAAGAATATTTTTATTTCGAATCTATATAATTCTCCTTGGTTAAAAATAGTTATTGACCGTCATTGTTACTTAAAATAATGATGAAAAGTTATTGGGAAAAAAATTAAAGAAATATTATACGACTATTTTATTGAAGTAATATATTTTGTTGGCAAAGAATAATAATTTATAACATTGTAAAATCCAAATTAAACAAACTATAGTTTTATTATATTACTGAATGTAGAATATTAGCACAAACTAGAGGTAAATTTTTAACAATAATATATATAACTTTTCAATGATTTTTATCCAATATCGCACTAAAAAAGTAAAAATTAATATTTTGTATTTTGCTTAATTTATCATTTAACATAAAAATTATAATGATTTCGCTGAAAGCATATTTGTATTATATAGTACACGATAATAATAATATTATTAATATTTATTTATTAACTACCAATAATTTCAAATGCTGATACTTATTGAAGTATATTAATTTATACTTTTTATAATGATACATTATATTTTATAATAATACTTTGATGCTATAAAATTGAAGCTAATTTAATCACATCTTCGAATATTTTGTAATACTTATTTGACACACTGGTGCTAATTTTTTAACTGCTAATACTTATTGGATAATTATTCATACTTAAACTTGCATGTTTTGTTAAAAAAAAGAAAATTTCAAGAACAAAATATCTAATAAACTCAAGAATAAATAAGATTTCTGCAAAATTATTCATTAGTTTTCGAGACACATTTGAATATAAATGTTCTCATTTTTTATTAACCTAAGATATTACCCTAAGTACATTTTAGCAATGTATAATTTCGGAGAAATAATTAACAAACACATTCTTGTTTTGATAAAAATACCTGAAAGTTATCTTGAAATAAACTTTACTTTAATTATCAAGGCTTACAGCTCTTTAATTTCAAAAAAATTCCTTTACATAACAGTTTTTATTATATCTATTTTAGTCACGTTTACTATGTTTACATATCAAAATTAAAAATCAATATTTTTATTTTATTATTTTATTGTTTCTTAGCACGTAAAAGATATTTTTGGCATTTTTTATTATTCATTGCAATGATAGATAATCCGAGTTGAGAAAAGGTGTCAAACTTGTGGCAATATTTAGCTTAATAGGGGTTTACGAGTATTTTGTATTCTTTTCAATGCTATTCTGTAGTATAAATAAGCTCGCTGAGTGCTTGAAACATCACTTTCACTGAAAACAGGAAACAACCACAGTAAGTAAATTTTTCTGTAGTCTTTCTGTTTTAAAATTATTTCCTTTTCTCAGTTTTACTAATGAATAGAAATCATTTTAATATAATTTCCAAAATTTATATTTCAACAAATTTTACTTAGAATTTTTTTATGTAGCATTGGAGATGATCAAAATTTATATATTTTTTATTTTAGTTAATTTAATATTTTTGTTTGAGATAGAAGTTTAACGTTTACTTCATTTTAATTTCTCATAACAATCATTAAAAAATGTTCTTCAACAATTATTACGATGAATAAATACTTTCCAGTTGTAAGAAAAAATCTTACGATTTATAAAATTAGTGATACGAATGTTAAAATAATTCATATGAATCATTTCTTTATTCGTTCCAGTAATTTATTCAATAAAATTAGAAATGTAAGATTTAATAATGTGCTATTCTCGAATAAGTTACGTTATGTAATAGAAAATATACCTGTATTTTTATGAAATGAATATTTTCATACAAATTTTGCTGAAAATGAATTTGGACACTATGAACAATTCAATTTATTGAATCGTTAACCTCAATCTAGTGATACTACTGGATCTATGAGAAGAAACATATTTATTTAACAGCGAACTTTACTAGAAATATTTTACAGAAGTATTCATTTTAAAGATCGGATGAATTTATGAGTAATTGTGAACAGAGTTTATTGAATTTATTTGGATTGTTAGATGCGTAAAAGTGAATAAAATCATAAAAATTGTGATCAATGTCTTATATTGATTCAAATTGCTGGATGTAAAAGAAAACAAGTAAATTCATGAGAAATTGTGAACTTGCCTCGATTGGGATTTATGGATGAAAAAGAATGAGTCATTCATAAAGAAATTGTGAACAGAGTGTTCTTACATCAATTCGAATTTCTAAATGTAATTGATATCATCAGATGTGCAAATGTGAGGCAGTATCTTCTAAAATTCTTCAGGATAGACTTAAAGGTTATTAATATGTTATGAAGATCGAACACTATAATTGTTATTCTTTAACAATGGTTTCTTGGGATATACGAGTGTGCTAAAAAAAACAAATTTGATTGTATTGGATAAAAGGCTGTTTAAACAATTATTTTAATTTTCCTTTTTTCATATTCCATAAGTTTGTTCCTAACAGAAATATATATATAGTCTGATTTTCGTTTCTTTCAGATGTTTCTATTAGCAATATTATCTTGTATTGCATTGGTCCAGTCCAATGGTGTAAGTATTTCATTTCTGTAAATTCGTTCAAACCTTTATTGTATATTACATTAAATGATTTAATTTTCGAATTCTCTTTTCTGTAATGCAAATTTGGTTAAACTTTAATTTTATTATAAAGTATCTCATTCTGTCAACATTATTTTTTCATATTATTTTTCATGAAAAAAATAACTTATCTTTTAACGAAATCTAAAGAGCTTTTCCTCAGATGAAAATTACGCTCCTTTTTCACTTCCTTCTATTAGTTCACACTCCCCCTATGTATATCTTATTCAAATTTTCAATGGTTCATAAAACACTTTTCATTCATCCACTCAAGTTCAAATAACTTTTTTTGAACTTGTAGTGGATGACACTGGATGTTAAACAGTTTTTTCAAATATTAATTCAGTAATTCCATTTAATGAATTAATTTTAGCTTTTTTTTAGATTTAAGTTGCATATATCTAGAAATAGATGGCACCAGATAAACTAAAAAAATTGAATGAAAATTATTTATAAAGGACTTTCTGCAATATAATAAAAAAAAGGAGGAACTGACTTAAAAATTTTTTTTATATATTATTGTTATGTTTTAGGATTATATTTTCATATATTAGTAAAATAGATGAAAATGCAATCCTAAAAACTAAGTATATGAAATTTATTCCTAAAAACTAAGTACAATCCTAAAGAACTAGTTCTATATTTTCATATAATCGTTATTTTATTTTTCATTTGAATATTTTGTAGTATTAAACTGCATAAGATGCTAAAATATTTTTTTCCTTATTTACAGATTAATTACGACCAACCCTACAAGTTTGGGTATTCAATCAAAGACAAATATAGTGAACAGCATAGAGACGAAATTAGCAATGGCGCTGGTGATGTAAAGGGAAGCTACGGTTACGTTGATGCCAAAGGAGTCTATCGCAAGGTCGAATACGTCGCTGACAAAGGCGGATTCAGAGCTGAAATCAAGACCAACGAACCGGGAACCGCCAACCAGGACCCCGCTTATGTCAAAATACAGTCCAACAACCCCTATTCTCGAAAATATGAGGGATACGGAAATGACCAATATGGAGGATATGGAAATAATATGAACAGATACCAATATGGAGGATATGGAAATGACAAGAACAAATACCAATATGGAGGATATGGAAATGACAACAAATATCAATATGGAGGATATGGAAATGACAAGAACCGATACCAATATGGAGGATATGGAAATGACATGATCAGATACCAATATGGAGGATATGGAAATGACAAGAACAGATACCAATATGGAAATGAAATGAACAGTTACAGATATGGAAATGAAATGGGAGATTACGGATATGGTGGATATGGAAATGCAATGGGCGGATATAGATATGGAGGTTACAATCGTGGAAACCAATACGGTTATGGAGATTCTTCGAGAAACTATGGACGTCAAGGAGGTTATGACAACAACATGAATTATGGAAGTGGTTCAAGAAACTATGGATATCAAGGAAGATATGAAGACAACAGAAATTATGGAGATGATACTAGCAACTATGGATATCAAGGTAGATATCAAAACATCAGGAAATATGGAGCATATTTAAAAGGTGGATCTATAAGAGGTTATGATAGTCGATATGGCAAAGGAGATTAATATTAATTGCCTATTTCGCCATTAAAGAATCACATATTTAATGTTTTTTTATTCCTCTTATAAAAATTTCTGCTGAAAAAATTTTTAATTTTTAGTCACCAAGTCAATTATTTTTTCTCAGAATCTTCAAATATCTAATTTGCTTTTGTTTCATTGTTTATATATTGTTTTTTGCAACATTTATTGTGTCTTTTGTAATTTTTCTTTCCTTGTAATTCTGAAATTTTTCTTGTTTCTTCAACTTTTTTGCTTTGTTTGTTGCATGAGCCAAAATAAATTTGCATTTTCTCACATCTTCTGTTTGTCTTCGTTATATGAAAACTTTACATGAAATCTTGGACTATATTTCTTCAATAAGCTAATTATTACTTTAATATAATTACAATTATGGCCTAACTTTAAGAAACCACACATTCACAAGAAGTAAATTGTTTGGTTTAAAAACGGAATTTTAAATACTATATTTCTATATACCACAAAATAATGGAATATACTAAAAGTATAGGTTATAGGTTACATAATACAAATTCTACTTTAAAGTATACCACAAACGGTATATCTACGGATGATGGTGAGAGGAAATATTTTTCATCGAAGTATTCCAGGCAGTCTCATTGACGATGTTTATACACAATATGGGTGACTTGCTTGTGCTATATGTTTGTATATGCTTTATGCTTGTGTGGCAGCCTTGATAGCCATCGAGTCTTCATATTTCTGAAAGCATTCACTGAAAGATACACCACAGAACTGATATTATCATTATTAGTGAGTCATATTAAAAAACTGTATTTTAATCTTTTTAACTAAATCACCTTAACCAATAGGATCCATATCGATCCTTGCAGGTCAATATAGTATTATTAAGAGTCGATTTGTAATCATTGACCAATAGAAATGCAGAGACATTAAAAATTAAATAAATATTCATGAGTTCCCCCCCATTTCGTATTATTATTTGGTTATATTAAATATAGAAGTGCTGATACAATTCCAAAACATTTTTGAGGGGGGTCAAACATCAAGTGGTTTGGCTATCTCTTGTCTTAGTGATTGTTAAATAAAACATTTCGCAGGTGAAATCTCTATAAAATATTTGATACCAAATCATATAAAATATTTGATACCACCATATTTTTTTTTAAAAAAAGACATTACAACTCCAGAAATTTTTTTTCTAAGAATTGAGTTTAAATTAATTTTAAAAATAAGAAATTTAAAAAAAAATTAAAGTCAGCAATAAATATTAACCCAATATTAAAAAAAAATATCATTTTGCTTTTTATACTTACATAAATTTCACCTGTAGCTTAAAACTAAAGATAACACAACGTTATCTACCTTCATTATCTAACTAATTGGTAAATTAAAACTTACTTGGTTTAAGTATACTCCTAATAACAGCTATTATGTGGAAATTTTTCATTAATGAAAAACATTTTTCTTTTAATGCAGATTTGTTAAGTTCTCTTAAAGATAGATACATGTAATAAAACTATTTCAATTTTTACCTCGTCTTTCTCCAGAATTATTCAAAAATTTAATTTATAAAATTAATTGTAATAAATAAATATTTAGCATGTTTTTATGTAGAAAAATAATCCTAAATACAAATATATTGGATATGGCTTGTCTGCTCAAGATTTCGTAGCAAATAACACAATAAATTATTGCTTTAATAAATGCCAAATAAAAAATTTCTAAATTTTTTCAATGATAGGAATGATAAGATTCAGCAAAAAGCATTAATACCAATTTGTTTAAATTCGAAATTTTAAATGTCGTCAAATCTGTCACAAATACGATTAATATACAATGGTATCTCGACATAAAATCTTAATCTGTTCCAGATCATTAACCTTGTAACAAACAAGATACATGCCAACGAATATTTCATATATGCCGTATATTTCTATTGTTCTATGAAAACAATTTGTTATCAGAATATTATACATTGATATATAAAACTGTGCTATATTAAAATGAGGTTATATTAAACATTTCAAACATTTCTTGATATTAAAATGCATAAGTACAAAAGTAATGTGATCAAACACATAAATAAAATTTTGCCATTTCTAAATTTTCTTGCATATCCTTTTACTTCTTCTTGGAATTAACTTACAAAAAGCTTTGCAAATACCATAGTGGGCTTTTATGCTGAACACGAGGTTTATGTCAACAAAACCCATTTTTCCAGCAATGAGAATTTTAAATTCTGGAGCTCTAAGGTTGGTATTAGCATCATTTAATAACTCTCTACAGATACTAAATGGTTTTAACTCAGATAAAGATCTTGTTGGGCACTCCCTACTTCCTCTAGATAATTATTTCTCAGCTTAATTATTGTCCATAAAAATAAAATCTCTACCGAAAATTGCATGGGAATTCCACAAGTAAGGTTTAAGACGCTCATCTGAATATCCCTGAGCGACCACATACACAACATCTAATACATTCGACATTCAGAGGTGAATAGGCATCCAATATGATTCCCCCAAAAGATAAGAGTTCCTCCTTATGATAGCAAAGCTTCAGTTTTCCCCATATAAAGATTCGTCGAGAATCATTCCAGGTATTGAATCTCGCCTCATCAATGAAAAAGACAGGTTCTCCAAATATCCAAACTGTTTCTATGTCCTGTTTCTATGTTTACTATGTCGAAACATGTTTCTTTTGGTTGCACAAAAAACGACCTCTGTTCTGTGATTTTTGAAAGAAGACACATACCACTACTAGTAGGTCTTATAGACCTTTCGCAGTTAAGGATTGTTAGGTAGTTTGCTTATAAATTCTTGTTCGATATGCAACTGCACGGTCTTCGGCAGCCTTGTACTGGCTACCCGGTGGCTGTACGTTTAATATGAAATTCCTTCAATAATCTGAATACAATCACTCGAGACACCTCCAGTATTTGAGTGATGTCCACATGCAATTTGCCAGATTTAAGCATGTCGACGACTCTCCATCTCTATTTAATTCCACAAATTCCACAAATAATGAACAAATATTCCACTCATCTGAATATCCCTGAGCGGCCACACATACGACATCTGAGACATTCAACATTTAGAGGTGCCCAGGCATCATATGTTTCGACCAAAAAATAATATTTCCTCCAACTGATCGATCCTCCATATGATAGCATACCTTCAGTTTTCACCAGATAAAGATTCGTCGAGAATCATTCTGGATATTTAATGTCAACTCATCAATGAAAAAGACAGGGTCTCAAACATGCTATGCCCAAACATGTTCCTTTTGGTTACACAAAAAACGACCTCTGTTCTGTGATTTTTGAAGGAAGACACATACCACTACTTGCAGGTCTTAAAGACCTTTCGCAGTTTAAAGACTTTAGGTAGTTTGTTAATAAATTCTTGCTCCATATACAACTACACGGTCTTCAACAGCCTTGTACTGGCTTCCCTGTTATTGTAATGTTTAATATGAAATTCCTTCTATAATCTGAATACAATCTTTCGAGACATTTGCAGTCTTTGAGTGATGTCTGCATGAAATTTGCCTGATTTAAGCATGCCGACGACTCTCCATCTCCATTCATCGTTTTAACAAAACTCATTTCAACTGTTATTTTCCTGTTATATTTCTACAAAGACACACCTTTTACAGACTATATTGAAAAATAGGAAAATCATTCAGTGTAACATCTCCTTAAAGGATGTTATTTTTTCAATTCCTGCTATTAGTTCACACTCTCCCTATATATATATATCTCTTGTTCAAATTTTCAATCGTTCATAAAATACTTTTTATTCATCCACTGAAGTTCAAATACATTTTTTTAAATTTGTAGTGGATGACACTTGATGTTAATACAGTTTTTTCAAATATTATGTCATTCATTAAGTTCAATTAATTAATTTTAGTTTTTGTTAGATTTAAGTTGCATATATCTACCAATAGATGGCGCCAGATAAACTTAAAAAAATGAGTGAAAATTATTTATAAAGGACTTTCTGCAATATAGCGAAAAAAAAGTTAGCGGGACACCTTTTATAGCCTATATTGAAAAATAGGAAAATTAGTCTGCATTACATCTCCTTAAAGAATGTTACTTTTTAAACATTTAACAAGCTTCTAAACTTCTAATCTCATCATCTAATGTAATGTATTTTATGTTAGATCATGAACACGAGGAGAAAACTATGGCCAATATCTTTAAATATAAGAGTTAACATCATTAGATTAATTGCTAAAGTAAATGGGGAACATCTTAATGTTTCCAAGTAAACTATTTCAGACCTTTCGATGAATAAGAGACTATTTTATATTTTTATAGCAAAAATACGCTTTTATCAAATAGGTCGAAAAAGAATATTTTCATTTCGAATAAATTAAATTATATATTTTTTATTTTATTTAATTTATCATTTAACTTAAAAATTACAAAAATTTCGCTAAAAGCATATTTTTATTGTATACTACACGATAATAATAATATTTTTAATATTTATTTAACTTATTTATTGTTAATTTTATTAACCACCAATAATGTCAAATGCTAATACTTATTGAAGGATATTAATTTATATTTTAATTTTCATATTGTGTTAAAAAAAATAAATTTCAAGATTTTCTGATAAACTGAAGAATAAATAAAATTTCTACAAAATTATTCATTATTTTTCATGTCTCATTTGAATATATATTAGAGAAATATTAATCTCTTTTTTTATTAACTGCTTATACATTCAATTGCTAATACTTTTTAAAGGGTATTAATTTTTACTTATTATTAACTAATATTAATAATTCACATGTTGTGTTAAAGAAATGAAATTTTAAAAACAAAATATCTAATAAACTCAAGATTAAGTAACAGTTTTAAAAAAATTATGCATTATTTTTCAAATCACATTTGAATATAAATGATCTCATTTCTTACTAACCAAAGTATATTTTAGCAATGTATATTTATGCAGAAATAATTAGCAAATACATTCATATTTTAATAAAATTACTTAAAAGTTATTTTGAAATAAGCTTTACTTTAATTATCAAGGCTTACAGCTCTTTAATTTCAAAAATATTCCTTTACATAACTGTTCGAAATATACCTATTTTAGTCACGTTTGCTATGTTTATTTATCAAAATTGAAAATCAATATTTTATTTTTGCTATTTTAATGTTTCTTAGCACGTAAGAGACATTTTTTTGCATTATTATTATTCATTGCAATGATAGATAATCCGAATTAAGAAAAGATGTCAAACTCGTAGCAATATTAAGCTTAATAGGGGTTTATGAATATTTTGTATTCTTTTCAATGTTATTCTGTAGTATAAATAAGCTTGCTGAGTGTTTAAAAAAATCACTTCCACTAAAAACTGGCAACAACAACAGTAAGTAAACTTTTCTGCAGTCTTTCTTTTGTAGACTTAAATTTTTCTTAAAAATTATTTAATTTTCTTAGTCTATTTCATTAATAAATAACGATCGTTTTAATAAAAATTTGTCGTTTTTAAATCACTTTATACAGAATTGGAGATGATCGAAATTTTATTTTTTATTTTAATTAATTTAATATTTCTGTTTTAGACTTTAATTTAAATTTTCTTCATTTCAATTTTCATTTTATCGTAACAATCATTAAAACATTTTCTTCATTGTTGAAGAACATTTTTTCTGGTGCTTTCATTTTTTCTCTGGTTATTTAATTTTTTTCTGGTTGTTTTTCATTTTTCCTGGTGCTACATCAATGCTTTCCAGTGGTTAAAATAAATCGGACAATTAATAAAATAATTGATACGAATGTTAAAATAATGGATATGAATCCTTTCTTTACGGAGTCATTATTTCGTTCCAGTAATTTATTGAATTAAATTGGAAGTGTAGAATTTAATAATGTGCTGTACTCGAATAAGTTACGTTATGAAATAGAAAATATACATGTATTTTTATGAAACGAATATTTTAGAACAAATTTTACTGAAAATGTAATTGAACACTATGAATCATTTAATTTATATTAAATTTATTGAATCGTTAACCTCAATCTAGTGATAGTACCGGTTCTATGAGAAGAACCATATTTATCTAACAGCAAAGTTGACTAGAAATCTTTTACAGAAGTATTCATTTTAGAAATCGGGTTAATTCACCAGAAATTGAGAACAGAGTGTATTAAATTTATTCGGATTGTTTGTTGGGTAAGAACGAAAAAAAATCATAAAAATTGTGACCATTGTTTTGTATCGATTCAGATTGCTGAATGTAAAAAGAAACAAGTAAATTCATGCGAAATTGTGAACTGAGTGCTCTTACATCGATTCGCATTTTTCGAGGAAAATGATATCCTCAGATGTTCAAATGTGGAGAAGTACCTTCTAAAATTCTTCAGGACAGAAATAAAGATTATTAATTATTAAGACTCATGTTAAAAAATAAATTTGTTTGTACTGGATGAAAAAATATTTAATATATATATTTTTTTTTCATATTTTATAAGCGCCGTTCTAATGGAAATAATTATATACTCTGATTTTCGTTTCTTTCAGATGTTTCTATTAGTAATATTGTCCTGTATTGTATTGGTTCATTCCAATGGTGTAAGTATTTAATTTGTGTAAATTCATTCAAAACTTTATTATATATTATTCTAAATACCTTAATTCTTGAATTCTGTTGTCTGTAATGAAAATTTAAAATTTTAATGTAATTTTTTTAACAAAGTATCTCCTTTTTTCAATATTATTTTTCATTAAAAACGTAAATAATCTTTTGAATATTAAAAATAAATCTAAAGAGCGTTTTCTCATACACTCTTTTTTATGTTTAAAGGATTGTGTTTTCACATAATCCTTGTTTTAATTTTCAATTCAATATTTTGTAGCATCAAAATGCATAATATGCTAAAAAGTTTTGCATTTTTACAGGTTAATTATGACCAACCCTACAAGTTTGGCTATTCAATCAAAGACAAATACAGTGAACAGCATAGAGACGAAATTAGCAATGGTGCTGGTGATGTAAAGGGCAGTTACGGTTACATTGATGCCAAAGGAGTCTATCGCAATGTCGAATACGTCGCTGACAAAGGCGGATTCAGAGCTGAAATCAAGACCAACGAACCAGGAACCGCCAACCAGAACCCCGCTTACGTCAAAATAAAGTCCAACAACCCCTATTCTCAAAAATATGAGGGAGATGGAAATAACATGAACAGATACCAATATGGAGGATATGGAAATGATAGGAACAGATACCAATATGGAGGATATGGAAATGACAAGAACAGATACCAATATGGTGGATATGGAAATGACATGAACAGATACCAATATGGAAATGAAATGGGAGGATACGGATATGGTGGATATGGTGGATATAGATATGGAGGTTATAATCGTGGAAACCAATACGGTTACGGAGATTCATCGAGAAACTATGGGCGTCAAGGAGGTTATGACAACAACATGAATTATGGAAGTGGTTCAAGAAACTATGGATATCAAGGAAGATATGAAGACAACAGGAATTATGGAGATGATTATGGCAACTATGGATATCAAGATAAATATGAAAACAACAGGAATTATGAAGGATATTTAAAAGGTGGATCTATAAGAGGTTACGATAATAGATATGGCAAAAGGGATTAAGCCTGTTTCTTCATAAAATAATCACACATTTGATGTTTTTTTTATTTCTTTTATAAAAATTTCTGCTGAAACAATTTTTAATTTTTAGTCATCAAGTCAATTTTTTTTCTCGGTATCTTCAAATGTCTAATCTGCTTTTGTTTCACTGTTTGTATACTGTTTTTAGCAGCATTTATTATGCCTTTTGTAATTTTTATTTCTTTGAAATACTGTAATTTTTCATATTTCGTCAACTTTTCTGCTTTATTTGTTATATAAGCCAAAATAAATATGCATGTTCTGAAATCTTCTTTCTGTGTTCATTATATGAAAACCTTACATGAAATCTTCAATAAACTAATTATTACTTTTCTATAATTACAATTATCGAAATTATTATGTAAACCTTACATGAAATTTTCAATAAACTAATTATCACTTTATTATAATTACAATTATCGATAATTTTGAGGAATCGCGCATTCACAAAAGGGAAACCGTTCTTCTTAAAAAGTTTTAAATACTACAATTCTATATACCAGAGAGGAAAGGAATATATAAGTTCTACTTTAAAGTATACCATAAAGTGAATATTTACAGATAATGACGGGTGGATATTTTCTTCATCAAAATATTCCAGTCTGTCGATGCTTGTGCTTATACGCGTTGTGGCAATACCCCACGAGTGTTCGCATTTCTGAAAGCATTCCCTGAAAGATACACCACAGAGTATTCAAAATTGTTATCTTTAAATAGATCTCATTATTAGCCTCGAGTCAGATTAAAAAAACTATATTTTAATCTTTTCCTTTAAATCACCTTACTCAAAACGATCCATATCAATACTTGGATTCAATATAATATTGTTAAAAGTCGATTTGAGATCGTCTACTAATAGGAAAGTAGTGACATTAAAAAATTAATAAAACTCATGAGCTTCTGTTGTTGCATTTTTTACTATTATTAATTTATAGTAAATATAGAAGTGCTGATACAATTCCAAAATACTTATAAGGGATGTAAAACATCAAGTAGTTTGGCTATCTCTTGAATTTTATGTTTCTTATAAAGCAGATTTGTTACGTTCTTTTAAAGACAAATACATATAACAAAACTATTTCAAATTGCACGGAATCTTTATATCGCCTTTTCCCTGAATTATTCATAAATTGAATGTATAAAATAAATTTTGATAAATAAATATGCAGCATGTTTTTATATAGAAAAATAATCCCAGTTACAAATATATTAGATATGGATTTCATGCTTGAAGTTTCGTACCAAATATCATAATAAATTATCGATTTAATAAATGTCAAATAACAAAATTCTTGTTTTATTCAATGACAGAAATTATACGATTCAGTAAAAAAGCATTAATGATCATTCATTTTCTTTATTTGATATGCCACTTGGTTAAATGTGTCAGAAATACGTTTAATATACAATGGCATCTCGACATAAATTCTTAATCTGTTCCAGATCCTTAGATTTGTACCAAACAGGATACATGCCAAACGAATTTTCTCGATATACCGTATATTTTCTCTTGTTCCAAGAAAAATAACTCTCATTGTTAATGGGATATTATACATTTATATATAAAAATGGGGTTATATAAAAAATTTCAAACATTGCTTAATATTAAAAAGCATAAATACAAAAGTAATGCAATCAAAAACATATATAAAAATTTTCTTCTTCTTGTGCCTAATTACCGCTAGCTAACTTACCTAGATAAGTTAGTTAGACCTATTAGAACTAGACCTTCAAGACTTATTAAAGGTCTAGGTCTTAAGGTCTAGGATAGTCTAGTAGTAGAAAGTCTTAAATGTCTTATATAAGGTATATTATATTAGACCTTTATGACATAGTTAACTCACATATAGATTTACAAGTTTTACATCGGGCTTTTATGCTGAAAATGAGGTTTGTGGTAACAAATCCATTTTTCTAACAACGGGAATTTTAATCCTTTAAAATTATTTTTGGTAAATTTCCTAAGTATGCAAAAGTCCATTAATTAAGATATGGAGATACAGGGTTATATTCCTAGGTACTCCAACAAAACACCAACCTTCACCTTTACTTTACAGGAAATTTAAAGTATGAAACACCAAGGCTGGGGTTGGCATTGTTTATTGACTCTATACAGCAACTCACTGGTTTTACCTTCGAAGAAGATATTGCTGGGCATTCCCTACTTCCTCCAGAAAATCCTTCGCAAACTGAGTTCTGAGTCGCAGTTCAGTTATTCAGTTATAATTTTGTTCAAAAGATTCATGGAGATTCATGGATTCATGGATTTATTCCATAAAAATAAATTATGTATTAAATTCCTCAAATAAGATTCAAGAACATCATCTCTATATTGCTGAGCGGCCACGCATCCAGCATCTAAGACATTCAGAGGCACACAGCCATGCAATATGATTCCACCAAAGGATAATATTTCCTCTAAACTCCTTTCCTCTTGCCTATTTTCCTTAAGATAACAGACATCCAGCTTTCACCAGAAAAAGATGCGTCCAGTATCATTCTGTATACTAAATCTTGACTCATCAGTGAAGAAGGCAGGGTCTCAAACACCTATGCCCAAGCGGACTTTTCGCTGTTAGAGGTCTTTAGGTAGTGTGTTTATAAATTCTTGTTCAATATCCACTCGAGAGGTCTGTGTCTAATGGAATGAGAGATCTTCGGTGGCCTTAGATTGGCTTCCCGGTGATTGTACATTTAATAGGGAATTGCTTCTATAATCTAAATACAATCTTTAGAGTCACATCCAGTCTTTGAGGGATGTCTGCATGAAATTTGACAAATTTAAGCATATGGATGACTCTTAATCTCCATTAATATTTTAAACAAAATTCATTTTAACTGTTATTTTTTGTTATATTTCTACAAAGACACATTTTTATAGACTATATTGACAAATAGTAAAATTGGTCTGTGTAACTTCTTCCTAAGGAATGTTATTTTTTTAACAAGCTTCTAAATATAAATTGAAGCAAACTTCACCTTAACTTTTTCCAAATTATATATGATGTCAATTTTTGAAATATCAAAAGTGGCTATTTTGAATAGTTGCAAAAAATGTTTGCGTAACTTAACTTTTGGACACTAGTGTATTTCTAAATATTACTAATAAAAAATTTCAAATATTTTCTATTGATTTTAAAGTATATAATGTATCCTCGGAATTTATAATAAAAAAATTATTAATTAATTATGATTATTATTAAATAATTATTAGTTATTGTTAATTAAAATAAAATTAGCCATCAAGAAATAAAAATATTTTACGATCATAAACAGATTTTTACAACCATAATTTCAAAACAGTCTGCCAGTAGGCAGACGACCATGGGCCACCACGGGCTGTTGCACCAATGAAGAAGAAGAAAAAAATTCAAAACATTCTTTTTTATGACCATGACTTTAAAATACATGGGACGAACGATCATTTATGACATCAATTATTTATTTATTTATTTTGGCTGGAGGTCCTCAGTCATTGAATCACCAGATTTTTAGCGCAATAGAGGTGGAAATGCTGTTGGATTTTAGAACCCCCACACAGTTATTACGTGTATAGAATTAATATTTTTACTATAAATTAATGCAACCTCAAGACTCACTTGAATGTTTTTTCTTCTTCTCATTTTGTAATTATGCAAATAGAATGAGGGAGTGATCGATGATCAAAGAATTTTGAACGACATCGACATTAAACCGATATTTTTAAAGTATGGAAATAAAAAGACACACACATTTAAAACACATGTTCACACACATCACACACACATGTTCACATTTTAAAAAATTATATTTTAATTTAAATTGTTAACTTTTCTTGTTACACACCATCTTATTTTGTTTACATGATCCTATTGCCTATTTTAAAGCATTCTGAAAACGCAAATTTTAGTAAAAATTTTGACGTAGAGACAGAATATCTGACAAGCCTTGCTTCCAAACAATTCAATAAAAAGCAATTTTAAGAGCAAAATATACTATGTTTTAAAATTAAAATAAAAATAGACATTTGCAAAAAATAAGAAATATATAGCATGTGAAAATAGAATGTTTTAATTATGCAACATTTCTTATTTTAAATGGAATATTTTTTCAAAACTGTGATGTTCACATAATTATCTACCTTTTAATATGCAAATGATTGTATAGAAATGTTTAATTCTTTAATTATAAATGTCTCAGATACTTTCATTAGATTGTACTGAAATTAACCTTTAGTAATATCTGGGGAATTATTTGTTTTATACAAAATTTAATTAAAAAGCCAATTTTAACGAATTTCAAGTTGCTATTGGTTTATATACTTTTAAAACATTCATATAAATATTGACAGTATATTTAGTTTAATATTGACAGTACATTTTTTATACAAAAAAGTATTTCACCATTCTAAATATATTTTAAGCAAAAATACATAAAAAAATACCATTTTAACAATGTAGCTACAGAATACAGAAGATACCGAACTCCCTTAATTCATATTTTGATTTTAATATACAAATTAAAAATATTTTGTAATTAATACTTTTGAAAATTTACCAAATTTAAAAAAATATTTTATATGTTTAACATATTTAAGTAACTTTAACGCGTGTTTATTAATAAAATAATTACAATTTATGGTTGATTAGCTGTATTTAACCAATCAGGGTTAATTTTAAACCTTATCAGTCATTTTAAAACATATTTCATTGCAAAACTTTCTTTATAGTTCATTTACCATTGCATTTTTTTGCAGGAAAATTATATCTTAACCCAAACGAAACAACAAATAGTGTCAAGTCCAATTTTAATTTATTTTTGAAAAAATTGCTTTAGACCATTTTAAAATTCCGTGCATAAAATATTTAATGAACCTTTTAAACCAATTTATATTTATTTTATTTTAAGAATTTCCATAAAAGTCAAAACTTATCAAGACTAGGCAATTTATATCAACGTGCAATTCGATAAATACTTTTCTGAGGTATCTAAATAGTTTTAAAAGAATGCGTTAGATAATTCGCTAATTTAAGGCTTAGGGTTGTTATTCTTTATTAATCCGTTTTCTACGATGGAAAAAGTGACGCAATGTCAACAGTATGACCTAGAAAAAACTCAAAATAAAATATTTTTCTTCATTTTGTTTTAAATTGTAACGTATAAATACACTTGCTTAAAAAGGAATACAATCAGTCTTGGTGAAAGTCTGTATCATCGAAAGTAAGCAACATATTTTTAGAATTCAAACTAATAATGCATAGTTTTTAATTTTAAAATACTTTTACATTCTAAACAGTATATTAATATTAAAGATTTATATATATTATTTTATTAATTTAAAATTTTATATTTAAAATAATAATGTTTTGCTAACTATTCATCTTTTCTATCAAAATTTATTTATCAAGAATGTAATTTAAAAAAAAAATATTCTTCTTATTATTATTGTTATGGCTTGAATGGCCGAGTGGCCTCTGGCGCTCTGTACCACAGCTTTCGGGTTCGAGTCCTGGTGGTGTCATGGATGTTTGTAGAGGTTCGGAATTCACTTTAAATCGTAGGATCCGGTCTAACATGATCGTAGAGCGTTGCGAAGGTATTGTCAGCGCTTGGCTTAAGGCATCCAAGACAATTGTCTAAGTGTTTTCCAGCTGCATTAGAACAAAATAAAATTATTCTTGTTATTTGTAGTAACTCAAACTCTGTATCAATTTAATACTTAAAATCTAAAGTTTATAACCGTTTTAATTCTGTTATAACAGTTTTCTGTTATGGAAAAAGAGAAACAATAACAAGTTTATGACCTAGAAAAACTCATTATAATACATTATTTTTATTATTTGTAATAATTCAAGCTTTATGTATCTAGAAACAAACTCTGTATGATCTAGAAACACACAATAAACAATATTAATGAATTATTAAATAGTTCTAACAAATTTAATTTTTTATGTTAATATTTATTTTTGTTTCTTTCAGATGTTTATTTTAGCAGCATTATCTTGCATTGCACTTGTTGCAGCCGATGGTGTAAGTAGTTCGCAATTAGATATTAATCTAAACAAATCAGAAAAGTTAAATAATTTGTTTACCGATAGTAAATTACAAAGCAATTTCTATTATTAAGTTGGTGTAATTTTTAGTTATTATTAGTAAGATATGAAAACTGTGATCAATATGAATTCTATAGTGCATCATAAGTGAAACAATTTTAACACTCATGGGTTAAAATTATTAAATGAACCATAAAAATTAATAATAAATGTTATATTTATAAATAATAATTAATAATTTAATAATAGTAATAAATTAATTTAGAAATGATAATTAAAGGACTTATTAAGATTTTATTTACTATTTATTTACTATGCATACTATTATGATTTACTCATCGAAGGTGGAGTTTCTTACACATCAAATGGCTTACCTTTGCTGGTGGAGTTTCTAGGCATATTATAAAATATATTTTTTTCCCATATTATAATATATAATTTAGGATATTTGTATGCATTGATGATATTTTGAACATTTGTGCTTGATTCAGAAGTAATAATGATTGTTTTTGAATGCTACTTTACTTTCACTTATGACATTCCCCATTTTAACAGAAAATATGTCAATCCAGGTTTATCCAGGTTGCATCATGGCAATACATTAAACCCACATTTTGAGCTACATTTTTTAACCTCTCTAGCAGAAAGACTTTGATTTTTTCTGCGACGATGTATTCTACTTATCTCTGGGATAGACAATGAAGTTATTCGGTTTTGTTTTGCTGTTGGATTTTCATGTCAGCTACCCTACTTCGGAAAGTCAACGACAAGATATTTTTTCAATAAAATAATTTTTAAAAATAACAATTAACATTAACTTTTTTACAAAAGTAATTTATTTTAGAAACTAGCCAATATTTTTGAAGTGTCTTTTAAAATGCCATGCAAAATTTTCTAATCAAAATGAACTGTAAAGAATTTTATGAAGAGGCAATCGAAAAGCAAAATATTATTACTTACTAATTAAATGCAAACATTTTATAAGATTGTGCATTGTATATTTTATCAGGAATATATGATTTTCAGGATAGGAAATTTTTTTATTTGCCCTCTCTCTCTCAAAATTAAACCTATAAAATTTTAAAGGGAAAATTCTCTTACGTTTCCATACGATTAAAGCTTTTCATGGAAATGTTAGTGACACAGTGTTTGCGCTATTGTGATGTTGTGACACATGACACATGTTGCGCATTGCTCGTAATTCTTTCACGGTGTATCCTAGATAACGCTAAACTTTCTACATGTATATAGTTTTATTAATAAATGACTTCCAAGCAAAAATTGCACAATACTTTCCAAGCAAAAAGTGCACAATATTTGAAAAAAATTTACATTATTCATTTTAAAATATTCTCTTTGTAAACATTTTAAAAATGAAATTATTTTTTAAAAAAATTAATTCACTAATCTTTTGGATCAATTTTTCCCATGTCACTGACAAAGGTACGATTAATGAGAATTGGATCAGCTTCATAAAAAATTTCACTGTTAAAAAAAACACTTGGTTATTTTGTTATCTTTTCCTTCAAAATTAATCATATAAATTCAATCTCAGTTAATATATGCACTCAAGAGCCCAAACATTATGACCACCTGTCAATAACGAGTTGGCCCACCTTAAGCGCGCAACACAGCTTCAACCCGCCTTGGCATGAATTAATACCACCACTTAATACCAGTTAAATACCACTTCCATCTGATCACGTGCCTTCCACGTCATCCAGGCGAGTTCATTGAAAAATGTAAGGGTGGTTACAATGTTTTGGCTCTTGAGTGTATCTGAATTCGGTGTGTTATGTTTTCAATGTGATGTTCCTCTACATACGTTTTGCTTACAGGTTCATCTCCCACAACCTTATAAATTTGGTTACTCAATCAAGGACAAGCATGGTGAGCAACATAGACATGAATCCGGAAACGGTGCTGGAGCAGTCGTAGGAAGCTACGGTTTCACTGATAACAAAGGAATCGGCCGACAAGTAAACTACGTCGCTGACAAAGCTGGATTCAGAGCTCAGGTCAAGACCAACGAACCAGGAACCGCCAACCAGAATCCCGCTGCAGTCCAAGTCATCTCCAACGCCCCTTATTCTAAGGGAGCAGCTGAATCCTATGGTGATGAAGGATATAGTAGTCAAATGAGTGGATATGGAGGATATAACCGTGGATACGGTAACCAAAAGAGGGAATATGGAGATTACAACAATGGTTACGGTAACCAAATGAGTGGATATGGAGGATACAACCGTGGATATGATAATCAAATGAGTGGATATGGAGGATACAACCGTGGTTATGGTAACCAAATGAGTGGATATGTGGGATATAATCGTGGATATGGTAACCAAATGAGTGGATATGGAGGATACAATCGTGGATATGGTAACCAAATGGGAGGATATGGTGGATACAACCGTGGATACGATAATCAAATGAGTGGATATGGAGGATACAACCGAGGATATGGTAACCAAATGGGGGATATGGTGGATACAACCGTGGTTAAAAAGAAAATCGTGGATTCGGTTATGGAAACGTTGCCGATTATGCAGAACATGTAATAAGTGGTTCTATAAAAGATAGTAGTCGACTCTAAAGGCTTATCTTAGCTTATTTTAGATTCTAATTCATTAACATTGGAATACTGAATTTATTTTTGTAATTTTGTCTTTTTTACAAGATTAAATTTAACTCTACCTCTCATTTATACCACCGGATTATATGAAATGATATTCGTATTCTGTGATTTCCAATATAATCAAAAAAATAAAATTTCGCTTGTATTAAAACTGTGTTCATTCTTTGTTTTTGAAATCCTCACACGTATGTATGTATTCTACAGGCAACAGCATTCTTTATCAAATATATAAATTATTTTTAATTTAATTTGCACATTATGGAAAAAAATTATAGTTTACAGTTCTAATTTTTTAGAATTTACTTTATTTAAAATGAGTTTTATCCATTACAATACAGATTACAGGTTAAGAAAATATTCATATCCATTTCCAATTTCATCTGATAGTACTCTACAGCATTTAGAAAATCTTTAAAGAAATATATATAAATATTCCTTTCTATTTCTTTTTACACATTTTTCTTAAAATATATGTTATAAGGTGTACAAAACTTTATAGTACTAATTATAGAAATAAAGTAAGAAGTGAATATACTAGTTACATTTGTTTTAATTTAAAAATCTTTTTTCAATCAAATAACTTTTCTTCAATAATACTGTATGGTTTTGAATTTAAAAAGTACGCAATTAAATTAGACCTTCGTTCTGTGATTTCATTGATAGTGGTTAGTACAACTAAGCAAAATTTAATTTTAATTTCAAGATCATTATTTTTTTCAATATGAAGATAATAAAATTTAAATGTATTTTACAGAGTTGACTGAACATTTATAATACAAAATTATAAGGGGTACAATTTTCTTATCGCGATTATTTTTGCTGTTGATATGCTTGTTTCTTAATTTTTAGTAAAGAACTTATCTTTCCGTAAGGTAAAGTCTTCTTTTCGTCATATATTTAGGGCATATATATATATATATATATATATATATATATATATATATATATATATATATATATGTGTGAAACTTGTCCTTCAAAGCCCATATATACACAAAAAAAATTACTAACATCCTGCTTTTAAAGATCTTATTAAAAAAATATTTGGTTTATTTGCAATATAACTGATAATGATTGAAGCTTTGTAACTTTTAATTAGATATTTTAAAGTAGAAATGTCATTAATTATATATTTAAAATGCAAAATTTTAAACAATTTAAATATTTTTACCATAATGTATTATTAGTTTTATAATATATAATTATGTGGGGGCCGAATGGCTAGCGCTCTGGCGTTCGGTACCACAGGTATCGGGTTCAAATCCCGGCTTTGTCCATGGGTGTTGTAGTGGTTCGGAATACACTTTAAGCTGTAATCCCGGTCCTAATAGGATCGTAGAGCGCTGCGGGGGCATTGTTACTCCACGCCCGTGGCTTACCATCAAGTTACACGCGCCCCCTGGGTAATGCAAAGTGAGTAACAACGGTGCAGCCCTTATAGCGAAAGATCACGGTCTATTTGCCAGCTGCATTAGAAGAGATATATAATTATGTTATATTAATATGTAATATTATTAATTATAATCATATAATTTTATGATATGAACTAAAATAAAATTATTAAATGATAATAATCTTAATGTAAATTTATTATCACATTTCCGGTACCTAAATTTTTTTGTTACAATAAAAAAAAAATTTCAGAATTAGTAAATACAAATTGGAAAATAAATCGTTAATTACCTTGAAATAATAATTGTTCACCAATAGTCAAGAACTAGCACCATTCTTGACTTAATGATTATGCACACAGTTGCTGAGCAAGAGAAATCAGGTTCAAATCCATTATGCATTCGCTGCCGTTACTGGTTTTAGAGATGAGGAAACTCGATAACAATTATGATAGCTAATTGATAATTGGTAGCCTGGACAGCCTGGCAGATGTTTCGGTATCTTTATTTCTGTAATGTGGTGTAGTGGAAGATAACATCCTTAGTGGAAGATAACAATAACAATATTCGGGCCATATACAAGCCTCAGAGGAATAAGGGAGAAAAAAAAGGTTTGTACGAAAACAGAATTATCTAAATAAAATCACAGAAATAGAATTAAACACTAATAAAACAATCAGAAGCGAAAATTGTTCGGAATACACAGAAAAAAAGTTCATAGATAGAAGAATTCAAATTAAATAAAAATTTTATTTTAATGTGGTTTTTATTTTTATAAAAAAGAATGTAATTTACAAAAGTTAAATAGAGGAATGATTAATGATTTTGCAGTTTTACTTTTTGATCTTTAAGTTCATTTTCCTGATATGAATAAAAATCATTGCCATTTAAATTATCTCTGTAGTGTATTGATGTAAAAATTCATAAACGACAGGTGGTTTAATAAAAATGTATACATCTAATTTTTACTTCTGAAGTATTTTCATAAAGACGAATTAATATGTGTAATACAATTTTGCATTTTCTGGGCAAAGCATATTATCTATGCACTATTTTTTATAAATAGTATAATATGAACATGACTCAAATTAATAATGATAACATATAAATATGTTTCAATTTATTAAATAAAATTTTTCAATGTAGAAAAGCATAATAATAAATAAAGAAAAAATGATAATACTGAAATTGTTGGAGAACTATTTATTACTAAGTACCTCAGCAAAAAATATTAAAAAAAACTTACTACATGACAACAATTATATAGTTTTTATTACTGCTTTTAATAATCTTGTGGTGGAAAAATTTCAAAATTTTATTATATAAGGTATTATATAAAAATATTAAACTCACCATTTCTCGGAGATGTGATGATAAAAATTATATTGGACTAAAACGTTACATTTGAGCATTGTGTAAAAAAATCATAAAATGTAAATGCATAAAAACTTTCATTTCTTTTACTATTCATTCATTTCTTGTATTCGAAATTGTTTCCTTACACACGGTTAGCGGAACATGTATGTGGAAAATAATATTTTGTACTTTTATAGATTTTCTAATTTTTGACCCTGAATAAGTAAAGCCGATAAATATGTAAAGATTTTTGCAATAAGTATAATATTCAATATTATGAAATTGTCTAATTTATAAAAACATCACGATGTAATTGCTAAGAATAAAATTAGTAGGATCATCCTTGAATTTGTATTACCATAGCGTGATTTTTTTATCTAATGAGATATATCATCATGCTAGCAATAATATTGAGCAAACAAAAAGCTTAAAATTCAATATGACTTTGAATCAAGTATTAAACCAATTACTAAAAGACATTAAATATATGTTTGTTTGTATGTTATTTTGTTAGATATAACAAGTGGGCTCGTAGTTCGTAGGCTAACACAAAAATGGCGCTACCAGTATTAAATCAATATGATTTTTAGTTAGCCCTAACCTTCAAAAGACACGTGTATAAATTTAACAGCTGTTGCACTATTAGTATGTGAGTTATAGCACTTTTAGTGAAGTTATAGCATTTTTAGTGTTCATCACGTGCAGTCACTCGGCTGGCTGTCGATTGGACTCCGGTGTGAAATGATGGAGCCATCTTTCATCCATTGTCACATATCGAAGCAAAAATTCGGGTTTATTACGATTGAACAGCTCCAAACACTGCTTGGAATCATCAATTCGTTGTTGTTTTGGGTCGATTGTGAGCTCGCGCAGCACCCACTTTGAAAAGAGCTTTCGCATATCCAAATATTCATTCACGATATGTCCAACACGTTCCTTTGATATCTTTAGGATCTCAGCTATGTCAATCAACTTCACTTTACGGTTATCAGAAATTATTTTGGGGACTTTTTTGATGTTTTCGTCGGTAACAGCCTCTTTGAAGCGTCCACTGCGTGAATCGTCATTGGTGCTCATTTCGCCTCGTTTAAATTTAGCAAACCACTTCTCTACGATTGATTTTCCTTGTGAAAAATCCGAATAATGTTTATCAAGTCAAGCCTTAGCTTCAATAGTATTTTTTTCTCCAAAAAGCAATGCTTTATTAACACACAAAATTCGTTTTTATCCATATTTTCAAACTAACAAGAGTTGCGTCTCTAAAAATACTACAGTTCACATACTAATATTGCAACAGCTGTCAAATTTATACACGTGTCTTTTGAAGGTTAGGGATAACTAAAAATTATATGGATTTAATACCAGTAGAGCTATCTATGTGTCAGCCTACGAACTACGAGCCCACCTGTTACATCTAACAAAATAACAGACGAACAAACATATATTTAATATCTTTTAGTATTTGGTTTAATACTTCGTTCAAAGTCATATTCAATATCAGCCTACGAACTTTTCAGCCTAGTTGGGACCTCATGTTTTATTTATTTAAGCCAATAAATAATTTTAATATTTACTACATATGTCATACTACAAATATATTAGTATATTTACTGCAGATGTTGTACTGCAAGTATAGTACTATATTTATTACAAATGTAGTCAGATGCGGGATGAGGCAGGAGATTGCCTTCCTGGAAGGCTTTTATGGGTAACTAGCTCATATTTGTAAGTCGTATACCAGAAGAATGGAACATGTTTATCAAGTAGCCTTGCTTTTAATGCGAGACGCTTACACACAGTAGTTATCCAGTCACTTTATTTCTGAAAGGAGTGATTGAAACGGACTCAACACCAACCTTGAACCTGAGCCTTCTTGCTTGCATTACCACAAGGCGGGTAAAAAGATGCTCTGTAAATGAAATTATATGTAGGGCAAGAGAGATTCAAGAGTCTAATTCTGCAGTGTTATTATTATTTTTTTACTGCTGAAAAGATTCTGATTCTGCTGGAATCTGACTGATAGTAAGAGCTCAATACAGTATTTGGAAGATTAGCCAAGCATCCTGGACAAATTGGGGCAAGATATCGTTTCTAAACTAGCTGTTTTGGACCAGATCGGATCGGTGTGCTCGCAGTGGATTCCTTCCCATGTGGGTATCTATGGAAATGAAATTGCTGATCTGCTCGCTAGAGAAGGTTGCGAACTTCCCAAAGCTTCTTCTTCCAATCTATTAGCTTTGGTTCACTCCATTACTTTAGTCAGAGTGAATACCGCTTGGAGGCCGCCACCAATTCATGCATAGTACGCCGCTAAATATCCTGGTATGTCCTTGCAGGGCTCCTGTACTAGATCTGCACAAACTGCTTTAGCTAGACTAAGGACTGGCCACACTAAGAATTTGACCTTCAATGGAGATGAGAAGACATATACCCTTTGTCATTGTTCGAACATCGCGTCTCCCTCTCATCTCATCGATTGTATTGGTGCCTCTGTGAGGCAACTGTTGAATGATGAGAGGACCTTTTACGATCTATTGATGCAGCATGATCTACTGGACTTGGTTTAGGATTCTAAATCAAGGGGATAGGCAACAACAACAACAACAACTGCTGAAAAGAAATTTGCTATTTGCCAAAAAAAGAAAAAAAAAAATCTTTGAACAATCTTTCAAATTTTCTACAGTTTTTTTTTTTTTTAATGTATATATCGAAAATTGAACATCTTACGTACTTTTCCGACAT
Organism: Caerostris darwini; assembly: GCA_021605075.1. Taxonomy (NCBI): domain Eukaryota; kingdom Metazoa; phylum Arthropoda; class Arachnida; order Araneae; family Araneidae; genus Caerostris; species Caerostris darwini. The sequence goes on along the minus strand of BPLQ01013317.1, from coordinate 302,870 downwards.
GTGGTCAAAGCTGTCGCGATTCCGGAATAGAATGATATACCTCTTGGTGTACACTGAATATCCCATAACATGCATTTGGTACAAATCAGTATTTTTAAGCTATTATAACTTAATTATGTAATTAAAGTAAAAGTTAATTTTATGTTAATATAATTAGGATATTAAGAGAGATAATACGAGATTAAATAAACAAATTAATTTGCCCAATAATGTATTTTTTACCTCTTTATTACCTCTGTATTTTTCCTCTTTAAATGAACTGAATGAATACAATTATTTTCTGCATATTCATCCATAATCAATATGCCTGTCAGTTTCTGTGAAGACAAATTTAATTTCGCCCACATTCTTTTCTTATTTCTTTAACGAAAAAACAAATTCTCATAATTTTTTAAAGTAATAATCCTAGAAAATGCATTCATATTTTTCATTTTTTTTAAAGAAATCTGTACATATTTCGTCTCGTTTAAGTTTAGCAAACCACTTTTCTACGGTTGATTTTCCTGGTGCAAAGTCCGAATAATGTTTATCAAGCCAAGCCCTGGCTTCAATAGTATTTTTTTCTCCAAAAAGCAATGCTTTATTAACACACGAAATTCCTTTTTATCCGAAAACTTGCTTCACTAAAAATGCTATAACTCATATACTAATGGTGCAACAGCTGCCAAATTTATACACGTGTCTTTTGAAGGTTAGGGCTAACTAAAAATCATATGGATTTAATACTAGTAGCGCCATCTATGTGTCAGCCTTTCAGCCCACCTGTTAGTACTATATTTATTACAGATGTAGTCAGATGCGGGATGAGAGAGGATATTGCCTTCCTGGAGGGCTTTTATGGGTAACTAGCTCATATTTGTAAGTCGTATACCAGAAGAATGGAACATGTTTATCAAGCAGCCTTGATTTCAATGCGAGACGCTTACACACGGCAAAACAACACATTGTCACAGTAGTCATCCGGTCACATTATTTCTGAAAGGAGTGATTAAAACGGTCTCAACAGCAACCTTGAATCTGAGCCTTCTTGCTTGCATTACCACAGGGCAGGTAAAAAGATGCTTTGTAAAAGAAATTATATGTAGGGCATGAGAGATTCAAGAGTCTAAATCTGCGGTGTTATTATTATTTTTTACTGCTGAAAAAATTCTGATTTTGCCGGATTCTGACTGATAGTAAGAGCTCAATACAGTATTTGAAAGATTGGCCAAGCATCCTGGACAAATTGGGGCAAGATATGGTTTCTAAATTAGCTGTTTTGGACCAGATCGGATCTGTGTGCTCGCAGTGGATTCCTTCCCATGTGGGTATCTATGGAAATGAAATTGCTGATCTGCTCGCTAGGGAAGGTTGCTGACTTCCCAGAGCTTCTTCTTCCAATCTGATAGCTTCAGAGGTTCATTCGATGACTTTAGTCAGAGTGAATACCGCTTGGTGGTCGTCACCAATTCATGCATGGTACGCAGCTAAATATCCTGGTATGTCTTTGCAGTGCTCCTGTCCTAGATCTGCTCAAACTGCATTAGCTAGACTAAGGACTGGCCACACTAAGAGTTTGACCTTCAATGGAGACGAGAAGACATATACCCTTTGTCATTGTTCGAACATCGCGTCTCCCTCTCATCTCATCGATTGCATTGATGCCTCTGTGAGGCAACTGTTGAATGAGGGGAGGACCGTTTACGATCTATTGATGCAGCATGATCTACTGGATTTAGTTTAGGATTCTAAATCAAGGGGATAAGCAACAACAACAACAACAACTGCTGAAAAGAAATTTGCTATTTGCCAAAAAAAAAAAAAAAAAAAAAAACCTTTGAACAATCTTTCAAATTTTCTGACTATAAAGGGTTTTTTTAATGTATATATGGAAAATTGAACATCTTACGTACTTTTCCGAGATGTGGTCAAAGCTGTCGCGATTCCGGAATAGAATGATATATCTCTTGGTGTACACTGAATATACCTTAAAATGCATTTGGTACGAATCAGTATTTTTAAGCTATTATAATTTAATTACGTAATTAAAGTAGAAGTTAATTTTATGTTAATATAATTAGGATATTAAAAGAAATAATACGAGATTAAATAAAAAATTAATTTGCTGAATGACCCAATAATAAACTCCATAAATATTGAAGAAATCTAATTAAACCTGACGAATATTACCTCTGTAGTTTTTTTTCTTTAAAAGAACTGAATGAATATAATTATTTTCTTGATATTCATCCATAATCAATATGCCTGTCAGTTTCTGATAAAATAAATTTAATTTCGCCCACATTCTTTTCTTATTTCTTTAACATAAACAGCATCGGGAACGAATTCTCATAATTTTTTAAAGTAATAATCCTAGATAATGAATTAATATTTTTCTTTTTTTTTTAAAAATCTTTACATATTCTTAAATTTTACTGTTTTTACTCCTTAATGTAACAGGTCGGCTGAAAGGTCCGTAGACTGACACATAGATGGCTCTACTAGTATTAAATTCATATGATTTTTAGTTAACTCTAATCTTCAAAAGACACGTGTATAAATTTGACTGCTGTTTCACTATTAGTATGGGAGTTATAGCACGCTTAGTGAAGTTATAGCATTTTTAGTGTTCATCACGTGCAGTCCACTCGGCTGACTGTCGATTGGACTCCGGTGTGAAATGATGGAGCCATGTTTCCTCCATTGTCACATATCGAAGCAAAAATTTGGATTCATTACCATTGAACAGCTCCAAACACTGTTAAAATCATCAATTCGTTGTTGTTTTGAGTCGATTGTGAGCTCTGCGCGGCACCCACTTTGAACACAGCTTTCGCATATCCAAATATTCATTCACGATATGTCCTTTGATATCTTTAGGGTGTCAGCTATCTCAATAAACTTTACTTTACTGTTATCAGAAATTATGTTGTGGATATTTTTGATGTTTTCGTCGGTAACAGCCTCTTTGGAGCGTCCACTGCGTGCATCGTCCTCGGAGCTCATTTCGCCTCGTTTAAATATAGCAAACCATTTCTCTACCGTTGATTTTCCTGGGTCAAAGTTCGAATAATGTTTATCAAGCCAAGCCTTGGCTTCAATAGTATTTTTTTTTTTTTTGTTTTTGTTTTTTTTGTTTTTTGTTTTTTTTTTTTTTTTGCCAAAAAGGAATACTTCACTAACACACGAAATTCCTTTTCATCCATTTCTTCAAACTAACAAAAGTTGCTATAACTCGCATACTAATAGTGCAACAGCTGTCAAATTTATACACGTGTTTTTTAAGGTTAGGACTAACTAAAAATCATATGGATTTAATACTGGTAGCGCCATCTATGTGTCAGCCTATGAACCGTTTTCAGCTCACCTGTTATTTGTCAGTTTCTGCAAAGTATCGTTAGCGGCCCAAGACCGATTACACATTGTCTTTAAACCTTTATGATAATGCTTTCCTGATTTTCTTTTCTTAAAATGGCTTTATAGAAACTGAGACCTGTGGGCAGCATTCAGGCCACTATCACTTTTTCTGCAACCTACATTATCATATGTTAATTTTGTTTTAAAAAATCATATGAGACCTTTTACAGTCTTTTTGATTTTAAAGTAAGAATAAAACAGGAAATGATCCAGTTACATTTCAATAAAAGCTAAATATTCTAGTAACAGGCAAATAGTTTAATTAATGCTTTATAATTTATTGTAAGCTAAAAGACTAAGACATTTCAAGCTTTGCTTTGTTCATGATCCCTGTTTATATCGACGAATGTTTATTTCAAAAAAATAATGATTTCCATTAAACATATCCCATTTTAAAATAGTATCAACAAAGTAACTATGGTTTTTATTAGATAATTCATTAAAATGTTTAAGCCTATTTGAATCAATATGTATTTATAACCAAACATTTTCAGACATGAACGTTAAAAGATAAACAACATTTGATTAATTTTAGCTTGACTTCGATAAAAATTTAAATAATACTAAACTACATATGAAATCATTTTTAATATCTTGCCTCAAATGTTTTAAATATATTGCATTATTTATTTTCCATCATATATTGTTTATATAAATGAACGAATATATGAGGGATTTTTTTTCTTACAGCTCCGACCTGTATTGCTGAATTTGTAAATGACAAAATAAATTGCATCTTGAATGTATTGAATGCACTTCTTATGTGTTGACTAGCTGTTCTTTCATCTATGAATATTTGAGATATAAAGTATGTAATATAAGGTATAAAGTATTGTGAATAAATTATTACTTGTCTCATATTAATTATGTGCCATCAGTCGTTTAGTAATGTAATTTCTTATGTAAAAATATTTTAACTCAGGTTTTTTTTTTCAATATTTTATGCTGTTTTGACTGATTGATAATAACATAGATCTAAATAAAGAGGTGAGTAGAGTGCTATTAAACCTCCTAAAAGTATAACCTTTCTTTTAACTAATACAATTTCATGCCAGAACAATATTTTTACTAAAATTATTACTAAAATTTTAGGACATCGAGAAAAAAACTGTCTTTTACGTGGGCATATACTTTTTAGGATAATGCATTTAGCAGTAAAGTTTGCTTTATTTCTTACAAACATTCTCTAAACTTACGAAGTAAGTTCATTTTCCTATGAGAAGAATATTTTTAAAAATAGAATATGTTTTAATGTGAATTTTTAAAATTTTGTTTAAAGTTTTGTCATTTCTATTCTTCTAGTTTAATGCTAATGAGAAGAATGTTCAAAATTTAGGACATACAAACAACAAATGTGATACATATTTTAAACAGATCAAGATAGATAAAGAATAATAATAGATAAATAGATAACGGAAATAGATAAAGAATTTTTAAACTGATTCATATTGTTTCCCTATAGAAGTAATTGAAGTATTTTGAATATGTTTCTGTAACTATCCCCTATTAGTTAAACGAAACTTTATGACACATCTGTTAAAATATTTTACTCAAAAATTAAAATTTCATTTAAAAAAAAAGTAATCTTAACTTTAATGCTAGATACTTTACATTGCAATGGGGATTATTTTCCCCACATTATTTCAGTCACGTTTATTTTTACACTTAGCTTGAATTACAATGAAATATTTTTGTTTTAATTATTTGTATATCTTTAACGCTTAAAGAATGTATCGTACAATTTAACTTAATGTAAACCTTAATCCATATAAAGAGTACTTGCATAACAAAGTCTTAGCTTAATGACGGTTAAAATACATGGCATTGGAAATATTTTCTTTTTTAAACAGGATTTTGAAGGTTATTTTTAGGTATAAATATACACATTGAGAGCTTACACTTCACTCTCATTGAAAACTGCGAACAATGAAAGTAAGTAAAAGGAATTTTTCCTTTCTTCAACTTTTTTATTTTATGTACATCAGAATTATCGTATTTTGTTTATGTATTCCATTAATATCCTACCAAAGTGAAGATAACTTTAACTGTAACTGCATATCATTTAACGGACGTATGGCAGAAAATCTCACAACTGGAAACTTTACTGTTGTTCAAAGACGTACTATGGCAAGCAACATCGCCTGTCCTTATTTCCGAAATTATAGTGAATATCTGAAACTTGATTCGAACAGGGACTTCCTGCACTCCGGAGTATAAGTAATGAATGAATCAATAGTTGAAGCATATAATTTCGTACATTGAAGCCTGCATATTCGACTTATGCACCCCTTAAAGGACTATTTTTATGCAAATAAGATTACTCACAGGAGTAACTAAGAGGTTCTTAAATTTTCGTCCATTGCACTGCAGCCATTTAAAATTGTAGATTAATGCTGTTGTTTCTTATCCCACTTAGTCGATAGCCCATGAACCCTTGTGTTCTCATGCAAGGAGGGAAAGGGGGAGAGTAGCTTGTGTTGTGGTAGAGCACCCGTAGGTACAAGTCTGACTTGGGTCCGTTTTGCTGAAGAAGGAGGGCAGTGTCTTCCGGGATAACTTTTAGGAGGACTACCGCACATTTACAATCGTATGGCGTGAAAAACCCGTAAAACTCCCACTAAGTAGCCCGACTAAGAGGAAAGATGCTGAACGTCACAAACGCCATCGAGTCTCCTAGAGTTTTGAAACAGTGTGTACAACAAAGTTTCAACGGATTGACCCTCAGATCTAATGTTCACCAATGGAGCACGTTGCCACTGAACCACGAGTCAGGTAAGAATAACAAGTGCTTCGCAAGCAAACGTGTGGCTGACATTTAACATAAATATCAGTCAGCAAAACTTAGAAAGATCTTCTATTCCGATGATTCTTATTGTGAAAGTTTAGATAAGTTTGGCTCATGGTGCACTCTGTTTTTTGTTGTTGTTGTTGTTGTTGTTAATAGGGTATTAAACTGAAAATACAATATACGCCATTAAAGTTTTTAATAAATCTTTATCGCTTAAAATCTGCTAGTTTTAATGTAATTATGTCTAGAAAAATACATGAAAAAAATAATTATTTACATATTTTTATTTTCAGATGTTTGTTTTAGCAGTATTAACGTGCATTGCACTAGTCCAGTCTCATCAAGTAAGTAATATAAGTTTTTTTCCCATAAAAATTAATTACTAATTGTGAGGAGGCTTTTCCGGACTTTTTAATTACTGAATCATTTTATAAACTCGTATTATACTTAACGTTAAATTTTCACTACCAGCTTTAATTAAAACTTATAATTAATGAGAATGAATATAATACCTAATATTATTCTAAAAGATACAGGGCACAATGGGAAAAATTGCAGAAGGCTAATGATTCCTTCTGTATTTTCATATTTCGAAAAACCATTTTGGTATTTCATATGACAAATCTAGTTTACACTTGCTGTTGCTTACGTGCTAAAGTTATTAAATATTAATGCATTTTGTTTTATTTTAAAGAATTTGCGAAACATTTATTGACATAACAAATAAGTAAACATGAATTATTCTCAAAAACATTTCTTTTCAAATTCAAATTAAAACCTTTCAATTCTGATTTTTAATGGCTTTTTTCTAACATATTTATTTTTAAATTGCATTCATTCCAAAACTAATATTGACTAACTTTCTTTGCAGATTAAGGATCCTACCAGGGAGTATGAAAAAGAAATGAGTTATGGATATGATTCGAGATATCAAAAAATTTATGATAGCAACAGCAATTATGGAGATAATTCTTATAATCAAAGGGGCTATGGTAATAACAGAAATTATAATTATGCTTCCAAAAAAGAAGGAGGTTATGATGACAACGGAAATTATGAAAAGGAGGAAGGCTATGGTGGCAACATATATTATGGATATAATTCAAGAAATCAAGGAGGATATGGAAATAACATGAATTATAGATATGATTCTAAATATCAAACAGATTATGATAGAAGTAAAAATTATGAATATGATTCGAATAATCAAGGAGGTTATGGATATCAATCTAAAAATCAAGGAGGTTATGGATATCAATCTAAAAATCAAGGAGGTTATGGATATCAATCTAAAAATCAAGGAAGTTATGAGAACAACAGAAATTACGGATATGATTCCAAGAAAGAAGGAGGTTATGATGGCAACAGAAATTACGGATATGATTATAATAATCAGGAAGGCTATGGTGCCAACAGAAATTACGGATATGATTCTAATAATCAAAAAAGCTATGGTGCCAATAGGAAATACGGATATGATTCTAATAATCAAAAAGCTATGGTGCCAATAGGAAATACGGATATGATTCTAATAATCAAAAAGGCTATGGTGCCAACAGAAATTACGGATATGATTCTAATAATCAGAAAGGCTATGGTGCCAACAGAAATTACGGATATGATTTTAATAATCAGAAAGACTATGGTGCCAACAGAAATTACGGGTATGGATATGAAAGTCAAGGAAGCTATGAAAGTAATATGAGTTCTAAAAATCAAGGAGGCTATGGTGGAAACACAAATTATGGGTACAGTTCTAAGAGCCAGGAAAGCTACGACAACGATAAGAACAATGGATATGGTAAAAAAAATAAAGGAGACTATAGTGATAAATAGAATTACAAAGACCTTCGAAAACTCAAGGATATTATGCTGGCAACATGAACTAAGGAACTTGATAAATAATTAATTATTTATTTTCTGGCTCTCAAATTTTTTGAACTGATTTTCTTTATTGCTAATGCTGAAAAGTTTCAGATATTGATCATTTGTTTCAGATATTGAAGTTCAGAATCTGTAGTTTAATTTGTAATTGTCAAAATAAATTGCATTTTCAATAAATCTGTCTGTGTTTTTTATTTAATACTTTTCACAAATTCAATCAGGGCACTGTTTATTTAAAAGCATTAAAAGAGAAAGTTTCAACGTGTGTTTTTATAAATGATTTTGAGATTTTCATAACTAAAGCTGTGCTTAAGATTCTGATTTAATTTTGGAAAAACGTCGAAAAAATCCATTTTTATATAATAAACACTGGCAAAAATTATATTCCATTCATTTGTTGCAATGCATGTATATGAGAGGTTGTAGAAATTTTGCTTATAGAGATAAAAGAAGCATAACAGATAAAAAATATTACCACTTTATCAGCCGATAAATTACCATTTCTTGAGTTTCAAAAACAAAAAGGAAAATTTTTTAATGTAGAAATTTATTTGAAAAGTACCTTTTTGTTATTTTCTAGTAGTTAACTTTTTTTAAGAGAAAATATAAAGTTTCTGGTGATGGTGTATTCATTTATGTATCTCAATATATCTTAAAGCATAGTTAATAATGATTTTATGAATAAGACACATGAATAATGAAATTATAATATTACTTATTAAAATCAACCGTAGTAACATTCAAATTACACATAAAAAATTAAAATAACGAAAGATATCATGAAATTAAAAATTAAAAATAACTTTAATAAAAAACCTTACGAGAAGAATGAACCTGGTGCTCTGTTTGAAGTGAATTAATTCTCTGCTCTTTTTCTATCATTGCAATTTGCTATTTACCATCATTTTTTAAATTCTTTCCAAACTAAACTTACATTCCACTAATTACGAAGAAGAAAATGCAATTAAAACTTTTGTATTATGGCACAAAAATCAGGATAAAAATAACTAGGCTTTCATTGCCACAATGATTGGTAGAAGGCTTTTGAACTTAAATTTAAATTCTGCACTCACTCTTTGAATAAACATTATTTGGATGTTTGAATCCGTTATAACTATTAAGAGTTACTTCTATCCAATTTTCAAGTCACTGCAAAAATAATTTTTGCTGATAAAAACTGGACTCTCCCACAATGAGCTACATGATCATCTACCGGAACATCCATGTTAATTTCTGTTGGTGGATATAACCGCAGATCGGTTATTACGATAGAGTAGTAATAAAACAGAGCGCGGATTGAGGTTGCCAGCTTGAAATCAATATAACTGTCATGTGATTTTAACATCTGTCCCTATGCTTTTACTATTGGTCACTCTGCTATTCATTTGTATGGGGCTAACTATTAATGGTACTCTATTTTACAACTGTTTCCAAAAATAAATTTTTTATTTGTTTTAATGTAAATGAATGTGAAATTCATTTTTTCTAAATAGTTATTATTTTTATTTTATTAATGAATAAATATATGTTTGATGGTTGATACATTTTAAGATATTATCCAGACTATGTTAATAATTATTATATATTAATTCGAATAATTTTATCAGCATTTTACTGTTTCTTTATTTTTGTGAGATAAAATTTTTCATAGTGTAATTGCATAGTATTCATTAAATTAATTTAAAATTAATAATAATATATATATATAATTTTTTTTATATATTTAGGTTTAATTTAGAAAAAAAAAATTCTTTATTTCAAAATTTGCATCAAATTTGCATATTATTTAAATCTTTTTTGATAACTCATTTAATACAATTAAAAACAATATTTAATATTGGGAAATATTTAAATGTTAATAAAAATTATATTAATTTAATTAAATAATTTTTTGAATATTAATTTTTACAAATAAGTAATAAAATCACGTAAGATAAATTGGCTACATAGCGGTGAAATCAACTCTAATACCAAAAAGATGGTAGATGTTATCCACAACTTTCTATTTCATGATTATGACTTGCATTTTGGGGGTTAACCTTGAAAATAGGTTACAAATTGTTGCACAATAAAGGAAACGGAAAGAATAACTTTTCTTATTTTCTCTTTCTTTCTTCTTTTTTCTTTTTATTAAATGCCACCTCATCAAAATGCAGGCAAGGCTATTATCACCCACCTTAACCATTCTAATGACCTCCTACGGCGGGGAGGGTCAAACTGTTTCTGTCGCAGGCTAAAAATCGAAAAAAAAAGTTTGAAGGGGCCAAGAAAATTTTTCGAAAATTTTAAAAACAATATACAAATACAATTTAAATATGTTAATGAGATGAATGAAGTTGCGATTTCATTTTTAAAAGTTCCTTATATTGAGATTCGAAGTGAGATATACTGATTCTAAGGAACGAGGCTAAATGCTCATCTGTCAGTCTACTTCTGAAATAACTCTTTCTAAGGTTCATAGTTGAAAACATTTGTTCACATATATAAGATGAAACAAACATAGTACTGATTTTCTGGGCGTGAGATATTGAATTTGGGAAACTTACTTTCGATAATGATTTGTAAAACTCTAACTTGTTGGCGCCAATCTACAGCTATAACTAACAAAGACCTTCTGCTTTTAACACTTTACCAATTGAAAGGTGTCTGTGCTTGCTATTTCCGTCGATTTATGTTTTGTAAAACAAAAATAGAGAAAGTAAAAAGATCATCAGCCCTTTGAAAAAAAGGAAGAAAAAAAATAATATTTCATCAAAGTAGAAAAGGATATATAATATACGAAAAAATATTTCTTTTAATTTGCCTCTTACCGACAAATTAAAATTCTGTCCACGGGCCGGATAGAATTTCTGTCCGCGGGCGGGCAGGAGTGGGCCCGCGGGCCGTAGTTTGCCCATCTCTGCCCTACGGGGTGGTATTCCCCATCTTGGGAACAAATAATGTACAATATTAAATACACTTTATCTCGAACTCAGCGGATTAGAGTATTAAAAATGCAGTAAGCGTGTGTGACCAAAAATATCGTTGTGTGTTGACAATTTCATGCATCGATGAGTTTTAAAAAATTACGTTAGAAGAATTTATGATTTTCACTTTAATAACACGTTTTCACTCAAAAAAAGAATATCAGTAGCATTTCTAAAGAATATCATAGATTTTTAGATATCATGGAGAGATCAAAAACTTTTTAAAAATATTTAATATGTAATTTTCAAATTTCAAATAAGCATAATTCATTCATTTATTAGTAATTAAACTTTATTAGTAATTAAAAACTTTAACTTTACTTAAGTTTATTATTAATTAAAATACATTTATTGATAATTAATTAATTCATTTGTTATTAATTAATTTCTCCCAATTCTAAAAATTTGTCACATTCTCTTGATAAGATTCAGATCATGACCTAAAGACTTAAAATCCTTAAAAAAAAAAAAAAAAAAAAAAAAAAAAAAAAAAAAAAAAAAAAAAAAAAAAAAAAAAAAAAAAAAGCAAGTGCAATTCCAATAGTTTTGGGAATCCTCTATCTAGAACAGGGGTGTCTACGGCGGTGTCAGCGTAACAGGGAACAGGGGTGTCAGGGTAAACTACGGTCCGCCATTGTCATCAATCCGGCCCACGACAGCGAATAGCTTATTGTTGCTGTAATAAGTTGGATAAAAAAACACAGAATGATAATAACTCGACTTTATTGACTTGCTAGGTAAAGCTTAATGACAAGCATAATACGCCGAAAATTTAACTTAGGCATAACAACTAACAAATAATTGAAATGAATCCCACTAACATTATAAACTAGTGAACATCCCGCGGTTACCCTCGGTAGTTATATTGGGGTAAAGAGTGCCGTATATGTATGTATATCGATGTTTTGAATGTATATATCTTGAATCAAATATATGATTTTTATCCTGAAAATCCCTCAGGAAAGGAAAAGCTAAATGAACGCGAATGAAACCGCCGGGTATCCGCTTGCAAAAGAAATATAATGAGATTTTTGTAATTGTGATTTTTCACTGACAATAGTGGATCCATTTTACTTGTATCAATTATTAAAAGAGATTTAAGATGCTCATCGGTTAACTTAGAGCTGTAAACAATCTTTGTGTACTTCATTTTGGAGAATGAAGCGAATGTAGCAAGCGTATGCTCGCCCAGAGCGTGTACTCGGCGACTAGTCTAGAAATTATAGATAATGCCAGAAAAATTAAAACGGTTTTGGCCCTTGGTACTTACTGGAGTAAACAGTATGGCCCTAAGGCTGGAAAGTTTGGAGACCCCTGATCTAGAAGATAAAATCTGATTCTGTTGGTGAAAGGGAGAAAGTGAATATTTTGAGAATATGTTTTGTAGAAACTTCCCCGTATTGTATGTTATATTGATTAAATCCAGGATAATTTAAACCAATCGGAATCTCTGTCATTGCATCTCCATAATATGTTCATAGTCTGTTTATGTAATGGCTATTAAAATCTGCATTAAGAAGATTGAACCATAGTTTTCTTACATTCAATATAGCTCATACTACAAGTCGGTCAAAAATGGAAGAATCTAAATATATTTCGTATAAACAATATAATAAATAGTTAAACGATCCTTGATTTTCTTTTAGAGAAATTAGAATTCGTCTAATGGAAAATTAAGAAAAAGTGACGTTAATACTTTTTCTTACTGCTGACAACGAAAATCCCCACTGGGCAGTCTGACTATTGAAGCAAATTTGTGCACATTGTCACAATCTCCATGTAGCCTCCTTATTTTCTGAAGCATTTACTGCAATGGACGTCCCCAGCGGATTTGAACTCGAATCCTGCTGTACTCTCATTGAGCAGATATTTTTTTTTTTTTTTGTTTAACTAACATTAACAAACATGCCACTAACATTCAACTGAGGGGTGATGAGGGATGCGCAATGCCTTCCTAGAAAAACTTTAAGGCTAGCTGTCCCACATTTGCATGTCCTATGGGAAAAAATCAGGATAATTCCCACCAGTCATCATGACTACCAATGTGAGATGATTTACCTATCGAGTTTCCTTTTTTCTGAAAGCAGTGTCTGTACGGATTCTGCCAGCAGCATTTACGTTACCTCTAAGAAGCGAGATAGACAAACATTTTTATCTTAAAATGCACAGTCCAGTCACATTAATGTGACCACCACCTACTTTCGACGTCAATGTGAAATAACCAATCACAAAAGGCAGGTGGCAGCACAGTGCAGTGGAGTGTATATAAAGATTCCACTTAATACCACTTAAATACCACACTCCACTTAAAGCCAGAATATACAAGAGTGTATATTCTGGCTTTTGACAATTGGTCACATTAATATCACTGGACTGTGTAAATTAGAGATTTATAAAATAAAAGTTGTTGTTGTTCTCGTATCCCTCATGGAAGGAGGGGAGAGGCAGCTTCTATTCTGATGGAGCACCCGTAGGTAGAAGTCTGACTTCTGCTCCATAACGCTCTTACAGTCATAGGAGACCGGGACCTACGGCTTAAAGTGGATTCAGAACCACTACAAACATCCATATCACCACCGGGAGTCGAACCCGAAACCTGTGGTACCGAGCGCCAGAGCGCTAGACACTCGGACCCCAAAATAAATGCAATTGTTATTAAATTAAATTTACATATATCCTTTCAAAGCCTCCAATGTTGAGAAATGGAATTTAGAGTCATCAATGTCCCAAAACGCATTTAAAAAAAAACCTAGAAATACGAACGACCTCATATTACCATAAAAATAAATGTTAAGTTGTTAATTAAGTTTAAAATTTTAGATAGCAAATAATGTAGAAAAAAATTAATAAAAAGTATTGTCATACATTTTAAATACGTATTAAATTAAAAATGATCCTACTTTTTCAAGCAAAGAGAGAATAGATTGTAATTTTAAAACCAAAATATTTAAGCATCACTTTAAATGTAATTTTTTTTAAGTTTAATTAACTGTAGCATAATAATCCTATTTAAAAATGTTTAGATAAGCAATTCTTAAAGCACGTATTTAAAACTATTTTGCGTAATAAAGTAAATAAAAGTTTTCATTACATTTTTGCCTTTCTTTTAATGGTAATATTATAATATTTTTTTCATATATATTCCAGTGTTAAATAAGTTTACCAACGTAATCCTTATTAATATTTCACTTAATTAAATGATGACAAATATATTTAGTGATTTAAATTAATCGTATACTATCATACTCAAGTGTTGTCATTTCAATAATTTGCATTATTTTTAGCATGTGTGAACAATGATTTTTAGATTTTTGACAAAAAATAAAAATTACGAAAGTGGATAAAAACACAAATTAAAATGAAATTTCTTGATATTACTAATTTTGCATTTCCCAATAAATTATAATCATATATAATACTTAAGACGATAAATTTATTTTTAAAATAGTTAATACATTTTTATTTGTCTTTAAAGAATTCAAAAAGAATCATTTAATAAATATTAATAATCTTAAGGTTAATAGTTTTGAACGATATGATAAATTATACTATACATAATAATAGTAATAATAATATTAATAATAATAATAATAATAATAACAATAATAATAATACCAAGTTCATAGAAAAAAGTCGGACATTAGTTATAAGATTTATTCTGATATTCAATGACAAAATATATCATGATAATGCAGGAAAATTATAAATTAAACTATGGGCTTGATTAAGTTTACATTTGATGCAGAAACTAACAGGTGGGCTGAAAGGTTCATAGGCTGACACTTAGATGACGCTACTAGTATTAAATCCATATGATCTTCAGTTAGCCCTAACCATCAAAAGACACGTGTATAAATTTGACAGCTGTTGCACTATTAGTGTGTGAGTTATAGCATTTTTAATGAAGCAACTTTTGTTAGTTTGAAAAAATTGGTTAAAAAGGAATTTCGTGTGTTAAAAAAGCATTGCTTTTTGGCAAAAAAAAAAAAAGTAGTATTGAAGCCAAGGCTTGGCTTGATAAACATTATTCGGACTTTTCACAAGGAAAATCAATCGTAGAGAAGTGGTTTGCTAAATTTAAACGAGGCGAAATGAGCACCAATGACGATTCACGCAGTGGACGCTTCAAAGAGGCTGTTACCGACGAAAACATCAAAAAAGTCCCCAAAATAATTTCTGATAACCGTAAAGTGAAGTTGATTGATATAGCTGAGATCCTAAAGATATCAAAGGAACGTGTTGGACATATCGTGAATGAATATTTGGATATGCGAAAGCTCTTTTCAAAGTGGGTTCTGCGCGAGCTCACAATCGACCCAAAACAACAACGAATTGATGATTCCAAGCAGTGTTTGGAGCTGTTCAATCGTAATAAACCCGAATTTTTGCTTCGATATGTGACAATGGATGAAAGATGGCTCCATCATTTCACACCGGAGTCCAATCGACAGCCAGCCGAGTGACTGCACGTGATGAACACTAAAAATGCTATAACTTCACTAAAAATGCTATAACTCCCATACTAATAGTGCAACAGCTGTCAAATTTATACACGTGTCTTTTGAAGGCTAGGGCAAACAAAAAATCATATGGATTTAATACTAGTAGAGCCATCTATGTGTCAGCCTATGGACTTTTCAGACCACATGTTGTACATAAAACTATCAGATAACTAAACAAGGTGGCTATTTAAAACGTTTATTTAATGTCTTTATGATTTTAGAAATATACACATTTTTTGGTAAAAAACAAAGCAAAGACATTGAATGTTTTATAAAAGTAGAATGTTGTGACTCTTAAATTCATGTAGGCGTAAAAAATAATCCTGGGGAATCAAAATTGATGGGTGAGTGGGCTAAACAGATGTGCTTCTGTAAAATGCGTAGAAAAATTGCATGCTGATATAGCAAATTGAAGCATTATCTATTAATTAAACTGCTAATGATCTATTATTGATTTCCGGGGGCCTTAATGGTCGAGTGGCTAGCGCTCTGGCCTCGGTATCACAGGTTTTGGGTTCGAGTCCCGGCGGTGACATGGATGTGTGTAGTGGTTCGGAATCCACTTTAAACCGTAGGTCCCGATCTAATATGATCGTAGAGTGTAGGTTATGTTGGTACAAATTTCTGATGTGTTTTCAATATCTATTGATAGCCTATCCATGGTCTATATGAAAACATACACACATATATATATGTGTGTGTGATTCAGGACATAATGTTAATTGGTTCAGGAAATAATGTTACAAGTAGGGATTGCAATATCGGACCTAAAGTTCAATACCGGTATTCGGTATTTTTTTTATCTTAATACCGGCATACCTTTTTCAATACCCGGTAGTAGAAATTTTAAAAATAGAAAGAAAACGCAGGTGTCTTTTTTGTTTTATTTGCCAGTTTTATTAGAGAATGTAAATATCACAAAAAAATTTGTAATTTATAAATTATAATAGTATATAAAGATCACGAAAAAAAGTAAAAGAACATCTTATTTATTTAAATCACAAAAAAGTGTAAATACCACTATTCAGTCTGTGGTACTATTAAAAATTTTTGAAATGTGGTCTTAAAAAAAAACATAATGCATCAATTGTACCATCATTAAGCCTGTCAAAAACGTTCTTTCTGCATCTCGACATAGCAAACCATCTAATGCTGTCATTTTACTTATAATTTCATCCAATATTTTTTTAAAAAAATAATCTAAAATCAATGATGGCGTGGGCTTAGAAGCTGTACTTAATTTTGTATCTTCATCGCAATTATATTCTTTCCACTTTAACAAATTTGTATCATGTTTCGTTTTTAAATGTGTATGGAGTTCGCTTGTACTTCAATAACTCTTGAGCATTGTGCCACCCTATTCTTTTCATCATATAAATAATGAAACCAAACCGAAGTATTATCAACTGATTTTTTATGTTCTTTTGAAGTGATTCTTATTCATTATTAAGGGGTTTTATTGATGAATATATATATATATATATATATAAATCTGAAAAATATTTTGAACTCTAAAGTATGATATGCAAATAACGATAACAAACTCACCAATTTAAAAAATATAGAAATATTACACACTTTCTTCACAACTACAACCTTGTTTTCACAGATAAGGATTTCTAGTTTTCAGAAAAGTATTTATAG
The DNA here is from genome assembly GCA_021605075.1 of Caerostris darwini. Lineage (NCBI taxonomy): Eukaryota > Metazoa > Arthropoda > Arachnida > Araneae > Araneidae > Caerostris > Caerostris darwini. The sequence continues at coordinate 285,690 of BPLQ01013317.1, read as the reverse complement.
ATAAGAATAAGAATTTTACAGATAAAATTTCATTCACAGATAAGAATTCTAAATTTCTAGTAAATACCGAAAAAACGGTATTTAAACTTGTGAATACCGGTATTACAAAATTGTACAAATGGCTCAAAATACGGTATTCGGTATCCCGGTATACCGGTATTGCAATTCCTAGTTACAAGCTATACTAAGAATTAAAATTTTTTATTATATTAACAAAATTTTTATAAGCATGGTGTATTACAATCAAAATGCATATATATATATATATATATATATGGTAAAGTAAATAATGCAATTTTATTTTAATTTTTTAATATTCAACGTGTTTTAATAAAAACAGAAATGTGAAAATGTTCCACAAGTTTAATTAATGTGCTAAATAAAATATTAGAGAGTTTTTGCATACCATACTTTAAAAATACGGTATTTTTTTCTCCCTAGCAGGAAACATTATTACAGACACGCATACGCAATTTCCTATGAGCATGCGTGCTAGGGAGAAAAAAATACCGTATTTTTAAAGTACGGTATGCAAAAACTCTCTATTATCTTTAAATGTACTTTTGGAATGCATTTCAATCAACCTATGGCTTCTGATTTCTAGTTGACAAGGGAAAATATTATTGTTGCTAATAAAAGAAAAAAGAAAGGTAAATCATTATTAATTCTTAAAAAAAACATGATGTTATTAAATAATTTCAGCATCGATGTCTATGTTTAGGAAATTAGAATCCGTAGTTAACAACGGGAAACAGAGTTAAATAAAAAGCCCAGGGCAAAAATATCCGGGAAAAATATCTGTCAGGGCTTTTAGATAAATGACATATCAGAATACTCAAGTATGCTAGAAATAACTCCATCGCATCACTTTTAAATTCTTATGTAAAAAAAAAATCTGAATGAAATTGTGCAAAAATTATTTTCTTATAAAGAAGTAATTTAGTGGAAGATTATGTAAAAATCCTGATAATTAGAGGATTCCTTTGTCATTTGTCAAATATAAAGAATAAAATGCGAAAGATGAGGTTTGGAATGGTCATTTTATATAAGGGCTCATTTATGAACAGCCGTTGGTGGTAAAAATGTATTTCTATCTCTCTAAGTTTTCTAACAGTGGTTCAATCAAATGTGTGTGTTTATTACCATTCTGACGCTTAATAACAAAGCTTTCATATCTTTTTACCTATTATTTTTAAATATTACTGCTCGAAAATATATTGCCTATCTAAATGAATATGAAGCGTTATTTTTACTTGAGTGCACAAGAGTTGAGATTTAAATCTGCTGGTAGAATTATTTACAGTCCCTGTTTTCGTAAACAAAAAGTTTCGATGGGGATTGTGACACCGTGCGTAATCATCTTACACTCAAGGCTTCCTATTTAACATTTTTTAGCAGCTTTTCCATCATTATATCTATGCGGTTCTGCATTTTAACATATTTAATTTTAGTTTTGTGTTTGTATTTCATAAAATAATTTAAATTTTTGTCCATTCATCTATTGCCTCACTTGACACATTGTCCGTAATTATAGTAATGAGACTTGAGAGTTAATGGTTATCGCTCTATTTCTACGATTTTTATCAAATATTTGAGCATATATCTTTGATCTGAGGGTGCGGATACATTTAAAATTTATTAAATTTTTTATAAATTTTCAACTATGAAATTGCATATTTTGTTTATTTAAATACTATATTCTTCCATGAGCATATAATATTTTTTAAATATAAATTTGCATGTTTTACGAAATCTGTTAAACAAATTGTCATGAATTTCTCTGAAACTCTCTATTTTCTATCAAATAATTATCTTAAAATTTTTATTTAAAACTAGTTTAGAATATAAGCAGAATGAATCATTTTCGTAGAAAATTATTTTTTCTGGACAACCACTATAAACAACTTATTAATATTCAAAATTACCTACTACATATTTTGCCCATCCAATAAACCCATATATTTATATAACCCTTCATAACATTAAAATATATTAAATAATTGTTAAAATTAATGCTTCAAATTATTTTTTTTTGTTTATTATGGATAATGGAATATTTACTTTATTCAGGTTCCCATTCATCGGTGCGAAAGTTTGTGTTGTTGAGATCGCACCTCCTTAATTTGAGTTACGGTCATTCCAGCGTACATTTATAGTTTACAGAAACTCAACATGTTGTCTACCAGGTCACTTCAGCCTTCCTTTAGTAAAATAGGACTGTTTTTCCATCATCCAAAGCTGTCTTCAGTGCTTTATTTTTAATTTTTAAAATTCTTCTTTTTCCTTCTACTTATGTAGTTCCAGTTTTATTATATGAATAAAACTGATTTTTTTTCATCAACGACGTTTGGAATTAATTGTTACCAAATATTTGGTCAATAAATAATTGTTATAAATTGTATATAACTACCTATAAATTTGTAACTCTATATAATCCATGAATTATCTTTTACAAAATATTCCCCTGAAGTTATTATAGATAACATTAGGAGAAAGTTTATAATGCACACCCCACAGGTCATTTTCATAATAAGATCAATCTTATAATGAAAGTGAAAACATTTTAAATTAATCTAGAAAAAACAAATTAACCTGATTTACTGTATATCAGTAAAGAAGTCTAATACAGTAAAATGCAAATTACAGATAGTATTTATCATTGTTTACTATTATCCTGACTAATAGATCCAAAAGATTCTACTCAAAGTTATTTAAAAATAATCTACATATTATATTAAAATATACAATATATGTGATTTTCAGTATTGATAATTGTACTTACGGGCGTATATTAAGATAAACTAATGGCTATTATAGTAATAGCATTATCTCTATATCAAATATCTAAATAATCTCATTGCATTTGCATTAATGTTCCTTCTATGAACACACAAAAACCATTTTTTGACTACGAGATTCATCTAAAAATTTCACTTTAATATTGTGTGATATTTTAAGAAAATATCAAACCTGTAATTTGCTTACCTCGTTGCTCATTTACTCATATCTTACTTCCTTTAATTTACATTATCTCGTAACATATGTCTAAGTGATAATGTTCGCTAGCTTGTGTGCAAAAGGACTAAGGTTTGATCACCATTGACTTTGTACACTGACATCCGTGACGATTGTGACACACGAGCTCTTATCGGCAGTTTATTGAGTTTTCATCATGATATGAAAATCAAATATGTAGGTGTTATTATTTATATTATTCAAGTTAGCCACAGTTCTATCTTATTCCTATTCTAACCATACTTCTATCCTTTTTTCCAAGTAAAAAAACTCTGAGTTATAGAAATAGGTGGCTTATTATATGGATAGGATGGGCTTATTATAGTGGTTATCAATCTTACCAGGTTCAGGAGTAAACGTCAAGAAGAAAAATTTATTTTCCTTTTTTTTGCAATTCCTTCTATTAGTTCACAATCTCCCTATATATATCTTGTTCAAATTTTCAATCGTTGATAAAATACTTTTTATTCGTCCACTCAAGTTCAAATGCATTTTTTAAAACTTGTAGTGGATGACACTGGATGTTAATACAGTTTTTTCAAATATTAATTCATTCATTAAATTTAATTAATTAATTTTGATTTTTTTTAGATTTAAGTTGCATATATCTACCAATAGAGGGCGCTAGATAAACTTAAAAAAATGAATGAAAATTATTTTTAAAGGCCTTTCTGCAATAGAGTAAAAAAAAAAAGTAGGAATTGACTTTAAATTTTTTTTTATAATACTTGTTTAAATGCTAATCGGTAGAGAAACGATCAAATTAATTTCAACATTTAAACATGAAACTCAATAATTGTTACCAATAAGAAAAATTATAATGATTGATAAATAATTTATCATTCATTATTCATTAATTCATTCAATTTTTATTTTCGAAATGTTTTCCTTTTAGCAAGTGTACATTTGAACAATAATATTTTTTTAAATTTATTATCTTATTAACAAATCTATTCCGATTCCGGAATAGAATGATTTACCTTTTGGTGCACACTGAATTTACCTTAGTAAACATTTGGTATGAAGTATTAACCAGTATTATTAAACTAATATAATTTTATTGTGTATTTAAGATAACAATTATTTTTATATTAATATAGTTACAGCATTAAAAGAGATTTCTTAATATGAGATTGAAAACCAAATCTTGTTGTTGTTGTTGTTGCTTATCCCCTTGATTTAGAATCCTAAACCAAGTACAGTAGATCATGCTTCATCAATAGATCGTAAACGGTCCTCCCCTCATTCAACAGTTGCCTCACAGAGGCACCAATACAATCGATAAGATGAGAGGGAGACGCGATGGTCGAACAATGACAAAGGATATATGTCTCCTCGTCGCTATTGAAGGTCAAACTCTTAGTGTGGCCAGTCCTTAGTCTAGTTAAAGCCATTTGAGGACAGGAGCACTTCAAGCATGAATTGGTGGCGACCTCCAAGCGGTATTTACTCTGGCTAAAGTCATGGAATGAACCTCTGCTTTGGGAAGTCCGCAACCTTCCCTAGCGAGCAGATCAGCAATTTCATTTCCATACATGCCCACATGGGAGGGAATCCACTACAAGCACACCGATCCGATCTGGTCCAAAACAACTAGTTTAGAAATGATATCCTGCCCCAATTTGTCCAGGATGCTTGGCCAATCTTAGGAAATCTAAGTTTGCTGTATGACCAAATAATTAACTCAAAAAATAGTGAATGAATCCAATTAAACAAGATGAATATTTAATTTTAAAAGGACAAAAATGTTAGAAAGAATCTTATTTTTTATTTATTTATTTTGATATTTTCAAGAAACTACAGGAATATAATAATGTCCTTTACATTCATCAATAATCATTTTGCTGCCAATTTCAGTGAAAATAAATTCGTTTCACACGATTTCTTTGCCTATTTCATTTACAAAAACTACATGGTGAATAAATTCCCATGATTATTCAAATTAAAAATCCTATGCATTTCATTAACATTTTAACAACTTCACACGTTTTTAAATTTTGATTTTCTTTCTTAATAAATTTCACAATCTCTGAAAAGCATTAGATTCGCTTCAAGGCCTAAGACTGTCTTAATCTATAACGAAATATATTGTCTTTAAACTTGTAGTATTTCCTATGAATATTAAATTTTAAAAGATGGACAAATATATTAGAAAAAGTCATAATTTATTTTGATATTTTCACAAAATGATGAAATATAATTATTTTCTTGATATTCATCAATAGTCAATTTGCCTACCAGTTTCTGCGAAAATAAATTTAATTTTCCCAAATTCTATGTCTTTTTTTTTCGTTACAAAAACTACATAAGGAGTGAATTCTCATCATCTTTCATAATAATAATCCTAAGAAATGTATTAATATTTAAAAAAAAATTTTTTTTTAAACTTTACCTATTTTCAAATTTTTATGTTTTTATTTCCTTAATACATTTGTCAATTTCTGAAAGCTATCAGAGGCACAAGACTGACTTAATCTGCATCAAAAAAGTTTTAAACGGCAGTTTTTGATTTCCTATGAACTTTTATGATAGTTCTATCTAGTTTTACTTTTCTCCCAATGGCTTTATAGCAAACTGTGGAATTAATTGCGCTTCATTTCTTTAACTTGTATTTAATTTTTTCTAATTAATTTGTTCTTAATTAATTCAAAAAATTTAAAATTTAAATTAAATTAATTAAATTAATTAAAAATTAATTGATTTCTAATTAATTAATTTTCTAATTAACTTTTTAATAATTAATTTGCTCTTGAATTCTACAATTTAACTAATACTAAACCACCTATAAATTGTATGTTTGATCAAATTGTTTAATCATTGTTAATTTTTTGTTTTGCAAATTGTTGTTAATCAAATTATTTATTTTTCATTATATATTGTTTATATAAACAAAACAAGTAATATAAAAAAAAAAAAATTTAAAGCCAATTCCTACTTTTTTTTCACTATATTGCAGAAAGTCCTTTATAAATAATTTTCATTTATTTTTTTTAAGTTTATCTGGCGCCATCTATAGGTAGATGTGTGCGACTTAAATCTAAAAAAAACTAAAATTCATTAATTAAATTTAATTACTGAATTAATATTTGAAAAAACTGTATTGACATCCAGTGTCATCCACTACAAGTTCAAAAAAATGTATTTGAACTTGAGTGGATGAATAAAAAGTATTTTATTAACGATTGAAAATTTGAACAAGATATATATAGGGAGAGTGTGAGCTAATAGAATGAAAAAATTATGATGATTTAATTATTTCCTTTCCTGAATTTCTTTTTTAAATTGCATTACCGTCGAAAATGGAGTTTAGTACTTAATTACTTATACACAATATGCAAAATTTAGTACACTTACAAAACATTAAGTCTAATGTAAATAAGGAAAATAAATATGAATTTTGAACACACAAAAATACTTCTTAGTTATTCAAATAACTGTTTTAAATCTAAATGTTAACTTACATGCATTCAGCTATGTTGTGTAAATATAATGAGTAGTACACTATTAAATAAATTAATAGTTTAAAAAAACTAAAAAACTAAAAAACACGCTTTTAGAGTTAATCAAACTAAAAAGTAAAAAAATAATTGTTAACATAAGAGTAAAATTACTGATGAGAAAGTTAATGTCACTGTACTAAACGCGTGGGGTGATCGATATCTATTGTTATAATTTTTCACTAGTTTCATTCCGAAATGCAGAGTTAGTTTAAAAATGTCATACAAAGCACCCCACGCTTTTAGAACAGTGACGTTAATTTTCTCGTCAGTTATTTTATTCTTATGTTAACATTTATTTTTTACTTTTTAATCAATTTATACGTCTACAACGTTTAAATTAAATCTGATCGCTGAAAGTAGGGCAAAATCGAGCCCAAAGAGTCAGTTAGAAACAAACATACAGGTGAAACTAATAAAAGCGTATTAAAAAGTACACTATACTTTTTACTTTATTGTATATTACTTTTTGATTAAAACCAATTACTACAGTATTGCCTTATGCGTTATAAACGAAAATATTTAAAAGATTGTTCAATTACCCAGCATAGCATTTCAAAAAACAATGTAAAAAATAATATATAGTTAAAAAAAATTTTAGTATTCATATTCAATACAATATTTTTATTTTTCCTTTTTAATAATCCAATTTCAAACTGTAATATTTTAACATTCAATGAGTATTTTACCACTTTAATATTTAAATGCACGTGCTATAACTATGTACGAGCAGCAATATATAGTTGATATTTATTCTAGTTCTTAAGAATCAAAAATCGGTCATTTTATGTAAATTTGATTTTTTAATCTACTGGTACAATTTTGAAATATCCCATTTCAAGTCAATTAGTTATAAGATACTGCATGCAAAACGGCTCGAAAAGTTTTTCTTTAATGATATCATGATGTTAACTTTTAATATGTTAAGTAATTCGCAAGAATATATATATATATATATACTAAAATAATTCTAATTTAATGTTTTCTACAAAGTAGTAGACTATACATACTTCACGAGCTTTAGTGTTTTTCTTATGTTTTAAAGAACAAAGTTTAATTATTTTAAGAAATGCTGCTTTTAATGATTTTTCAAATAGTTATTGTATATTCAACAAAAGGTGATAGTTGTGCTCATCCTCAATCATTGTTATCAGAAATGAGACATTTAAGGAAGGATAATGTTAATGTAAACAAAAATATACATACTTTCAACATACATGATTTATCATTAAGTAGTATAATATGAAATCTTCTTATAGTTAGGTTTTGGAACATGAGTAACTGAATTAAAATGATAAAAATATTCTGTAAAGCAGTTTCTGTTAAATAAAAATACTCCAATATTTCAAGGGAACAGGCCACACGAAGGAAAATTATAAAAATATATTTTTTTTCAATTCCTTCTATTAGCTCACACTCTCCCTATATATATCTTGTTCAAATTTTCAATCGTTAATAAAATACTTTTTATTCATCCACTCAAGTTCAAATACATTTTTTTGAACTTGTAGTGGATGACACTGGATGTTAATACAGTTTTTTCAAATATTAATTCATTCATTAAATTTAATTAATTAATTTTGATTTTTTTTAGATTTAAGTTGCATATATCTACCAATAGAGGGCGCTAGATAAACTTAAAAAAATGAATGAAAATTATTTTTAAAGGCCTTTCTGCAATAGAGTAAAAAAAAAAAGTAGGAATTGACTTTAAATTTTTTTTTATAATACTTGTTTAAATGCTAATCGGTAGAGAAACGATCAAATTAATTTCAACATTTAAACATGAAACTCAATAATTGTTACCAATAAGAAAAATTATAATGATTGATAAATAATTTATCATTCATTATTCATTAATTCATTCAATTTTTATTTTCGAAATGTTTTCCTTTTAGCAAGTGTACATTTGAACAATAATATTTTTTTAAATTTATTATCTTATTAACAAATCTATTCCGATTCCGGAATAGAATGATTTACCTTTTGGTGCACACTGAATTTACCTTAGTAAACATTTGGTATGAAGTATTAACCAGTATTATTAAACTAATATAATTTTATTGTGTATTTAAGATAACAATTATTTTTATATTAATATAGTTACAGCATTAAAAGAGATTTCTTAATATGAGATTGAAAACCAAATCTTGTTGTTGTTGTTGTTGCTTATCCCCTTGATTTAGAATCCTAAACCAAGTACAGTAGATCATGCTTCATCAATAGATCGTAAACGGTCCTCCCCTCATTCAACAGTTGCCTCACAGAGGCACCAATACAATCGATAAGATGAGAGGGAGACGCGATGGTCGAACAATGACAAAGGATATATGTCTCCTCGTCGCTATTGAAGGTCAAACTCTTAGTGTGGCCAGTCCTTAGTCTAGCTAAAGCCATTTGAGGACAGGAGCACTTCAAGCATGAATTGGTGGCGACCTCCAAGCGGTATTTACTCTGGCTAAAGTCATGGAATGAACCTCTGCTTTGGGAAGTCCGCAACCTTCCCTAGCGAGCAGATCAGCAATTTCATTTCCATACATGCCCACATGGGAGGGAATCCACTACAAGCACACCGATCCGATCTGGTCCAAAACAACTAGTTTAGAAATGATATCCTGCCCCAATTTGTCCAGGATGCTTGGCCAATCTTAGGAAATCTAAGTTTGCTGTATGACCAAATAATTAACTCAAAAAATAGTGAATGAATCCAATTAAACAAGATGAATATTTAATTTTAAAAGGACAAAAATGTTAGAAAGAATCTTATTTTTTATTTATTTATTTTGATATTTTCAAGAAACTACAGGAATATAATAATGTCCTTTACATTCATCAATAATCATTTTGCTGCCAATTTCAGTGAAAATAAATTCGTTTCACACGATTTCTTTGCCTATTTCATTTACAAAAACTACATGGTGAATAAATTCCCATGATTATTCAAATTAAAAATCCTATGCATTTCATTAACATTTTAACAACTTCACACGTTTTTAAATTTTGATTTTCTTTCTTAATAAATTTCACAATCTCTGAAAAGCATTAGATTCGCTTCAAGGCCTAAGACTGTCTTAATCTATAACGAAATATATTGTCTTTAAACTTGTAGTATTTCCTATGAATATTAAATTTTAAAAGATGGACAAATATATTAGAAAAAGTCATAATTTATTTTGATATTTTCACAAAATGATGAAATATAATTATTTTCTTGATATTCATCAATAGTCAATTTGCCTACCAGTTTCTGCGAAAATAAATTTAATTTTCCCAAATTCTATGTCTTTTTTTTTCGTTACAAAAACTACATAAGGAGTGAATTCTCATCATCTTTCATAATAATAATCCTAAGAAATGTATTAATATTTAAAAAAAATTTTTTTTTTAAACTTTACCTATTTTCAAATTTTTATGTTTTTATTTCCTTAATACATTTGTCAATTTCTGAAAGCTATCAGAGGCACAAGACTGACTTAATCTGCATCAAAAAAGTTTTAAACGGCAGTTTTTGATTTCCTATGAACTTTTATGATAGTTCTATCTAGTTTTACTTTTCTCCCAATGGCTTTATAGCAAACTGTGGAATTAATTGCGCTTCATTTCTTTAACTTGTATTTAATTTTTTCTAATTAATTTGTTCTTAATTAATTCAAAAAATTTAAAATTTAAATTAAATTAATTAAATTAATTAAAAATTAATTGATTTCTAATTAATTAATTTTCTAATTAACTTTTTAATAATTAATTTGCTCTTGAATTCTACAATTTAACTAATACTAAACCACCTATAAATTGTATGTTTGATCAAATTGTTTAATCATTGTTAATTTTTTGTTTTGCAAATTGTTGTTAATCAAATTATTTATTTTTCATTATATATTGTTTATATAAACAAAACAAGTAATATAAAAAAAAAAAATTTAAAGCCAATTCCTACTTTTTTTTCACTATATTGCAGAAAGTCCTTTATAAATAATTTTCATTTATTTTTTTTAAGTTTATCTGACGCCATCTATAGGTAGATGTGTGCGACTTAAATCTAAAAAAAACTAAAATTCATTAATTAAATTTAATTACTGAATTAATATTTGAAAAAACTGTATTAACATCCAGTGTCATCCACTACAAGTTCAAAAAAATGTATTTGAACTTGAGTGGATGAATAAAAAGTATTTTATTAACGATTGAAAATTTGAACAAGATATATATAGGGAGAGTGTGAGCTAATAGAAGGAATTGAAAAAAAATATATTTTTATAATTTTCCTTCGTGTGGCCTGTTCCCTTGAAATATTGGAGTATTTTTATTTAACAGAAACTGCTTTACAGAATATTTTTATCATTTTAATTCAGTTACTCATGTTCCAAAACCTAACTATAAGAAGATTTCATATTATACTACTTAATGATAAATCATGTATGTTGAAAGTATGTATATTTTTGTTTACATTAACATTATCCTTCCTTAAATGTCTCATTTCTGATAACAATGATTGAGGATGAGCACAACTATCACCTTTTGTTGAATATACAATAACTATTTGAAAAATCATTAAAAGCAGCATTTCTTAAAATAATTAAACTTTGTTCTTTAAAACATAAGAAAAACACTAAAGCTCGTGAAGTATGTATAGTCTACTACTTTGTAGAAAACATTAAATTAGAATTATTTTAGTATATATATATATATATATTCTTGCGAATTACTTAACATATTAAAAGTTAACATCATGATATCATTAAAGAAAAACTTTTCGAGCCGTTTTGCATGCAGTATCTTATAACTAATTGACTTGAAATGGGATATTTCAAAATTGTACCAGTAGATTAAAAAATCAAATTTACATAAAATGACCGATTTTTGATTCTTAAGAACTAGAATAAATATCAACTATATATTGCTGCTCGTACATAGTTATAGCACGTGCATTTAAATATTAAAGTGGTAAAATACTCATTGAATGTTAAAATATTACAGTTTGAAATTGGATTATTAAAAAGGAAAAATAAAAATATTGTATTGAATATGAATACTAAAATTTTTTTTAACTATATATTATTTTTTACATTGTTTTTTGAAATGCTATGCTGGGTAATTGAACAATCTTTTAAATATTTTCGTTTATAACGCATAAGGCAATACTGTAGTAATTGGTTTTAATCAAAAAGTAATATACAATAAAGTAAAAAGTATAGTGTACTTTTTAATACGCTTTTATTAGTTTCACCTGTATGTTTGTTTCTAACTGACTCTTTGGGCTCGATTTTGCCCTACTTTCAGCGATCAGATTTAATTTAAACGTTGTAGACGTATAAATTGATTAAAAAAGTAAAAAATAAATGTTAACATAAGAATAAAATAACTGACGAGAAAATTAACGTCACTGTTCTAAAAGCGTGGGGTGCTTTGTATGACATTTTTAAACTAACTCTGCATTTCGGAATGAAACTAGTGAAAAATTATAACAATAGATATCGATCACCCCACGCGTTTAGTACAGTGACATTAACTTTCTCATCAGTAATTTTACTCTTATGTTAACAATTATTTTTTTACTTTTTAGTTTGATTAACTCTAAAAGCGTGTTTTTTAGTTTTTTTAGTTTTTTTAAACTATTAATTTATTTAATAGTGTACTACTCATTATATTTACACAACATAGCTGAATGCATGTAAGTTAACATTTAGATTTAAAACAGTTATTTGAATAACTAAGAAGTATTTTTGTGTGTTCAAAATTCATATTTATTTTCCTTATTTACATTAGACTTAATGTTTTGTAAGTGTACTAAATTTTGCATATTGTGTATAAGTAATTAAGTACTAAACTCCATTTTCGACGGTAATGCAATTTAAAAAAGAAATTCAGGAAAGGAAATAATTAAATCATCATAATTTTTTCATTCTATTAGCTCACACTCTCCCTATATATATCTTGTTCAAATTTTCAGTCGTTAATAAAATACTTTTTATTCCTCCACTCAAGTCCAAATACATTTTTTTTGAACTTGTAGTGGATGACACTTCCTATTAATACAGTTTTTTCAAATATTAACTCAGTAATTAAATTTAATTACTTAATTTTAGTTTTTTTTTAGATTTAAGTTTTTTTAGATTTAGATGCAGGTAATAATAGATGGCGCCAGATAAACTTAAAAAAATGAAGGAAAATTATTTATAAAGGACTTTCTGCAATATAGTTAAAAAAAAAGTAGGAATTGACTTTAAAATTTTTTTTTTATATTACTTGAATTTTTTTTTTTTTTTTTTTTGGGGGAATTTTTATCTAATTTTTTTCTTCACATATTATTAAAAAAAATTTTAATTTAAATTATTAAAAATTTAAAATAATTTATAGTTATTTATAATTTATAATTATTATTTATTATTAAAATTTCTTCGAAATTAACTTTTTCTCCCTAATACTACATAATCCTACACAATTATGTGTGAATCCTTCTAACATGGCGGCATATCAATTTATTTAATAACTTGCCAATTTTCTGATGGTACTTTTTGAGAATGTCGTTCTTTTTTCCATTAGTTAGAAAGTGGTTCGAATAGTTCAATTATGAATCATTGCCAAAAAATCAATGCAAGTACTGAAAAATCAACCTTGAACTGAAATTGAAATATAGAAAATGAATTACTACTCGATGATTACTACTAGATTATTAATGCTATTTTTATTACCATTTAGAAATATTTAGAAAGCTTTTCCCATAAAAATCAGATATCAAAATTTTTTAGAGATTTGAATAATCTTTTCAATTCAACATTAGATACTTATCAAAACTTTACTATAGTATCGATTTTATTTGTAGGGGTATAATCCTGGCACTAATCCTAAATACGTTTCAATGCAATTAGGATTACAGTTCAGAAATTAATTTCGTTATGATTACTTTTATATTTAGTTCTTAGTTTCATAAAGTGAAATGCTTGTATTTTCATTATTTTAATATTTTAAAAATTTTTTAAACATATAGCCTTCAATTAAACTCCAATTGAATATTAATTTGAGCCTAATATTGTTTCTTCAGTAAGTTATAATTGCGATGTAATAAAGCTTAAAATAAATTATCGCATTATAATTAGGTTTTCCATTCCTTGGAGTATTACTTTTAATATAAATACACCCACCATAGGTTTGAAACTTCACTCTCACTAGAAAGGGGTAACAAAGAAGGTAAGTAACTGCTTTCATTTTTCATTTCTAGATTTAAATGCTTCTAATAGAAAAATTATTATTTTTCAGACATATAGGGATAATAATAATACTTTTCAATATTTTGTAAATAATGATATGCACAAATTCTGGTTGCAATTTTAAATTTTTATTTTAGAGAACTTAACGCTGTGATTGTCTTTTACTACGAAAATTAATCTTATGCATAAATATAAATCAGCATCAACAGAAAATGATATAAATATTTCATTTTTTTCACTTAAAAATGATGTCATATTCTTTTAATTTTATTTATGTTTTTAAATATGTATACAATTAATAATAAATAATAATGTAATAATAAACTGTAAATTATCAGTCAGAAATCCTGAATATAACATAGCAATAAAAATAATTCTTTAAAGACATAGAGAAATAATAAAATGTTATATTAAATGTGATGTTAAATTCGTTAAACTATAAAAACAAACTTTAGTTTTTATACATGTAAATCAAATGGATTTTTTTTCATTATTTTCTTTCCTTCAGTTTAATGATAAATAAAAATAAATTTCTGATTTCTATAGATAACATAATTTAAACTTTAATAATAATGATTATCATTCATAAATAAGTTACATACATTTTACTATTAATTTTGCATTTTGTTATATTGAGTAAAAATATTTTATATTAATTTGATTATAAATTTTCATATTTTACTCAAAATATATATTAATTAACCTCCTATTTCTTAAGAATAATAAAGCAAATGTCATGCAATAAAAATCAATACAAATAAAATATTTAAATAAATACTATAAAATTAAACTATTAAAATTAAATTATTATCTTAATATTATTATATTAATTATATTAATTATTAATTAAAATTAAATGAGTAAAATTTTTATTACAATAAATATTAAAATAAATACTAATTAAATATATATAAAATTATTAAAGGAATAAAAATACTAATATAATATTTTTTTTCAGATGTTGTATTTAGTATTACTGTCCTGCATAGCATTGGTACATTCTAATGGCGTAAGTATCCTCATTTTTTTATCTTGGTGCATTAGAAATTTAATATAAATTACAAATTTTTCCTCAAAATGTCTAACATTATAACTATATTTTACCTCACTTTACTTCTATTCGTAATTCGTTATATTATATTTTTATCTTGATGACTAAACTTCAAAAAGAAATTATTATAATACCTAATTTTATTCTACAATTTCTGTTAAATAATAATTTATTACAAATCATTATACTAGATTGTAAATTTTTATATTATGATATTCTTATATTACAATTATGTTCATAAAACAACGAGCTTCTATCCATGCATATAAATCTTAGTTAAACTAAAAGAATAGAAATAGTTAAAAACCGTAATTAGTATAGTTGAAAATTATGTTATTCGTAATATATAAACTATACTATTCGTAAAATTAGTATATATTCATAATTCTTTATCAAACAGTTTTATTTTGATGATTAAAATTTAAAAAAGAAATCAATGTAATGTACCCAATTTTAATCTGCAATTTCTGTTATATAATAATTTTTTACAAATCATTATACTAGAATGCAATTTTTATATATGATGATGCATGCTATTCATAAAAGAAAGATTTTCTTAAATTTCGCATGCAGATAAATCTAAAAAGTTACACAAAATGAAGAGAAATAGTAAAGAATAAACTATTTTACTGAATTTGAAGTCATAAAAATTTATACAAAAAACTCAAATTCTTACCTGCGAATCAACATTGATTAATCAAATACCTTAATTTATTTTTTTAATTAAATTTCAAAATTATTTAATTCATATTACAATCAAAGCAAAAAATATTTTTATATAATATAAATTTCTAATATGTATTCTGAATGGAAAAACAACTCTGACTAAATTTTTTTGCAGGATAATCATGCTAAATCTTACAAATTTGGATATGCCATTAAAGACAAATATAGTGAGCAGCATAGAGAAGAGCATAGCACTGGTGCTGGTGGTGTAAAAGGAAGCTACGGTTACATTGATGCCAAAGGAGTCTACCGCAAGGTCGACTATGTCGCTGACAAGGACGGATTCAGAGCTAAAATTAAGACCAACGAACCTGGAACCGCCAACCAAGACCCCGCTGATGTCAAATTACACAAAAATGAAAAGGATCAATACAAAAATGCAGAATACGAAAAACAAATTGATGGATACAAGTATGGAGGATATGAAAATCAAATGGGCGGATATAAATATGGAAATTACAATCGTAAATATGGTGATGATTACAAAAATCAAGGAGGCTATGAGGATAATAAGAAGTATGGTGATAATTATAAAAAACAAGACGCCTACGGAGACCAAAAGAAATATGGTGATGATTATAAAAAACAAGGTGGCTATGGAGACCAGAAGAAGTATGGTGATGATTACAAAAAACAAGGAGGCTATGGGGACCAGACGAAGTATGGTGATGATTATCAGAAACAAGGAGGCTATGGGGACCAGAAGAAGTATGGTGATGATTATCAGAAACAAGGAGCCTATGGAGGCCAGAAGAATTATGGTGATGATTATCAGAAACAAGGAGGCTATGGGGACCAGAAGATGTATGGTGATGATTATAAAAAACAAGGAGGCTATGGAGACCAAAAGAAGTATGGTGATGATTATCAGAAACAAGGAGGCTATGGGAACCAGAAGAAGTATGGTGATGATTATAAAAAACAAGGAGGCTATGGGGACCAGAAGAAGTATGATGATGATTATCAGAAACAAGGAGGCTACGGAGACCAGAAGAACTATGGGGATGATTATCAGAAACAAGGAGGCTATGGAGACCAGAAGAAGTATGGTGATGATTATAAAAAACAAGGAGGCTATGGGGACCAGAAGAAGTATGGTGATGATTATGAGAAACAAGGAGGCTATGGGGACCAGAAGAAGTATGGTGATGATTATCAAAAACAAGGAGGATTTGGAGACCAGAAGAAGCATGGTGATGATTATCAGAAACAAGGAGGCTATGGATACCAGAAGAAATATGGTGATGATTACAAAAATCAAGGAGGCTATGGCGACAATAAAAAGTATGGTGATGATTATCAGAAACAAGGAGGCTATGGAGACCAGAAGAAGTATGGTGATGATTATCAGAAACAAGGAGGCTATGGAGACCAGAAGAAGTATGGTGATGATTATAAAAAACAAGGAGGCTATGAGGACCAGAAGAAATATAGTGATGATTATAAGAAACAAGGAGGCTATGGGGACCAGAAGAAGTATGGTGATGATTATCAGAAACAAGGAGGCTATGGAGACCAGAAGAAGTATGGTGATGATTATCAGAAACAAGGAGGCTATGAATACCAGAAGAAATATGGTGATGATTATGAAAATCAAGGAGGCTATGGTGGCTACGGGAATTATGGAATGGCTTATAAAAATCAAGGAGGCTATGGTAACAACAAGAAATATTATGACTCAAATCAAAATGGCTATAGCAGTAACAGAAATTATAGAGATGATTCGAATAATCAAGAAAGTTATGGTGGCTATAGGAATTATGATGATTCCAAAAAACAAGGAAGTTATCAATCCTACAATATTTATGGAAATGGTTCAAATAAACAAGGGGGCTATGGTGGCAGTAGCAACTATTGACATCTTTAGATGAAGGAATCTTTTTTTTGTCAGTTAATAAAATAAATTTGTTTAATATTCATTTTGAATAGAAATTGATTGTGTTTTTATATGAAACTCTTTTTAATATGTCTTATTTAGCTATAATTTATTTTAATTAATTTTAAAATTAAAATTCTGTGTAATTTCAAATTTAGCTTTAATATTTCTTTTGTGTGTTTTTTGTAATTTCTCTTTTCTTAATGCACTATAGATTCATTTCTTCTTTAGGTGCGAATGCTGCCTTCAGAATTTGAATATATTTTTTTTAAATTTCATGCTTTCTAATCTGTTTTGCTGAATTTATAAATGTCAAAATAAATTGCATTTTAAAAAAATTTGTCTATGTTTTTTATTTACTAACATAAAGTAGGGAACTCAATAGAATATTTAGCATTTTTATGTTGTTACACATAAATTTTATATTTTTACTACTTCTTGAAATACAAATTAAATTTTTACTGGTTAAAAATTGGTGAATTGATGTAATTTCTGTTTCGGGTAAAACATTTTAAAAGTATTAAATGAAAATTAAATTTTAAAAAGAGAATTATGAATTTAAAATTACACCAAAAATAATATATCGCCTAATTACAATATACTACCTTGCAGAAAAACCATGAAAACTAATTATGACTTTTGCTTATCTTTGCAACATATTCATAAAATAAAGTTAAAACTTTCAAATAAATATCGAGAGCCATTGTTTAAATTATTATTAAAGTCTTCCATAGTGTAAACAATTACTAAAACTATCGACATTTAAGCATTTACTAAACAAGCAATTTACTTGAATGAAAAATTAAAAAAATTTTAAATTGTGTTGAATGATAAAATTAAAAGGATATAGTTAATTTCAGTATATTGAGCTTCCCATTTTTTGACAAAAATACAAAAATGATTAATTTCTTAAGAAAATAATTAGTCATCTAAAGTGATGGAAAACTGTAAAACAGTAAAACTGTTAACAAGTAAAAAGATAATTGTAAGTAGTTTATAGGAACGTATCATAAAAAACAATGTAATTTAATAAGAAGAATAAGAATTTGAGAACTCTAATTTTTGTATGAATTGCCTATAAAAAGTTTGGGTGATATTATTTATAGCTTTAACAGTACACAAAGGAAAATAATAATTTCCTTTTTCAGTATTGAATTGGTTATTGGCACAGATATTTTTTACTCTTTCTTTCTCAATATCTAGAATTTTAGAAACACAACTGCCGGTTATACAAGTAAAAAAATTGATTAAATTATCTCAATACAGTATAAAATATTTTATATTCATATACTCTTGGAGAGATAAGTGTCAGAAATATGTTTATATACGATAAATTACAAATGGATTTCTTTTTTTAATGCTTGTCATTTCTTAATTCATAGAAAAATAATGAAAGTGAAAATGTTTAAAAAGCAAATATTCTCTATTTTTGATATCAAGCAATTCACTATAAAGTACTTTGAAATAATTAATCTACTCCCTTACATGGCTTAGCTTCTTGTAAAAATAAGTACAGAAATCATTGCTCACTTTAATTATCAACATCTGTATTTAGAAAACATGATTTCCTTGACAATGAACCCTGAAAAATTTCTGACCTTAGAGTGAATTGTACTTGTGATTTAATTGTGCACTTGTGATCAAATTTAATTTTTAATTTTTTATATCTTTGTATAATAATCGAGCGTTCATTATATGTATATATATATATATATATATATAGAGAGAGAGAGAGAGAGAGAGCTTGTTAATAAAAAGTAAAGTGTTCCGCATGAACCTGAAAGTGGCCCCCATCTTGAAGCCGTTATAGGTCTAATATAGATCGAGACGTTACACTATAAAGAAACATAAAATGACCGTTGCCAGTAGTATTGTATCCCAAGTAAATTTGTCCTAACGTGACAGAAACACAAAATAGCCCTAAATTATAAAAATCCCAGAATTATAGAGTTTTTCGTAGCGTTTCATTAGTAGTTTGATATTCATTTAAAAATTCATTTTATAATTATTTAAGTATATTTAATTATTAAAAGGTCGAGGCTAATGTTAAAGTTGAATTAATTTCACTAGCTGAACATAACATAACAAGAGAAATTATTTTTGAAATTTTGAAAAAATTGTACGATTCTGTTTATAATTTATATATATTTTTTAGAATACAAGTTATGCTAAATCTGTTATTATAGAGTGCATTACTTTCAAGGAGTCCACAACTTGAATTTAAAAAAAACAAAAAACATTGCATTGTAAGTGCTGAAAAAATTACCTTTCTTTTCGAAGGTATTATACATTATTTTAGTTCACTTTTTAACTGGTATAATAAAAACATAGCTTTAGAAAATGATCGTTAAAACATTCTTCGTGTTTACCGTAAAGAATGAAATGCATTTTGAATAATAGAATAAAGATTTTTAAACAGTGGTTTGCTAATAATATAATAATAATATTTTATAAACAATTCGATATTAATATAATTATAATATTCGCCTATGTAATAATATTTTATTATACAATTCGAATCATAACAAAAATTGTGATCGAAATATTTCTAAATTTCAAAAACGCATTTGTTATTATTAGCCTTTTTACTTCTTCTTTATGCAAGAATAAAATTTATTGGATTAAGATTAAACCAAAATGAAGGTTCATAATGAGCTATACAATATACATGGAAACACTTAACATTATATACACTTTCAATGTTTGAAGAAAAATGTTTGTATGAGTAGGAAGAAAAAGTTAATTCAAAATAAGAGGATTGTTGATTCAAAAATTCGATTGCTTATTAAATTCAAAATGAGAAATACAAGAAAATACTTTATGAGTATTAAAATATTATAATAACTATCAGTATTTTCTGTCATAATTGTAAGAACGAGCTGTAAAAACAAGAAAAATAAAAGATTCGTACAAAAACTTTTTAAATATAGAAAAAGACGTGGCTCTTCGTTAAAAAAATAATTAAAACAACTTCTTTCGTCATGTATTAGACATTTCCACTTTAGAACAGGCTCTATAGCCCACAAGAACTTAGTAATGCAATATTGCTCAAAATATAATTTTTGCTAATCAAATTTTCAGATAAGCATATTCTGTTTCATACATTATCAGTGATTCAAAAATGAGATTTTTATTTCTAAAGATCGAATGAACAATCAAATATATGTCAATGTTCCTGCAATGATATGATTTAATAAATTGTAAAATATTCAGTGATTTCACAATGATTAATCCCAAATATCTCCTCAATAATTCAATTAATATTTACCAAAGATTGGTTTATTGAACTTGATTCAAAATATTTACATCAAAATGACTTAGTAGATGTACTAAAGTTGAGAACCAAGTTATGTATGCTGAAGGAATAAATGTAAGAATAATTTTAAGAGATGGTTATTTTTAAATAGTGAACCAAAAATACTACTTTAAAATAAAATTATTTAGAAAGTGATAACTTCTGTAAATATGAAAAAAAGATTATTTCATATTTTGATCATAATGATAAATATGTATTGTATTCCATACCATCATTAAAAAATTTGAATTACTTAATATTAGCAAAGATTTGTAATCATTTTAATGCTCACATATAGAGTTGACTTTATACATCACAGGGGTATTTCTTTAGTTAGAAAATGAATTATTTATTTAAATCAAAATTCTTGGTCGTATATTTTTTAAAATCATATTATTTATTTAAATTTTACTATTTTACTGAAAAAAATCTGTACAATACTATTTTTTACTTTTTAAAAAATTTTATTAATCTTTGTTTTTGTTTTTTGTTTAAATTCATGGTCAAACATTTTTTTTTACTTACATTTTACTTACATTACTTACATTTTTTTAAATTTTATATTTAACATTAAAGATATTAATTACAACTTACAAAAGATAAATTTTATTTCTAAAAAGATAATCCTGATTGTAAAGATATGCTTTGTGCTATGGTAAAGATTGCATAATAATATTTTTTCCAAGGTAAAAAAAAAAAAAAATTTAAGTAATCTTTTTATTAATTGGCTTAACCTATTTAATGCATAAAATCCTATTTCTCAATAGAACGACAAGGAAGCATTTCTTACTTATGACCTAATAAAAGTTAAAAATAACTTAATTGTAATTTTATTTTTAAAACAATTCTATTTTGAGGCATAAGTAGTATTACAGTGCCCTATCTAAGGAATCAATAAATTTATCAAAGCATCTATAAGGTCAAATTTCATTTATAAATATATAATCCTTATTGCAATAGTAGATGCATTGCGAAATTGTAAGAATTATAGGATCACGTTTTCATTCATACATATTTTTTTAAGGTTAAAAATTAGAAATATTCTTATTATAATTGCATTAATAACGTAATGCATAAAAACGTATTTCTCAATGGAACATTTATTCGCATTAATACTTTTTTCTTGTTGACGAAAGAAGAATTTCTTACTTATAACCAATTAAAGCTTAAAATATATCTCATTATAATTTTTTTGAATGGAATGTTATTTTTAGGTTTAAATACGAAGAATAAAATATTAAAACTTCATCCTCAGTAAAGAAGATCTAAAATAAGTAAAAAACTTCAATTTTCATTATTAGATTTAAGGTTTTGCCACTGCTTGAAAAAATTTCTTTATTAGTAGCTTTGCATACAAGTAGATAAAAAATAGCTGTTCAATATTAACCTACAAATTTCTTTGCATTATCAGAATACAATTTAAACACTTTCCTCTACGGACAATAAATCTTTTTAAGGCAGCTAAAACAGATTCGACGATAAACCAGAAACTATCTCAATATGCACCTTAAATACAAAACAAATAAATAGACGTAAATACATTTTATATACAATACTCTTTCTTTGTTTACCAATTTTAATGGCCTCGCAGAAATGTACTCCAGAAACATTAAATGGATGATTCCTAGTAAACTACTCATGTGTTGACACTATAGGTTTTACTTTAAAACAAATAAAACATTTATACAAACACAATTAATTTTCTCAATTCCTTAAAATAGTGTAATGCCAAAAATTAGCAAAATGACTTAAAATGAAATAAAATTAATTGAACCAAGTCACACGAAACTTATTAATTGCCATTGAGATTTTAGGCACTCGAAAATATGTCTTAAGTTTTCTTACATGATTTCATATTGTTGTTACCAAATAAACATCATATTTTTGCAATAGAATGAATATATTACCTTGAATTTTGAGAGATAATACTGCTTTTTGAACAGCAGAAACCATTATTTTTTAATTTTTTCAAAAGATTATTAAAGATTATCTTTATGCAAGTTAAAGTTATACATTGAAGATATAAATGGAAAAATATGTTCGCACATGATAAATAGAAATTGAAAATTGTCAGTTTTTTAATATTTTGCTTTATTTATTTTTCTATTGTAATCTTTTCCATTTTAATGCAGGAAAAGATGTAATCAGTTGTTGTCATCAGTTTCAGCTCAATTGTTCAGGAAAAATATTTTTGCCCAATTTGTTTCGGATCAAGAGATATATGTAAATAGTGTGGTTGGTGTCGTTTGATCACCAGGAAACATTTGTTAAACTATTATCTTTAAACTTAAACTTTACGTTTAAAGTGAAAGCAAAAATTATATTTCAAATAAAAAGAAAGATAATAATCCTATTTTACTATGTATCTTATTTAATCTACATAGTAAAATAGTAAGTTTCGTTTAATTTTTGTACTTTATAAAAATACTTGAAACAGTTTTATTGAAAACAATATAAAAAAGGTAATTTTTTTAAGAATATATTATATTTTTTATCATTCTTTTATTTTTACTTAATTTTGGCATTTATGATATCGCTAACCGATAACGATATTTTTTAGGACTTGGCGTACATAATCGGTAGCAAAATTCCATGAATTAGTAATTTCATGATAAAGAGAAATGACCGTCAGTTCTGGTACAAGAATCACTAAATTTTGTAATTTAATGGACACCATTAAATTACAAAATATTAAAGTGTTACTGGAACCAATTCTTGACAAAAGAATTTATATATTCAAAAAGTAAATTAAAACAGAGAGATACAATTGCCCATTATTCCTGCCATATTCACAAAAAATTCCTTTACTCAGTGTCTGAATAATTGAACCTTATGAACAAAATGTCACATTCAATTATAATTCTATGTAATCCATGATATTAAAAGTATTTTATCTGTGAAAGCACAAAAAATATTAGAAGTATAAAAATATTTCAATATTACGATAATGTGATTCATGGAACACTTTAGAATGTTGTGCATATCACATTTTGAATAACGTCGTTGCTCCAGATCGCGAAATGTGAATTTTCCAAATACTAATCATAAATTTCGCTAGTTCAATGCGATTATTTCTAATAACTGATTCGTGATATTTTTGTTAACATACTCACGAATATCTATGTGAAGAGATTCAGATTCCTATAAGGTTTATGCTACTTTTAAAACGATGAATTCGTTTTTTTCTAAATATATTTGGTTATAAAAAAAATTCTTATCATACGGGATGACAATAATAAGGAAATGCAACATGAATATTTGGGATAATGAACAGCTTCGTTTTGTTCTGGGATAAAAACTATTACTTACGAGCATAAAATTTCGAGAGGACAATTTAGTCATAAAGTTTAAGATTTACTTTTGTAAATATTCTCACGAATAGCTATGAAGGAAAGTATTCAGATTCCAACAGGATTTATATTGTTTTCAATACAATAAATTCTATATTATTTTCAGTCCAATTTATAAAATGTAGATTTGATTATAAAGAAAGTAATTTTTGTCAGTTTATTATACAGATAGCGTAAAAAGTTTGAGTTCTTATACAAAATATTCTGATACAAAATATGATGTTTAATTTCTTCTAGCTTATTTTTAGTGAGTAGAAAGTTTCAAATCTAGGACTACATATACAACACAAATATTATATTAATTTCAATACAATTTTTAATATGTAGATTTATTTATAAAGAAAGAAATGTCTATAGCTATTAAGTTGGAATGGTAATAAGAAAACTATCATTATAATTTGGGAATATGAGTTGTTTTCTTCTATTTTAGGATGTTGTGATTAAAACATAAGTTCTGGTACAATATTGGCACTAGCACTACTCTCCAGCATAGTGAGACAGTTCAGATTCATCCAAGACTAATATTACTTTCAATCAAGCAATCAATATGTTTTTAATATATAAGCTTAAATGCAAAATAATTCTGTATCTTACTCATCTGAGGGTGTAGTAAAAACATTTAATATAAACATTTGGCATGATGAGAAATCTCCATTGGTTTTTAATCTAAACATTCATTTACAAGCACGTAAATTTAACACTTATGAAATTAGCATTATTAATAGCACATAAATTTAACACTAAATTATACTACACTTATTGTTATGTAAATTTAACGCCATACTTAGACGTGATCATACACATGACTACTAGACATACATTCAATTTGTTATTAATAAATAGGTTTAGCTCTAAAATAATATTTCTCTACCTTGCAGGGTTGACCAGGAGTAAAAATATATAATATTAGAATTTGGGATATTAATTCGTTTGGTTTCATTTTAGTATATTGTGAACAAAACTCTCTTTCCCGTGCACGTAAACTTTTATTGGATAACATATTTAGCAGTAAAGTTTGCTTTATTTTCTTATAAATATTCTCTAAACTAACGAAATAAGTTCAAATTCCTCTAAGCATAATAATATTTTTAAATAAAAAATTTGTTTTTAAGTAGCTTTTTTTTATATTTTTATACAAAATATAAAGTTTCTTATCATTTAGCTTATTGTTAATGAGTAAAGAAAATGTCTATACCTTACTTGATTGACCAGGAATAAGAAAAAAAAACACATTAGAATTTGAGATAATAATTCGTTTCATTTCATTTTAGAGAGCATTTATATTCAAGAACAAAACGAACACATTAAGAACAAAACATATTAAGAGCAAACTCATTGAGAACAAAATTCTCTTTCAACTGCACATAAACTTTTGTTGGATAATATATTTAGCAGTAAGGTTCGCTTTATTTTCTTACAAATGTTCTCTAAACTAAAGAAGTTCAGGTAACTCTAAGATAAATATTTTGAAACAAAAAGTCTATTTTCAAGTAAATTTTTTATATTTTTATACAAAATATGAAGTTTCTTATCATTTAGCTTATTGTTAATGAGTAGAAATTACATATATATTTATAACGATAATATATGATAATAACGAAAAAGGTATAACTGGTGCTAAAGCGTACAGTTTAAAATGTTAAAATAGATAATTAATTTGTAAATTATTGATAGAGATATTGTTTCTCTATAGAAGTATTGAACTATTTTGAATATGTTTTTTATGTTAATATCATCTACAAACTATTAAGTTAAATGAAACTTCTATTCTACTGACTACTCCTACTGACACATCTATCTAAAGATGTTAATCAGACAAATTTCACTTTTTTAAAAAATATATAATCTTATCATTAATGCCAGATACTTAACATTGCTATAGAGATTATTTTTCCCACATTATTTCAGTCACGTTTATTTTTATATTTAGTTTGAATTACAATGAAATGCTTTTGTTTTAATTATTTTTATATCAATAAAACTTAAATTAAAAATGAACGATGCATAGAGTATTGTTCAATTTAACTACAAATATTAATCTTATTAATCTAATTACAATTAATATCTTAATTAATCTTTAATCTTAATATATTAGCTATCAAATATAAAGATTGCCTCCCTTTTAAAGAAATAAATAAATCACGTACCAAAGCTTAAAATATATGTCATTGCAAATATTTTCTTTTCTTTGAGAAATATAGTTTAGAAGGTTATTTTTAGGTATAAATATACACACTGAGAACTTAAACTTCACTCTCATTGGAAACAGCGAACAATGAAAGTAAGTAAAATAATTTCATTTTAAATTATAAATTTAAAATTTTCTTATTGTAAAATAACTTTTAGATTATTTTATTTAATTAATAAGAAATAAGCACTTAGTAATGTACATAATATTCAGTACAATTCACATTATTATCAATTCACTAGTTTTCAGAAATTTATAAATGTATAAAAGTTACTAGAATTTCTGAGTAAATTTATATATATATATTCTCGTTCACATAATTTAAGGAATATGTACATTTATATTTCTTAATTATTTATTATAATTATTATTTTGTTTCCTTTTTTATACTAAAAATTAAAATTATATTATTTGCAATAGCGTTAATTTTTGTTTACTTTTTGTTGTCGCCATTATATTGCTTCGATCCCCTGCAAAAGTAGCTTAAAGAGCAAAATATTTTTCTTTTTTGCCTTACAGACTTCATGTTCTGCATAATGTACGTCAAACAATCTCTGACGAAAAGAGAATAATTATTAGGTTTCTGAGTTATTAAAGTTATCTCCACTTTGTCAAGCTGGGTTCCTCTGTATATGAAAAATTAATATCGTAAAACATCAACTAATGTCTGAGTGTCCAGAAGATTAAAGTTATTATTTGCTCACGTTATACCATATGATATTATATGTTAGTACCCGATTGAAACACATTTTCGGTCAGTATATACGAAAAACTCCCGTATTAATACTGATGAATCTCTCAATTCATCTCTCTCTTAATCTCTTAAATCTCTCCATAATTGTCCCTCCCAGGTTTTAAAAATAGTAGTTGGAACGCACGCTTTCGAAGTGCTTCTCTTTTTACATAGATCAGAAATATCGTATTCTACTTATATATTCCACTTTAAAGGTAACTGCATATCATTTGCTTGACGTATGGGAGAAAATCTCACAAAGGGAAACTTTAACTGTTGATGAAAGACGTACTATAGCAATCAATAGCAATTAATTAATAAATGTAACACAGTCTGGCACTACATTCCAACAAAAGATCTCCTATACCCTGAAATATAAAAAATAAATTAATCAATTGTCAAGGCATATGATTTTTATACATTGCGGACCTCAGATTCAACTTATGTGTGCCAGTACGCATTAAAGAGCCATTTTTAGGCTAATAATATTCCTCACTGGAGACCAACGACAAATAAATGGATTCGAGTATTTTAGAATAAGAAGTGGAAATTCAATTTTATGTCCGTTACACTGAAGCCATTTAAAATGGCAGTTTAACGTGTACTTCATGCAAACATGTACTTTGGAACGTGCTTCATGAACTTCGGAAACATGTTTGTTAAATTTAACACAAATATCAATCAGTATCCCTTAGAATAATCTTTTAAAAATTCCGATGCCTCTTTTTATGAAAGTTTTGATAAGTTTGATTCACGATACACGCAATTCGTACTTAGTTACACTGAATCTACTATGTTTTGTTACATAAGTAATGGTAAAATATAATATGCAGCATTGAAAATTAGTCGATTTAAAATATAATATTCGGCATTAAATTTTTTAAAATTACTTCTAAGCTGTTTAAGGTTTAAAATAAATTAGCTTCATTAAACTTAAGTACAGAAATCACAATAAAAAATAATTATTATATTTTATATTTTCAGATGTTTGCTTTAGCAATATTAACGTGCATTGCCCTGGTTCAGTCTCAGCAAGTAAGTGACATAATTTCTTTACCAAAAAAATTGATCAATACTTATAAGGATTTTTTTTCCGAACATTCTTGTTTTTTTTTTATTTTAATCGTAATTATTGGATTATTTTATAAACTCATATTATACTTAATTTTCGGGTTTCACTGTAAGCTTTAACTAAACCATACAATTATATCGCATAAATATAATACCTAGTATTATCTAAATATATATAAGATAGAATTGAAAAATTCCTAAAGATTCCTAGAGGACATTCAAGCTTTTATAAATCGAAAAAAATTTCGATACTTCCTATAACAAATCTAACTTACACCTGTTGTTGCTTACGTACTGTAATTATTAAATATTAATGTATTTTGTCTTCTTTTAAAAGATTTTCGAAACATTTATTGATATAACAAATACATAAGCAAGAATTTTTAACCAAAAAATTAAAAAAAATTATTTATTTTTAAATTTAAATTAAGTTCTTTCAATTCAAATTTTTAAAGTTTTTTTTTTATTTCATGTATTCCCAAAAAAGTTCTAACTAACTTTATCTGCAGATTAAGTATCCCGCCATTGGTTCCGATTCAAGTAATGAAGGACTGACATACTATAGCTATTATATAATTGGAAGCAACTATAGAGATTACAATCCGAGTACATACAGAAATCAAGAAATTCAGAATGATTACGGTTACAGCAAGATGAATTATGGAAGTTATGGCGATTCTTCGAAAAATCAAAAAGACTACGAAAAAGAAATGGATTATGAATATGATTCGAAATATCAAAACAGTTATGATAGCAAGAGCTACTATGGAGACGATTCAAACTATAAAAGAGGTTATGATGTCGCCAAGAATTACGAAAAGGAAGAAGGATATGGTGACAATAAATATTATGGAGCTGATTCCAAATATCAAGAAGGTTATGGAGGTGATTCCAAATATCAAGAAGGTTATGGAGGTGATTCCAAATATCAAGGAGGTTATGGAGATGATTCCAAATATCAAGGAGGTTATGGAGGTGATTCCAAATATCAAGGAGGTTATGGAGATGATTCCAAATATCAAAGAGCTTATGGAGGTGATTCCAAGTATCAAGGAGGTTATGGAGGTAACATGAACTATGGATATGGTAAGAAAAGTCAAGGAGATTATGGATATGATTCCAAATATCAAAGAGAATATGATGGAAGTAAAAATTATGAATATGATTCGAGGAATCAAGGAGGTTACGGATATGATTCGAAATATCAAGGAAGTTATGAGGTCAACAGAAATTATGGATACAATTCCAAAAAAGAAGGAGGTTATGATGGCAACAGAAATTACGGATATGATTCCAAAAAAGAAGGAGGTTATGATGGCAACAGAAATTATGGATATTATTCCAAAAAAGAAGGAGATTATGATGGTAACAGTAATTACGGATATAATTCTGAAAATCAAAAAGGCTATGGTGGGAACAGAAATTACGGATATGATTCCAAAAAAGAAGGAGGTTACGATGGCAACAGAAATTATGGATATGATTCCAAGAAAGAAGGTGGTTATGACGGCAACAGAAATTATGGATATGATTCTGAAAATAAAAAAGGGTATGGTGGCAACACAAACTACGGGTATGAATATGAAAATCAAGAAAGCTATGATAGTAATATTGGTACCAAAAAACAAGGTGGCTATGGTGGAAACAAGAATTATGGATACGATTCTAAGAGCTACAACAACAATATGAATTATAAATATGGTTCAAAAAATCAAGGAAGCTATGATGACAAATAAAATTATAAGGAATCTACGAATATTCAAGGAAATTATGATGGCAACAAGGAACATTTTTAATTTGGATTAGTTGCTAATTTTTTTTTGTTATTTATATATAATTTTTATTCAGACTGGTTGTCAGTCTGGTTGTCTTGTTGTCAGACTAATGACTTTTAAAACTTGTTACATAAGAATACTCAAATTTAATTTCTTTTTTTTTATTAGAGAACAATTTTATATTTTAATATTGTAATCAATTAATTCACTTCTTTGCCTATACTGCTATTTTTTCTTCTTTTATTTTAATATATTTTAATCTACATTTCCTATCTGGAAAGGAATGCTATCTAGATATTAAATTTTATGTCATAAACTGATTTTCATTATTGCTAATGCTGCAAAGTTTCAGTTATTGTAAAATCTTTGATTTAATTTGTAACTGTCAAAATAAATTGTATTTTCTGTAAATTTGTCTGCGTTTCTGTTATTTAAATATTTTCCCAAAGACAATCAAGGCTAGAGTTATTTAAAATAAATATAGAGGTTAGATAAATCTTTTTTTAATTTTCCTTATTACAAATGAATTCGATATATAACTGACAAAAAAAAAGTACTTCATCATCTAATAAATTAGCTTTTCTTTGAGATTCAAAAACAAGCGAAAAACATTCGTTAAAGAAAAAATTTATTTATCAAATGTCTATTTTCATTTTCAAACATTTATTAAATATAAAATTTCTGGTAGTAGTGTATTCTTTTTTGTATCTATATACCTACCTACATCTTAAAACATAGTTACTGAAGATTTTGTAAATAAAGGACTAATGAATTTATAGTATTATTTAATAAAATCCTCACACATCGAATTTCACAAAGGACAAATTACAAATAACATTAAAAATTATTTATGAAACTGATGCTCTTCTTTCGAAACCTGGCTTTCATCTTTCAATAAATGAATTCTATTCTCTCTTTCTGTAAGCAGTGTTCTTTAATCACCGCAATTTGCCATTTACAATCCCTTTCTTTCTTTCTTTTTGGTTCAAAATTTTTGCCATTCCAGTAATTGTGATGAAAGAAATGCAACTGAAAATTTTTGCTTTATAGCTTTTAAGCCAGTATAAAGAATAACTAAGCTTTTATAGCTAAAATGGTTGGTAGAAGGCTTTCAGTTTAAAATTAAATTCGTCATTATTTATTTTGATATATTACATCATTTGGAAGTTAGAGAACGTTGCAACTATTTATAGTTATTTATTATTATATTCTTAAATTATTTCAAGACATAAACTGGACTAATCGACAATTATCGATTCGTTCACCTACCAGTAATTGCATGTTCATTCCGGTCGCTGGACATATCCACATGTCGGTTACCATATAGTAATAAAAAAAATAGAATGCCCTTCGAGGTTGCTAGTTGGAGATCAACATAACTGTCACGTGACGTATTACTGTCCCATGACTTTAACTATCGTCACTGTACTTTTGCATTTGGTTTGGTCACTCTGCCATTGATTTGTACAGGGCTGATAATTTTTTCAACATATGTAAAGGCGCACTATCTATACTATTGCTGCTAACAGAAAAAAAAATTCATCTGCCATACAACAATTTTCAAACGAAATGTTTCATTATTTTTTAGTTGATAGAAATATATATAAAAAGATTTTTATAAAAGAAATTTAACTTTTCTAAATATTTATTTTATATATTAATTAATAACAATTTTTTTTTATTAATTAATAAAATAATTTTTGAAACTTAACATTTAAAGAATTTTACAAACTATGCTCATTACATATTAATTTGTATACTTTATCAACAATATTTTGCTGTTTCTTTAATTTTGTTACATTAGAATTTATTAGTGAGTAATTTAAATATTAATAGGTATATGTATATTAATAAAAATATATGATTTTTATGTATTCAATTTTCATTTCAAAAAATTGTTTTGTTAAAAATTTGTATCAAATGGAATTAACAACAATTTTTTTTCTTATGTCATTTACGCCATTTATGTCATTGTTGCCAAACTACGGCTCGCGGGCCAAATCCGGCCCGCCAGTGTCATCAATCCGGCCCACGACAGCGAATAGCTTATTGTTGCTGTAATAAGTTGGATGAAAAAACACAGAATGATAATAACTCGACTTTATTGGCTTGCTAGGTAAATCTTAATGACAAGCATAATACGCAGAAAATTTAACTTAAGCATAACAACTAACAAATAATTGAAATGAATCCCACTAAAATTATAAACTAGTAAACATCCCTCGATAGTTATGTTGGGTTAAAGAGTATCGCATGTGTATGTATATCGATGTTTAGAATGTATAATTCATGAATCAAACATATGATTTTGTCCTGAAAATCCCTCAGGAACGGAAAAGTTAAATTAACGCGAATTAAATCGCGGAGTATCCACTTGTAAAAAAATACTAGTGAGATTTATGTAATTGCAATTTTTCACTGACAATAGTTTGTAGTTGTGGGTCAATTTTACTTGTACCAACTATTAAAAGAGATTTAAGATTATCATCGGTTAACTTAGATCTGTAAACATTCTTTGTGTACTTCATTTTGGAGAATGTTTTCTCGCACAAGTAAATAATAGTACCAAAAACAGAAAACAGCCCACGAAAAATTTCTGTAAATTATTAAATTGTATCAGTGGAAGATTCTTATAAGACTCCAATAAAGTTTTGGCCCTTGGTGCTTACTGGAGTAATCAGTACGGCCCGAAGGCTGGAAAGTTTGGAGACCCCTGCAATATTCAATTTTTGAGAATATTTAAATGGATTACAATTATATAGAATATTTAAATATTATTTTAATTTAATTTAATTTTTAACATATAAATAGTAAAAGCACACAAGAAAAAGGGGGCCAAGCGATGATGCAGCTCTAACTCTTGCAGGAAAAGTGGGGGAAATGTTTGGTCTTTCTTTTCTGTTCTTTTCTATTTTATGACCATAACTTGGTTTTTGTGAACTTTGTAACATGCACCTTGAAAATAGGCTGCACTTTGTTACACAATAAAGAACACGAATATTTGAACGAAAGGGTTTTTCTCTTGCTTTTCTTATTTTCTCTTTCTTCTTTAAACTGTCTTTTTCCCTTCATTTTATTAAATGCTCCCTTCCAAATTCATCCGAGGCTATTATAACTTACCTAGACCGTGCCACTGACTGCTAGAGGTAAGTATCACCGATCTTAGAAGCCAATAAAAAAAAGCAAAGTTACAAAGGTGAACAGAACAAATAAATAAGCACATGAAAAAAATGCAGGTTTTAAATGCATTCAACAGATGGCGCCACGACAACGGCGGAAAATTAAATCAAAACAAACATTTGTAGTACGGATGTCAATAAGTTAAAAGGAAATTAAGTTGAAATGAATGCAAAATTTAAAAGATAAAAATTATTAGATTTAAAAATTAATAGATTGCCTGATATTTAAAGAATAGGTACACATCGCAGCATAAGGTTCTAAATTAAAGGCAAAGAGAACAGCTCAGATTTGCATGAATTGATTTCAGGGAGTTCTTGGAACGATCTTAAGATCGTCCGGCTACAGGGTGAGAATTACTCGGTGGTTGAAATTCTGTGCTAAATTCTTCTTTAAGTGCTGGCAAAGATTTCCATGTTGTGTTGTATGATAGTATGGCAGGGGAGGGGACTTTTTCTAGAGCTCGCTACACCTGGATGGTAAACAGGTATTTGTCTGCTTAGCTGCTTTTGTCTGCTTTTTTGCTTCGCTGAGAATCAGAGGGCATTTCGAGTAAAATAATTTTGAAATTTTATAGATGTAGTCCATAACAGGCTCGAGATCAAGATCTCTGTGGATTTGTTTTCTTCAAACAAACCACGGGGCATTAACAATTATGACTATGATTTTCCCAAACACTTAGGATCTTCTTTAAGGGGCATTTTAACCGCTTACATATTTCCCTTCTTTATCTCTATAAAAATGCCCTTCACATATCAGTGTTTCCTTTTTAGGAAGAATAGACATTTCTATATTTTCTTTTTCCTAGAAAGATTTAACAGTTTTGTCTAACTGCCCATAATTGTCTCTTATTAATCCGCAAGGAATATTCTCATTTAAATCACTAGGAATACTCCCGGAAACAACATATCCGAAGCACGAATTTTGTAAAACTAAGCTAGATTCAGGGGAATATATTTGTCCTGGTATCAAAAGGTTATAAAAAAACTTCTGCGCCTTATAAAATATCTTTTCTACCAGGAATCTTAAATTGTTGATCTGCAAATTCACTATTACTTAAATCATACATATGAACTTTTAATATTTTACTAGGAATTATATTAGTACTTCGAGGAACAATTAAGTCTCATCCAGTAATTTAGTCATTTCCTTCAATTCTCTTTCGTAGCTATTTGCTTTATTTTTTAATTTGGTAGTAACTTGTGATTTAATAAAGAAGCATCATTTAATCCAGATACCACTAGATTTTTTTTTCTTTCTGTATATTATGTCTATCAGCATATTCTCTAATTATAAAACAAGCCATTGAACCTTGATATTTCTTACTTGGCATGAATTTCCTGAATAATCACATAAATAAAACTTAGCTGTACTCAATAAAATTGTTTTGGATCCATTCGACATATAACTGGTAGCTGTAAATAATTTATTACTGTTTTGAGAAGTGCTTTTTCTCTTGCCAGTATAAACTCAGCGGTGGAGGAAAGGGAGGTTTTGGAACTGATTTCATTTTTCATTTTTATCTAGCAGATGTTATATTTATATTCTCTGCGCTGGCGCCTTTGAGTGGGTAGTAAAGACTTTTATGATGTCTACGTTTGCAAAAACAAGATACTTTTGATTTGCAATTAGAAACTGGCACAATCAATCTGTAAACAATTAAAATTCATATGGTTTTGTTTTACAAGATCAATTTCTTTCATACACTGACCTGTTTAAATAATTAGGACACTTAAAAATATGAGGATTTTTATTACATAAAATATAATTTAAATCTTTTATGTCCAAAAGCAAAACTTTTCGCAAATATTTAGAATTTTTAAATTAGTTTTATTCTTTTGAAAGCTATTGGTGCTTTCAGAAACTGATTTTTCTCCCGATGAAACATAAATATCACATTCTTCAGCTAATTTTATTGGGGGGAACCAACTATCTGCTTGACTTGTAATTAAGAGAGATGAGACTTGTATATCTGAAGTTCAAAATAATTCTATCGGAAACTATCAATTGTTTTAATGTTTCGAAATCAGATACCTTTCTTAATTTTAAATAATAAGCAAAATTAGTTGTTAAACGCTACCCACTTCATAGACAGCAACATCTAGAGCAATTTAAAGAACCCATGTGGTCTCATGGAAAGAGGGAAATTCTGTTTAAATTCACAATTGGTGTTCATGTTTTTTAATTGCCGATAACTAATCAGCGTATATCCACTTTTCAACCAATAATTTTTTTACATATCTCTTTCTGATATATTTTTTTTAATTTAATCTATTCTACATTTATTTAATTCTATTTTTCGAAAAATATTTCCACGTTATCAATATTTTAGTTTACTTTTTTCCTTTATTCTCAAGCATTTTTTTTTTTTTTTTTTTTTTTTAATTTTTAAATTTTTAATTTAGGGGAAAAAAAAGGACATTTTCATATCTTCAAAGTAAGTAATCGTGGAATATTTCAGAGAATGCAAAATTTTTAAATGTTGACTGTATAAATAATCGCAAATTTTATTAAATATTTTTCTTTTAAAATATAATTTTTATTAATCATTGTTTCCAATTACGTAAAACTTGTTTCTTCACTTGCAAATTTGCACTTGATTTACGCAAATTATGATTTTCATTAGACCTACTTATTGAATAACTTAGAAGTATTCGTGTATTTAAACTCAGAGAAAATTCAGGCAATATTTTAATGTCGGATTATCTCCAATCAATAATAAAATTCGGAACGTTATCATCATCAACTTATTTTAATTGTATATCATTAAAATTAAAATATTGCATAAAATATTACCAGCGATTTCAAATTTAAAAAAAAATTATTTTAATATCTCTTTCACATGTTGATACTAGCTATAAGCATCGGTGGCGGTTATAGCTAGCATCAAATGTATTTTCTAAATTCTTTAGTCAGAGTGAAAATAATTTCCGTCATAGCGCATCATTCATTGGAACTTTAGCATTAACATAATTCGATGGAATACTTGATTAAACTATTAAGGGTTGACAGGTTACCAAAGCGAAGACAGTTCTTTGTAAAAATTGAAACAAAACCAGATTTCGAGATCTCATTAGGCTAAAGGAAAAAAAGGAACACTTATTGCAAGTTTCCTCTTCAAAGAAAATTTTTTTTCAGCGAATCAATATTTACCTTTAATATGATTTTATTTGCCTTTTATATCCATTTCCATTGATATTTTTTATTATGGGAATGTTTTTTTAAGTAATAATATTTAAAGTTTGGAAACAGTGAGGAATAAAGGCGAAAAGTGTCGTGTCGGCAAAAATTTCTTCACAAGGATCATACTTTTTTTTTGTTTGGAATTTTTTTTTAAGACCTGTAAGAGATGAATTGGATTCCTAGATATTAAACATTGTAAGGAATTAAATTCTCAGATATAAATAAATTTTTGAAAAAAAAATATTTTTATCTAAACATAATTTTCATTAGAGCTTACACCTGTTTTTGCTGAAATATTTTTGAATGAAAAACTGGAAACACATGTTCATTCACATATTCAAAGCTGTTATTGGCCCATCTTTTGCAAGTAAAATCTTCATACCACCAGCTGTCAAGGTTCCTTTTTACTTGAGGTTGAAAATTTTCATGCAGTTTCGCACACAAATCACACATCCAGGGTTGTAGATAGGACCTGTAGGTATTCTTCCAATTAAAGTAAGACAGATAAAGTTCATCATTCCTCGACACCTCCCACAAATGCATTCCCAACTTTTCCGGATCGCTGAAATCCATCGCGTTTATAACTGAATGAGGTGGGACAATGGAAGAATAGTTCACGCCTCCCAAAACGACAGGAACTATGTCGTAATTTAAGGAATTGAAAAGCTTTTCTGTTGCATAATCTTGGCAAATGGCGTTCTCAAATGCTAAGTAGAACTTGTATTTAATGGCTATCTTTTCGTAGCATCTTTTGGTCTCTGCCGGTCTGCAAGCTTCCATACCACAACCACCAAAGATGTCAACCGGGTAAATTTTTCTCAATTTCATAACATAGGCCTCTCTATTGCTATCAGTTTTGCAATTGCTCACAAACCATACAGCTTTATTCTTTTTCGTCCTTAAGGAATCCAGCCTTTTTTCAAGAACAGACGTCTTGATGACCGGATTAGGTTTCTGTCCAATGAATCCGTAGGACATCGGTACATCAGAATTTCTTCTGTAGCTCATTGTCCAATTGAATACTCCATTGAATTTCCTCATGTCCTTTACTTCTAACCATGGTGGCTCATTGGAGTACATAATCCATACTTGGTTAGGGTTGTGATAAGGTGGAAAGCTATTAACTTCAATATCTCTAACATGGAACAATAAGGCATCGGCCTTGCTTATATCTGCTGGATCTTTGGTAACGTGGCAATTGTAAATAGGACACGAATAACGCTCAAATGTCTCACTACCTGTATGGAAAAAATAATAATGATCTGGGTTCCACAAAGTGAAATATGGCGTTGCTAAAAAAATGGTTTTCTTTGATAAGTTCGTCAAAGAGAGGTTTTTATAATCTCTAATAGGAAAACCTATGATTCTTGCATTCTCATTTACGTATTTGGCTGTTTTGGGGTCCAGCCTGAATTCTCTAACAACAGGAAAAGTAGATATTTGGGAAAAATTTATTCTCTGAAGTCCTACGATGTCATCATACATTAGAGGCAAAACGGTGGAGGAAAATGTCAAGTCAGAAGCAAAATGGTGGATGACACGGGCACAAAGTATAATTGCGGATAAAAGCAGGAATAAAAATATGAAAATGATCTTCCAATCATTGCTGCTGTGAAACCGACGAAGGACGTATCGTCTCATTGAAGCTTCTTTAATTTTTTCATGTATATGAAGAATTGTATTCTCAAAAACCTAAAATAAAAAAAAAAAACATTTTAGTTTTTATTAATAAACATTAATTGAGATTTATACAGCAAAATAAATGTTTGAAAAAGGAAAAGTATTATAGATGAGAAATTTCAGAAATTACACTTATTAAAACACTACTATACTTCAGAAAGCAGAATGTGAATAAGACTATGTAATGTAGCATTCGAAACAAACAAAAAAGAACACTATCATATATTCATCATTTCAAACTGAATAAAATTTCTCAAGAAATTTTTTTTTAAAATCTATGGACGAAGCGATTGTGTCACTAGATGACGTCAAGTAAAATTATAATTTTGGTTTAGTTAAAAAATTAAGTATTGGTAATTTTTTCTAGATTTTCGACTTCATTGCAAATAAAAGAATAGTGAAATAACAGATCAGTGCAAAAATAAAATAAAAAATACGATGTGTACCATAGTTTTAAATTATGATGGAACATAAACATACGCACACCCACAAATACATACATATATTTATAATACATATATATATATTTATATATATGTATATATATATATATATATATATATATATATATATATATATATATATATATATATATATACATTTATATATACAGTTTTATATATATATATATATATATATGACTGTTCACATGCAGAAAAACTAAACTCTTATTATATAAAATCCTTATAAGACCTATTTTTGTCTATGGCTCTGAAACATGGACTTTGATAAGATCCGATGAGGCCCATTTCAGTATATTTGAGTGGAAGATTTTAAGGGCTATTCTTGGAGGTGTTAGAGAAAGTGGTTGTTGGAGAAGACAAACAAAGCGATAATTTATAAATGCTCTAAAGATTCAGATATTATAAAATTTATTAAGATTAATAGTATAAACTGGACTACTCATATATTTAAAATGAATAATTTAAACTCAGTAAAAAGGCTCGTTTTGGCAAAGTCACAGGGACAAAGTGGAAGTGGACGACCCAAGTTGAAAAAGATTTTGCTGCACTAAAGGTTAAAAATTGGAGGATCATTTTCACCATTTCGACAATTTAGAATGCATGGAAATCTCTTCAAAGGAAACCCTTGACCCACTCTGGGCTGTCGTACTATTGATGATGATGATATATAATAACAGGGTGTGAATAAAATTGTCCAAGAAATCTGTAAATCCGAAAATAATTTAGCAAAATCCAAGAGAAGTTAACTATAGTCTCCCTGATGACAATTTTATCATCAGAATATTATGAACAGTGTTATTTCTGCTCCCTAGATGACTGGATCCAAAACATAAACACGTTTAGCGATGTATTCTGATAATATGGAGGCAAAATAACCAACTATTTAAAGTCAGTAGGTATAAAGCTCCCCATTGGAGATTATACCATGGTACTGGCCCACCAGGTTGGAGGTTGGGCCTAAGGCTAAAATCCCTACCCTGTAAAAACACCTTTTGTTGGAAAGTCCAAAGTAGTTAATACCTATCGGACTACTTGAATCTTTGTCTGACGGAGGCACTATATTCTGGGTATGATAGTGCAAATTGGGAAAGCAAGGTGAGCAAATCTCCAATGTTGCACCTGATTAAGATATAATCTTCTTCTGCATATCTGCTGTTTTAGTAATGAATGACCTAAATTGAGGATTCCCGAAACGCGGAAACAACAATAACAACAAAAAAGGACATAAACTTCTCACAGTATGTTAATGTTACGAGTCAGTGATTTCTATGCTTAGTCACCGAGTCATGCTGTCATTCACGCTTAGTCACCTTGTTTACAAGTAAAATACTATATAAATATGTCTTCCGGTTCTTCTAATCCAGGGATGTTATGGGCTCACTCGTCAAATGGCTATTTTATAAAAAAATATATATAATTGATAATTTTTAAAGCAGATTTTCAGGTTTTTAGGAAATATTTAAAAAAAGAAATATGATTCAGTTTAATAATTATAAGTTAAAATTTAAATATTGGAAAAAAATATTTCATTCGATATTTTTTATTTTGCTACTCACTAGAAGATCTTACTTTAGTCAATAAAGTGCTTACCTAGATATAGGATCCCTATTTACATAATGTTTTTTTTATCTATATGATATTTATTGGCAAAGGCATGTTCTATTCTAAAATTGTGCTCAACAAATACGTACAATTGCTTCTAGACATTAGGGTTGTATCAGCCCATATTTGCAAAGAAATATGTTTAGTCTTTGATACAAAAAAATCTGAATGATTTCGCAATTTTGGCTTTGCATCACCAATTCAAAATGACTTTAGCATTTGGTGACTATAAAAAATGAACCGAAAATTTATTAAATAATATACTATCACAGCATCAAATTTCTTTTTTACCCTTTTTTATTATACATTATTTTTTTTGAAGAAATGAAATATGTCAGATAATATAGATTTTTTTTGTTGTTAATTTTTTATGAGGTTCGAATTTTGTGCATTCTTGTCATAGTCGTGCTAAATAAGAATATTTGTAAAATACTTAGTGTCAAATCTAAAGAATTTTACAAAAACTTTAATTTTAAATTAAAGCTATTAAAATTTTAAACCAAATTTTAATAGCTGAATAAAAAAATTAAAACGAACTCTTAAATATAGCAAATATAATTTTTTTAATATTATATGGATATATATTATATTAGGTAATTATAATATGTAATAAATAATGTTAATATTACATTAGATAATTTATGCCTTGGACATAAATTATCTTACTTAGTCATAATGTTTTGAGGAAAATAAGTACATAACTGGAATTCAGTATAAATTTAAAAATTTTTACCCTGTAATCAATCATCTTAAATGTAAACTCTCAAATACTGTAAATATATTGTTTAATAATATATGGATATTTATTACATTAAATAATTATTATATGAAATAAATAATGTTAATATAATGTTAATAATAATAATGTTAATATTATATTAGATAAGTTATGCATTGGACATAACTTATCTTATTTAGTTAAAAAATGTTGTAGAAAATTAGTGCAAAATTGAAATTTCGAATAAATTCAAAATATATCACCCTGTAATCAAGCATTTAATATCTTTAATCATAATGTAATCAATCATTTAAAATGTAAACTCTGAAATATTACAAATATAATTTTTTTAATATTATAGGGATGTATATTACGTTAGATAATTATAATATATAATAAAGAATTTTAATATTATATTAGATAATTTAGGCTTTGTACATAAATTATCTTATTTAGACAACATTTTTTGCAAAAAAGAAGTGCAAAATTGGAATTCAGAATAAATTCAAAATGTATCATCCTGTAATCAATCATTTCATATCTTTAATTAATTAATACATTTAAATATGCAATCTATTTACCTCAAGATCAATCATATAAAATATTAAAATAATAGCTGAACGAATATACGAAATCCAATACATGAAAAACACACATTAACAAATACACATAGTGAATTTAAATCACAAAAAATTAGAAAACTAAATAATACTTAAATCAATAAATTAATAATAACTATCAAAGTTTTAGGTTATCGAATATAGCATTTCTATATCTGTGATCAATGTAGTGATTATGATCTCACTAAACATTTTATTCACACCAGAATTTTTTTTTTATTTGATAACTGGAGCTAGTCGTATCTTCACAGATAAACTGTGAAGAAACAAAAATTTACCTGAAGAAAAATCGCACAGTAATAACAGCAACTCGTGTGTACATTAAATTATCAAATTAAGACATTTACAAAAAGCATTCAAAACTCTTCTTTAAATATGAACGTTATGAAATTTTTGAAAATTACAACATAAGAGTTTACAATTTACAATCAAGAAAAAATTATGTAACAAATATATCGCTAAATATCGATTGTGAATATTAGAAAGAATACTTTTTGAAGCAACATAAATGAACATTTTGTTCTTAATAGCATAAATCAAACAAAATATGTTTATTTAATAACTGCATAAAATATTTTTAATAATTACTTTAATGAACTACTTCATTATTTAAGTCTGCCGCAATAAATTTAAATAATTTATCTTAATATTTAAAAAAGTATGTTAATTTTTTATATAATAGGGGGAATCTTAAATAAATAGATAAATATATAAGCCATAAGTAAAATTCCTTAATACCACGAAATTGCTTAACTTGTAATAAAACGTTTGATCGAGAATTAAAGTTATTTTAATTAATATTTATTATAATATTAATTATTTTTATTAATATTAATTAGATATGTTTATTATTATTTATTTTTTGTTGAGTATTTAAAAGAATTTTTTTATATAATATGCTAAATCTTAAATAAATATCTCTATTTATATATACATACATGACATAAGTAAAATTTCTCAATACCACGAAATTGCTTAACTTCTAATAAAACGTTTGATCGAGAATTAAAATTATCTTTATTAATATTTATTATAATATTAATTATTTTTATTTATTTTTTGTTGAATATTTAAATGAATTTTTTTATATAATATGCTAAATCTTAAATAAATATACATATATATATATATCATATATGTATATATATATATATATATATATATATATATATGACATGAGTAAAATTCCTCCATACCACGAAATTGTTTAACTGGTTCAATTGATCAAGATTTAAAATTTGCTTACCTGGTGTACAAATGCGAGTGTGCAGGCCAAACTAAAACCCAACCCAACAAACACTGAAATGAACAGCTGTTATAAATATTATTAGACTAAAAAAAATTCTGTCGTTGGACTGAATTTCTCCGGATATTCAGATATTAAATCACTAAATCAAATAAAAAGCAGGAAATAAGTCTTGGTTCCTGCAGGGCGTATTTCGGAATTGAAAAGCGAATGCCCGGCATACGAAGATAAATGAAATAATTCATCTTTGTTCTGTTTGAATGATAATTTAAAATATTCTGTTGATATTCGGTTTGGTGGGGTGGGGTGAATAATTTTTGTGGGGTTTTTTTGTGTGTCATAATAAAAAGAAATTGACGAGTGATCGATGTTTTGGGAGATATCAGTTTTCATTCTGGAATTCAATTTTATGATTGATTCGTATTTTTAAAAAAATTATTATTTATGATAACACTGGCAGTATTACAGATAATA
Organism: Caerostris darwini; assembly: GCA_021605075.1. NCBI lineage: Eukaryota > Metazoa > Arthropoda > Arachnida > Araneae > Araneidae > Caerostris > Caerostris darwini. The sequence goes on along the minus strand of BPLQ01013317.1, from coordinate 242,741 downwards.
TTTCAGAAAATTAAACAGTATAATACTTTGTGCAATACTTAATCTTACTTATTTATAAGTATAATATTAATAATGCTTAATAATAATGTAGCTTAATATTTTAATTTTTACTTAAATCTTTTTTTTCCTTATCCCATTTGATAGACAGTAACATCTAGACTTAGGGATGGGCAAACTTTTTCGGTCGCGGGCCAAGATAAATTTTTCTAAAATTTTAAAAACAATATACAAGTATTACAATTTAAATATGTTAATGAGATGAATTAAATTGCGGTTTCATTGAGGTTCAAAGTGAGTTGTACTGATTCTAAGTAACGAGGCTAAATACTCATCTGTCAGTCTACTTCTGAAATAATTCTTTCTAAGCTTCATAGTTGAAAACACTTGTTCACATATATAAGATGAAGCAAACACAGCACTGATTTTCTGGGCATGAGATATTAAATCTGGGAAACTTACTTTCGATAATGATTTGTAAAAATAATATTTAATCAAAGTAGAAAATTAGATGGATATATAATATATAAATATATATTTCTTCTAATTTGCCTCGGACCGGCAAATTAAAATTCTATCCACTTGCCGCTGATGATGGAATTGCAAAATTCCATTTTAAAAGATATTTTGGGCTTCAAACGCGTCAAATCACGATTAGTACCGAAAACATTGAATGCTCCAGCTCACAGTGCATTGATTCTTCGTGACTTTTTCGCCAAAAATTAAAACCCATATCGTTCCACAACCACTGTATTCACTTCATTTAGCATCGTGCTACTTCTGGCTATTCCATAAACTCAAAAGACTACTCCGAGGACACCGTTTTGAGTCAATTAACATTTTAGAAATTGCCAGAATCAGTTTTAGCATCTCACAAAACCAAGCTAACTCAAACACTAATGAATATTTTGACATAAATTTTCACACAGATGTCAAGGACAGTGCCAACAATCAGAAAAAGAAAACAAAATGAAATACCATATGCCTTTAAAATTTAAATTAAAAATTGGTCTTACTTATTGGACACAATAGTATTCATATTATACCTAATATTTGTATTCATATCACATCTTAGATATAATATTGCATATATTCATTATTACAACTTACATATCATATCCTATGTATGATATACATATTAATATCACGTCTTGCACATTGTATCACACCTTACATATAATTTCCCATTGATTCATATTGCATCTTGCATATCATGTCATTCACATTTCACACACAAAATATAAGTTTAACTTGTAATCTTCGAAATATTCCCTTGATATATCGCAATCTTTTAATTTTCACTTATAGGTCATTTCAAAATATCAAAGTTAATCTTATACATACATGAAAGTGAACCTACCTCATTCGCCTATAGTTCCGAGAACGTTACAGAACATTCATACACGTGAATAGAAATGAAACAACTTTGAAGATATATTGCACAATATTTCTTTGGTGTAAAAAATCTGGGACTTTGCTTCATCACTCAAACATAGCATCTAGCAGAAATCAAGTTCCTCTACATTTTCCTCATCAAATTCAATGATCAAGAAGTTTTTTTCCGGAACAAACACTTTCACGTATAAAATTTAATTTGAATCTGTATCTTATTTCTTTACAGGAAGAAATTTTATTTTTCAAATCATCTTCCTTGCTGATTCATTAGAATTTCTTATTTGCATATCAAAAAGTTTCAGGATGATTATGAGTATTTATTCTCTCAATTTTATTTGTGTAATTTTTATTTAAATTTGTGTAACTGCATTTCATAGAGTTCAATGTAGATTTCTTGAAAACTTGAAATGCAGTTGCCAAAAAAAGTCAGCCCATAATTTATTTGCTGTGTTCGGGTGGGAATAAATCTAATTTAGATAAAAGATTAAAACATCCAATAATTTACTCTGAAAAAGGGGTTTTTTTTTCATGTAAAAATTTATGAAAAAAAATTAAATTTTATTTTTTAACAAACAGAATAATGCATTTTATATCTAAATTTCATAAGAACTTATATTTAGGACATAAATTGTATAACTACCTCTTGAGAAAAAGTTTTTAAAGAAATAAAATGTTTTTTTTTTTAATTTTTGCTTCTATGAATAAAAAAAAAATTTCTTTCGTAATATAGAAGATCTAAATTGGTATTATTTCGAAAAAATAACTTTTTCTGTATAAATAGGCAACAAAATGACACTTAACCTTGAAAACGTAATTAGAATTCAAAGGAAAATTAGTTTAAAATTAGAATTCAAAAGGAATCATTACTTATTCATTCATATTCGCACTATATTGATTGAATACTTGTCTCAGCATTTGATCTAAAACATAAATGATTAGCCAAATGGTTTCTATTTTTCTAATTTTTAATATTTATTCCAGAAAATCTTTCAGTCGGTTCAAATCATTCCAGGAAACATAGTTAATAGTTAAATCTCCTTTTTGGGAACGTATATCTCTCTCTTTTTTAAATTTGTATTTTTTAAAATTATTTTAAGTTTGTGTAATTTTTAAAATAGGACTTACATATTTTGAAAAGTATAAAGTATAAATAAACATTTTTTAATACTAATCTTGTTTAGATATTGGACAGTTTTATGCATAGTTGCACATTTTTTGGTTAAAATGTAAAATTAATACAAGTTTCTACTTATATTTATATTTCTTCTATTAGTGACACACTATAGTTTGAGATTTATCAGATATTTTTTATTACAGAATATTATGTTTAACTTGTTACTAATATCTGATTTTTTTTTCTATGAAAATGCTACTAATTATTGAGATTTATCATATCATATGTAAAGAATAATTACTTAAAATTATTAATATTCCCTATTAAAAGATTTATTTTAAAATTCTTTAAGAACTATTAAAAAATTAATATTTTAATTATTATTTAAACAATTAAAATATTATTATTATTTACAACAATTTAAAAATAAAATCAACTTGATTTTTATATAATGATTATAATTTATTGGCTGATACCAAACTCGCAAAATTAAGAAATTTTAAAAAATTTCATTGTTTAATTTTTCTCATATGATAAAACTAAGCAAGAATATATTAAATATATTTATTGTCACTACACGTAATATACATAAAGTTCTTCTAAATGAATTTTTTTTTCTTTAAACTTTTTTATGTAAAAAGTATAGAATGTAAGTTGATCTTTAAAAAATTATATAAAAAAAAATCTACATTAATTTTTAATAACATTCAAAGCTGATAAACGTTTTTAATGCATTTAAATTATCAACAAAGTTAAAGAAAACATAAAAAATGATTGTTTGTATAGTTTTTTGAAAAAGAAACACAAATAAGTTTAATGCATAATAAATTTATTTTTAATTTAAATATTAAACAAAAAAAATCAGTAAAAATGAATTTAGAATAAATTAAATAAATCCATCGCAATAAATTTGAAGGATACAGAATTTTAATATTTATTTATTACAAAACAGAGCAAAATTCAAAAGCATATTATGGAATTTCATATTAAAAATATTGATATATTGTGACAATATTTTAACAAAAAAAGGTAAATTACAGCTGTAGCATTCTTGCTAAGCAATTATAAAAATAATTCAAATATATCCAAACCAAATTCAAATAAATTTATTTAAAAATAGATTATCATAGCATGTAATACGACGAATATCTAAAGATAATTCAAGATTCATGATGCTACGTTAGTTAGTTGAAGAACTTCATTATCCATGCCGTCCTTATAGTTCCTTAAATTTCGAAACATCTGAATAATTCATGTTGCCATAATTGCTGTTTCTTTTATATGATCAATTGCTGTTTCTTTTATATGATCAATTGCTGTTTCCTCTATATCCTCCTTGATTATATCCATAATCCTTGTTGTAATCGTAATTCTTGTTATCCTCATAATCTCTCTGATTATATGAAGAATCACCATAATTGTTGTTTCTACTATATCCGTCTTGATTATATCCATGATTCTTGTCGTTATCATATTTCATGTTGCCATCATAACCTCCCTGGTTATTTGATGAATCTCTATAATTGCTATTTCTACTATATCCATCCTGATTATATCCATAATTCTTGTTGTAACCAGAATTCTTGTCGTCATCATAACCTCCCTGGTAATTTGATGAATCACCATAATTTCTGTTTCCTCCATATCCTCCTTGATTATATCCATAATTCTTGTCGTTATCATACTTCATGTTATTATCATAACCTCCCTGATAATTTGATGAATCTTCATAATTGCTGTTTCTGCTATATCCTGCTTGATTATATCCATAATTATTACTGTAACCGTAACTCATGTCGCCATCATAACCTCCCTGATTTTTTGAGGAATCACCATAATTGCTGTTTCCTCCATATCCTCCTTGATTATATCCATAATTCTTGTTGTAACCATAATTCATGTCGTCATCATAACCTCCCTGAGATTCTTCATAATTGCTGTTTCCTCTGTATTGTCCGTAATTGTTGTTGTAACCGTAGCTACTCTGGATTTCTGTGCTTCTTGATTCATCTCCATAGCCGTAATTTGAATTTCCAGGATTATAACTTCCATATCCGTATCCACTCCTTACATCTTTGTCACTTTGAACTCCGTAATTGTTATTTGATTGTTTGACCTGTAAACAGAATATGTTACATTTTTTACAATGTAAAATGAATTTTATAACTAAAGTAAATAAATTTCAAAATTTTAGTTATACAATTTTTCACATTTTTAAAATTCCATAATAAAAATAATGTAACTTGTATTGTTTATTTATTTGCACTAAGTATTATTACACTAAGTATAAAGTTATGTTCGCCTGAAATGGTTTTATAACATTTCTGTATTGAAAAATATTTAAATATTTAATTATAGATAACTAAATGATGTTGAATTAATGATATTTTAAAATAAAGGTGATACGTTTTTCCATTGTCAAGTAAATATTTGGTATGATATTTATGATAAGCATGTGAATTAAGTAAACTTAAAATAAAAATTTGTCACCAAGTATAATTTTTGACCATCAAGATTTGCAGAGTGATGCAGTGTATTGCAATTCAATTAAAATAAATTAATACATTTGTTAGAATCCCTAATGTGTAAAAAAAAAGTTAAACGATTGGTTTTTTTATTATACATAAAACGTAATACTTACTTCCTGGCACTGGACCAGGGCAATACACGATAATACTGCAAAAAGTAGCATCTGGAAAAATTAATATTTATATTGTTTGTTAGTAATAATGTCAAATAAAATTAAAAGACATATAATTGAAATATAAAATGAATATAATTGAAAAGTATATTAGCTAAAAAAATTGCAATAATTGATGTTTTGAAAAAAATGATATCGATCGCTCGTGTTGAGATTGATTCGTAAGCAAATTCAGCATTATGGAATGAAAAACGGAGTAGATATTTCATACTACGCCTACTTAAATGTAGAGAGACGTAAAGAAATGACTTGGATATGTTGAATGGAAAAATCACTCTACTTTCGTTTACCATTCAAGGTGGTCGTTGTTCAGAGAATTTTTATCACGCCTTTAATTTCTTCAAGAAATTTGAAGTAACTTTTGTCCTCAAAAAACGTGTTCACCAGTAGCATAAAGAGGGAATTAAACTAAATATTGCTTCCAGACAAGAAATCCCTATCGATTGCGTCATATTCATATCATTGCGTAAAAGTATTCCGAAGACTCAAATTTCATAATCAATGCATAACTTTTGTAATGTTTTAATATCATAATCGAAACATAGACTTCATAATGGATCCATAGATTTCATATTTAATACACAAATGGTTGAGGAATACATAATCATGAAGTATCTGATGTACATAAAAATATACCTGCACGTGCAATTAAAAACGTGCAAAATAAAAGTGCATTTCTAAATTTTAGCGTATTGATACAAAACATACACTATTAGAATAAAAGAATTCTGTGTTTATAATGTAGAAAATATATAATAACAATATAAACGATTTTCTTTTCTAGAATTTTTAGCGAAAAATTAATAACTAAATGTAATAAATATATAAAGATCGACAATAAAACAGAAATTAGTAAATCATTCTAAGCAAAAATTTCAATACAGTTAGTTAAAGTGCAGTTAAGTGTACAGTTTGTGTTACAATAGTTAAAGTATAATCTATATTGATTATATTACAGAAATGCGAAATTACAATAAGGTTTAAACACACATCATTACCAATCTTATATGATATTCCAAGTTTTCAAAATATCATTCATTTTAAGAAATACAAATGCCGGTAAATACTGATTATTTAATACTAAACTAACAAAATCCTATTTCTGGACAAAAGATTTAACTCAGAAATACAAACAGAAAGCATTTTACTTACTTTGATTGTTTCTAATTCCCCCGAGAACTGAAGTTTCAAGATTTCAGTGTTCGCATTTATACGAAGATATTACATAATAATAAAAAAATAAATTACAATACTATCGGTTTCAATCTTTTTTAAGTAATTTACAATATTACTAAAAAATTTAATTATTATTAGCAATATTTTTTATAACGCTAACGCTATTAACACGGATTATTATTCATTTGTTTTAAATGAAAGTATATATTTGTCACGGTTGAAACCATTAAAATGAAGGAAACTATTTTGACTATTGTAATGAATTCATGAAAATAAATGTGACTGAAATAATTTAACCAAGTTAATCTTTATATTAATGCAAGGCGTCTAGCATTATTATATGGATTTTATTTTTAGAAATGCATACTTAATTAGTTTTGATAAATATCGTCTTCCATTTGGTAAGAGTTGTGATAATTTGAGATATAATTTTATGAGACATTCACAAAAAATGCATTTTTATTTATTCTATGTGAAGCACGTATTTCTAATCCAAGTTTTAACTATTCAGTTTTTTATTTTAATAGCTTTAAATATAACCTTCATCAGATGCATTCCATTTTCTAAATATGAGTGAGCACAGGTCAGTTTTAGCTCTTATTTTCGAAATTTAAATTATAAGCAGAGCTTTACAGCAAGGGCTTTACTTCTAACTCTCTTCTTGTAATTCGATATCTTTCAAGTACACACTTGAACGTGTAGGAATGTTTTATTACTAACATTCTAAAATGAAATGAAACAGTTCATTATTCCAAATTCTAAACTTTCCCTTTTCTGTTATTAACTAATCTCAGACAAATTCTGAAATTTCTGTGTTAAAATGGCTACAATCAGTTTTTAATTTTACTGTAAGAATATTTCTTCAATATTAATACAATTTAAAGGAAACATTTTGTTATTCTAAATTCTAATGCAACAGTTTTTTTATTAAAAATTAACACAGAAAGGCTTAAATGTTTGTGGAAATCAAAATGTACTTTCAAATAAAAATAATATTTTTATTTATGTTTATTTATATATTTTATTGATCTAGTCGAGGTCACGTTGTGTAGTCAAGAGCAAAGATAAACTACAAGTCTGTGTTGGCAGCAGGGCCGGATTGTCCTATAGGCTAACTAGGCTTCAGCCTAAGGCCTGCATCAAGATCAAGATGGGCCTGCATTCAAATTGTTAGCAAAATTAGAATTACACTATTCTAAAAACAGTAAACACTAAAGCACTGAATCGAAAATAAGGAGAAATTATGAAATAAATTTATCTGAATTGAATTTGCTTTAATCTTCAATGTATTGAATATATTTAATTTAATTTGCTAGAAAATAGGATAATTTTTATTGCATATTTTATTTTCGTAGTCAAAGATTTTTATTATTTGAATTTTGTTTCTTTGTAAATGTTGTGTGTTATGTTTGATTAGTTATTGTTACATGTACTATATAGGGTGCTGAGAATAAACGGGATAACTGTTCTCGACTTTTTTTTTATTTATTATCCGTGCCACATTTTTTATAAAGATTAATACCCATCACAACATGTTTCATTTTACATATTGATATACATCACATTACGTATTTTGTTATCTCTCGTGTAATTTACAAACTTAAAAATGAGAGGTGAAAGAGCCTCATAAGTGGAATATCCTAGAGCCTATTTTCATCTAAATCCGGCTCTGGTTGGCAGTAATAGGAGCTTTATTAAGCTGCCCAATTAAGAGATTTATGGAACTTAGGAAAATCGACCTATTGAGAGCGAGCTATTTTTGTATTCATCACTATAATTTCTGTAGCTAACTTAGCTCCATTGATTTGCTGAATCATCTTCAGAATTTTCGTTTCTTCCATGTCCTTCTTGATTATTCGAATCATCTCCATAACTCTTGTTGCCACCATAGTTTCCTGTATTTTTTAAATATTTTAATACTTCTTGTTAATATTATAAGTTACTTGATTTTTAGAATATTGCCAATATTTCTGTAACGTCCATAGCTGCTGTGAATTTTCGAATCAACTTAATGATTCCTGTAACTGCTGTAGTTTCCATGATTATGGAAATCTTCTTCATAATTACTGTAAGCAAAATAACGGCCTTGAGTTTTTGAACCGTATTTATTTATAATTTATGTTGCCACCACAACTTGAAATCTGTATTTTCTCGTAGCAGTGTCGTAGTCGTGTCGATTGTTATTTTCATATCTGAATTCATTCATTTTATTTTTATATTCGATGCTTTTCATAACTTCCAAATTTGTTCGATTTGTCACGTTTAATCTGTAAAGGAAATTTGCCATACTGCATACAAATGTGTCTTTTATCTGAACTATAATATAAAATATCTTATTTTAATAAACTTTACCTTATTTTAATGAAACTTTAAAAGATATAATTAATTTACAGTTTATGTTTCCTTGAGATCCGTAAGATATGTTTTTTATTTTTATTAATTATTCTGGCACATTTTAATGTATATTAAAAGGTGTCAAATGAGTATTTATTTAAATAACATTTAACATTATGCCATGAAATATAATATATCCATAATTTTTTAATGGTGCTTTTTTTAAAAAAAAAATTAAACAATAAAAATTCTACTTTTCTCTAAGCAAAATTATTATGACATTTGAAAACTATCATAAGTTCCATTATTTTTAGAATTCTGTAAATAATTTCTATAACCCCAATAGTTGCTGTGAGTTTTCGAAATTTTGTTCCTTCCATTGCCTTCTTGATTTTTTGAATAATCTCTATAATTCCTATTTCTATCATAGTTACCTTTGTGTTTTTAATTATTTTCCCACTTCTTGATACTATCATAATTTTTTTTGAATTTTAGAATATTATCCATAATTTCTGAAACCATCGTTGGTGTTGTGAAATTTCGAATAATCTCCCTAATTACTGTAGGCAACATAACAGGTTTGGACAGGTTTTGAATCTGTCTTCATCACTCTTGTGGCCACCATAATTTACTTAAAATCCATAGTTTCTTCTTGATAATTTCCAAATTTATTCAATTTATTCAATTCCTTCTATTATCTCACACTCTCCCTATTTATATATCTTGTTCAAATTTTCAATCTTTTTATTCAACCACTCAAGTTCAAGTACATTTTTTTTTAACTTTCATATAACTTTTATATATCTTGTTCAAATTTTCAATCGTTAATAAAGTACTTTTTATTCAACCACTCAAGTTCAAATACATTTTTTTTAAACTTTCATATGACTTTTATATATCTTGTTCAAATTTTCAATCGTTAATAAAGTACTTTTTATTCAACTACTCAAGTTCAAATACATTTTTTTTTTAACTTTCAGTGGATGACACTTGATGTTAATACAGGTTTTTCAAATATTAATTCATTAATTAAATTTAATTAATTAATTATATTTTTTTTAGATTTAAGTTGCATATATCTACCAAAAGAAACTTAAAAAAAATTAATGGAAATTGTTTATAAAGGACTTTTTGCAATAGAGGGAAAAAAAAGTGGGAATTGAGTTTAAAAATTTTTTTTTTGTATTAGTTGTTATGGTTTATCTCTAAAACAGTTTGCCATATTGCATGCAAAAGTTTCTTTATTGTAAAATATGAAATAAAACATCTTTCTTAAATTTGAAAAATAAGTATAAAGAAACCTTGAAAGATCAAATTAATTAACAATTCATGATTCTTCACGATCTATTTTCATTTTCACTAAATTTCTGAAACGTCTTATACATTTAAATGTGTAAAATGAGCAATTTTTATAAATAATTTGTAATATTATGCATAAAATAAATTTATAAAAGCCTTTTAGTGATTTTATAAAAAAAATTAACAAAATTAACGTAAATCACACATTTCTTTAAGCAATAAACATTTTAACATTCAATATATTTATTTGAAGGATTTTGAAATGTTTTATAAAATAATATAAGATTTATTATATAAAGCATAATGCAGAATACGTATTCTGAAAAAATACTTTGTCTTTAATAGGCTTCAATTGTAGTGTATTTAAATGAAATACATACGCCACTAGATTGTAGTAACACAAAGCTAGATAATATTAGTACTACCAACATCTGAAAAAAGGAATTTTTATTAGTATTGTTTCATTTTTTTATTTGCTAGAATATCTTCAGTTAAAGTGAGATTTATGTGTTAAATGTGAAGATTTATTGTTAAAAATATAATAGCTTGAGAACAGAATTTCTCCCTTGAATAAAGTAGCAAAATGTAAGTAGTCTATATTATTTTAAAAAATACAAGACAATGAATTATAATTTAAACGAATAATTCATTTTCAAACTACTGCTATGAACTACTGCTTCATTTTCAAACTATTATTTATATCATCACTGAGATGCATAAAGCATATATATGAAAATTAATGTGCTTAAAACATGTGTACATGTGTACACAAATTAATGTGATTAGTATTAGTTATTATAACTTTTCTTTTGACAGTATTGTATATATTACTCATATAGGAAGGATATAATCAATTTAATGATATATACAACAGCAAAAAAAAATGTATTATATTTGCAGAAAAAAAATTATAGGATAATTCAAAGAAAATATTTTATTTCTTAAAATGTAAAAAAAGCGAAACAAAGTATTAATAAAATATTTGAAAATTTATAAATACACAATTATCAAAACGGCAAAATAAAAGATTTCATTTAGAAGAAAAATGAAATAAAAAAGTCTTTTTTCTATTATTATCTACTAAATTACCAAAAATGGTAATTAAAATGCAGTCAATACTCTCTAAACCGAAATTTGTAATACGGATAAATTTCCAATAGGGACATATGCTTTCATACATTAAGTTATTAATGCAATTAAAATAAGGATATTTCTAATTTTTTACCGTTAAAAATATGTATGAATGAAAACATGTTATAAATAATTTGATTGCATAATCTTTACAATAGCGTAATATATCTAGCACTACAATCAGGATTATATATTTATTAAAGAAATTTGATCTTCTAGAAGCTTTGATAAATTCATTGATATCGCAGAAAGCACGCTTTAATACTACTTTACTTATATCTAAAAATAGAATTCTTATAAAAAAAAAATTACAATTAAGTTGACTTTATCTTTTAATATGTCGTAAGTTAGAAATTCTTTCTTCGCCTGCAAAAACACGATATTAATAGAAAAAATTGTTCTGTTAAGAAATATAACGTTATGCAATAAATTATTAATGGAATTAAAAAAAAATTATTTCACATCATCTACCTTGAAAAATAAATACTAAAATAATTTGATTACATAATCTTAATAGCACAAAGCATTTAATCTGCATTATATTTTTAGAAAAAAAATTTAATATTCTGTAAGTTTTGATTAATATCTGGAGACATTAGCAAGCCATTATGATCTAAATGCGAGATAATTATTACACAATATTTAGGAAAAATATCACTTTCTAAATACTTCCGTATTAAAACAGTTCTGGACAACGACTTAAAAATAACTATTTCTTTAAAATATTCTTAAATTTATTCTTTCAACACACATAACTTGGTTCTTAATTTAAGTGCGGGAACGTAATCCGTTTGACCTTGATGTTTGATCGTATTATTCCCTAATTGTGAGCTAAAATAATAAAGAAAATAATAAATAAAAAGTAAACGAAATATAATATTTGACAAATGTAAGAGACACCCTATAAACATTACAAATATTATTATATATATGTAAAACAATATGATATTATTATATCTTATCTGCCATGGGTAAAATTATAGAATATATCATTTCGATCATATTAAGAATACTGTTTATTTTTTTTAATAAATTCCGAATTATGGAAACAGTTTCACAATAATAACATAAATACTTCTCACTTATTATTACTTAGATAATTTTGTAAAGTTATTAAATGCTGAAGCTACTTTAACCTAAGAGAGGTCCATAAATGCTAGATTGGATTTAGATCTGGAGATTATAGTGGCCAGAATTAAATACCAATACAGATATTTTGAATCAATTTCATTTTTTTAATCTTTGATGAAAAGTAATTGAAATTACCTTAATTTGACAGATTTACACAAATGTTCGACTGAATTAAGGACTGGAAAGTATAAGGGTAATATGTCATAGTAAATATTTTGAATTTACTTCATTAGTCCAATCCTTGATTAAAATTAATTGAATTATTGAGCAGAAATTTGTTCCCATTCCTATTTGAATCATTGAGTATTTTATAGTTTAATAAATCATATCTCTGCAGATACAGTGATATACACTCATGTCCATAAATTAAGGATAATTACGAATCACACAGAAATTGAACTCTAAAATAAAAATTTCACCTGTAGAATTATCACACACATCTTGGAGAAGAATATGCAAATTACAGGAAACCACCAGAGGGTGCGGATAGTACGTCACAATGACGAGAGTGTAAGAAAGGGGTATATAAGGAATGGTGGCAAAGAAGTAAAATTGTTCACAAGCGCTTTAAAAGCCTTTCAGTGCAATAACCGCATAGTTATGGAACAAAGGAAGCATTTGGAGGATTTTTTACGTGGTAGAATTATCGGACGACTGGAATGTGGACGTACCCAGCTGGAAGTATCCGAGGAACTTGGAATCGCCCAGAGTGTCATCTCCAGGCTTTGGCAACGATTCCAAGATGATGGTAATGTGAGTAGATGTTACAGCACAGGTCGCCCCCGAGTTACAACGCCGAATGAGGACCGGTATTTAGCAGTTACTGCCAAAAGAAACAGACGGAGCACAGCATCAGACCTGTCACGTCAGCTCTCTTCAGCTACCGGTACGACAGTTTCAAGACAGACCGTGTACAGACGCTTAGGGCACATTGGTCTATTGGAGGACATCACCCGTATGGATTCGCCAGCATACTCAACGGACTTGAATCCAAGAGAGCATGTGTGGGATACGCTTGGCCGACGAATTGCAGCCCGTCAACCCCCTCCCACCTGTCAACCGGAACTTCGGAGGGCGTTGCTTGATGAGTGGTGTAATATTCCCCAGATCAGATTGATAATTTGATACTCAGCATGCCTAGGCGTTGTAAGGCCTGTATTGCATCGTCCGGGAGACATACTCCATATTAACCATCATACTAACCATGTTATATTGTTTTTTGTAAATAGGTTCTTTTTTGAAATTTGCTCCAGGGAGTGAAAATCGCAATTTTTATTAATTATGTCAAACATATAGCATCTTTTTTGCTGTTTACATTTTGTTTAATAAATAGACTTTACAAATAAGTCAAATTTGTTTTGCTTCTTTCTCTTTCTTTGACTGAACTTCATTATCCTTAATTTATGGACATGAATATACATTAAGTTACTCAATTGAACTTCTCAAATGAAAATTCGTCATCCTTTAACACAAAAATGATGAATTTTAACAGACAAGTGTTTTTTGTTAAACTCCAAATTATTTTTATTAAGTGAATCAGAACAATTTTATTTTAAAATTTGATTAGAGGGTATTATTCCGATAAATAGTATCATCATCATTGGTGCAACAGCCCTTTGTGAGCCAAAGCCGTCTACCTGTTGGTAGACTTCGAGACGATAGATGTTTTTTTATTTTTTTTTTTTTTTGGGGGGGGATCAGCTCTACGCCTAACGTCCCAACTTCGACAGTCATATGAGACCGGGACCTACGGCTTAAAGTGGATTCCGAACTACTACAAACATCCATGGCACCGCCGGAACTTGAACCCGAAGAATATGGTACAGAGCGCTAGCCACTCGGCCATTCAGGCCCCGATATATATTATACTGCCTATAATGAACTTTAAACTTTGGTTAATCTTAGTCTGATACTTTTTATTCTTGTGAATTCTTTTATTCTTGTGTTGTAACGTGCAGCGGTTGTAAATAACGAATTTTTTTTTTTTGAAATTTAGAAATATTTCGAACAGTGCAATATGAAATATTATGTAGTGTTTAGCAAACTACTATTACAATTATTACCTACAATATTTTATTATTATATTATTTGAAATTCATTATGTAAGGCAAACAAGAAGCATGTGTTTAACAAACGCTCTTTAAAATTATGTTTTTATTATACAAGATACAGAAGAGAAGAAAAAATATATATGACAGTAAAAAAAAGTTTTCAATGCTTACATAGCGATATATTTTGAGACAATTTTAGTTTAAAAATATATAAATATATATTAGTTTATATTTTAAAGAGTATGTAAACTATAAACATAAATGTATTGAATTTCTTTAAAAAAATCAATCAAAATTACGCTTAATATATCATGTTCTACTATTTAAATTAATTACACTTTTACATCAGCTGGTTTCTTTTAGTAATTGTAATATACTTAAACAATTTTAAAACGGACCCATTAATAATAATTTAAATTAATGGCTTAAATGAATATTCTCGAATGCACTCGTATCTCATATTTGTATCTTTTCGACAATTAATTTTGAAATTATGGATGCACACATAATGTATTTTTTAAATACATTGGTTTTCACTATTGGTGGTTTGCGAAATTTAAACGAGGCGAAATGAGCACCGAGGACGATGCACGCAGTGGATGCCCCAAAGAGGCTGTTACCGGCGAAAACATCAAAAATGTCCACAAAATAATTTCTGATAACCGTAAATTGAAGTTGATTGAGATAGCTGAGACACTAAAGATATCAAAGGAACGTGTTGGACATATTGTGAATGAATATTTGGATATGCGAAAGCTCTGTTCAAAGTGCGTGCCGCGCGGGCTCACAATCGACCGAAAACAACAACGAATTAATGATTCTAAGCAGTGTTTGGAGCTGTTCAACCGTAATAAACCCGAATTTTTGCGTCGATATATGACAATGGTTGAAACATGGCTCCATCATTTCACACCGGAGTCCAATCGACAGTCAGCCGAGTGGACTGCACGTGATGAACCGACTCCAAAGCGTGGAAAGACGCAAGGTTATGGCATCAATATTTTGGGCATCAATATATCTTAAAAAGGGAAAACCCATAAACAGCGACTATTACGTTGCGTCATTGGAGCGTTTGAAAGACGAAATCGCGGAAAAACGGCCTCATTTGAAGAAGAAAGTGTTGTTTCATCAAGACAATGCACCGTGTAACACATCAATGAAAACGATGGCAAAATTGCATGAATTGGGCTTCGAATTGCTTCCGCCTCCACCGTATTCTCCAGATCTGGCCCCCAGCGACTTTTTCCTGTTCTCAGACCTCAAAAGGATGCTCGCTGGACAGAAATTTCGCGCCGATGAAGAGGTAATCGCCGAAACTGAATCCTATTTTGAGGCTAACGACAAATTGTTCTATAAAAATGGTATCGAAAAATTGTATGACAGCTATAATCGTTGTATCGCCCTCGAAGGCAACTATATTGAATAATAAAATCAAATTCTATAAAAAAAAAGAATTTTTCTATACTAGCCTACGAACGTTTCAGGATGGTGGATTTTTGGCAAAAAAAAAAAAAAAAAAAAACCCTATTCTTCAAAGTCTTCTAGACACCTGCCTCTACATTCTGTTAAATTAGAGATAAAAAAAAATTCCCATATTTACTTTGTCGTGTACTTTAAAAACTAATGGAGGTCTGTTCTGAAACGTGCATTGCGGATCTCATTGAGTTCAGGATTCACCCATGTTGCTGCTGTTGTCATTTTAGACTCACATAGACAGGACACACGATTGCCTTAGTGCATATTTATTTCATTTTAATTTGACTACTTCAGATAATTGCGTTTTGTGTGATTCTGGATTTGCCTAGACTGCAAATCTAGAATCTGAATTAATGTTCTGCACTAAATGACTTGTATTGTTGGTAATAAAGTAATTTATAATTTAAGTAATTAAGTTAGTAATTTAATTGTAAGTAATTTACAGCTCGTTGCCTAATGATCTAATGGTCAATGTCTTGACATTTGCTTAACAAAAAACAATTCATCTGTAACCAAACTGCATATGAAATTTCTAAATTTATACTTCAATTTATTTATTTAACAAAAATAACAAAACATGATAAAACCTATGGATTATAATTGTAATTGCGTTTTGTGGGATTCTGGATTTGCATTGACTACTGCTCGCCTGGATGAATGTTCTGTTCTAAATGATTTTAGCGTTGAACATTAGTTTAACTAACTAAAGTTAGTTAAAATTATTTTAACTAACTAACTTATTAGTTGTTGTTTTTTAATGTCAATTTTAATAGAAAGAATAGAAACAAAATTGTACTTGTATTTAAAGGATTTTTTTTTTTTAGAAGTAAAATTTTCTCTATTCACCCCCATTTTTAGACCTATATAACTACCAACCAGTTAAAACAGCATAAAATATTGTTTAAATGAAAATAATCTGAACAATTGTAATTTTGACTTAATTAGCAGCTTAAATTAGCAACTCTGTTTTTCAAATTGTAGAGTAAACGTTTGGTTTTTGTAGAAAAGGGATAAAAAATTATATACGCCAATGAACAATGTAATACTGAAAAAGAAAATTTATATTGTTCAATTTTGTATAATTTAATATGTAAATTATATCCCCCAAACACTTTATAAGCAATTCAACTATCAATTTGAGACTTGAAATTCTAGTTCATCAAATGACAAGACATTTTTCCATGACCAGTTTCCATATATTTCTTAAAAATGCGTACAATTTGGAAAATATTTATTTTTTGATATGTTTCATTCATTTTTTTTCCATCATTTTAGACGACTAATTGATTTTATATAAATTCATTCATTATTTTATAAATTTTCTGCATTTTTTTTTCAAAAACTGGGACAGCTCATAAATTGGAATTAATTTTATGCTTTTAATTTTATAATTCAAAATAATTCTGTGAATTTTAATTTTTCATTAAATTAAGTAGTTTGTTTAAGTAAATCTTTACACTTTGAAAGATTTTATTTAAGTCTCTCTAAATGTAAACATTTGTATAAAAAAAGTGTATAAAGTAATAAAGCAGTATATAAATCATTGTCCATGAGTTTCTATAGTTTTTTTTATAAATCTATTGCAAACATAACAAAGAGCATATTTTTTTTCATCGCTATCCTGTAAGTAAATATGTTGTAATTAAATCATTTAATGTTTTGGGGTTTATTTTAACTTATAATTTCCATTTTTAAACATTTATTTTGGATTACTATTTTAAAAAAATTTATCCGAAAGAGAAATTACATTTTTTCATCAAATAAAATTTAATTTTCCTTTTAAGAACTTATAAAAAGATCAAATTTAGGAGTAATTAAAGAATATATTTTTTATATTTTTAAAATGCTAAATATTCGAATGAATAGCAAGCATAAACTTTTTACATATTTAAAATGCTAAATAATCGAAAAAATATATATTGAGAGGAATTCTTTCTCAGTTTGTAAATAAAAAACAAACAAACATTTTTATAAAATGCAATTTATTTTGACATTTATAAATTTAGCAAAATAGTTTAGTAAGAAAGACATTTTTAAAAAAATATATTCAAATTCAAAAATCTAAAACAACTTTCAAAAATCTAAATTCTGAATACAAAAAGAACACAAAAAAGAAATAAAGGTACATTTAAAGATAGAAATCTGAAATTATACAAAATTTTAAATTTAAAAATAGAAACTAAATAAAACATAGTGAAATTTATCAAACTGTTTCAAATAAGAGTCAAATCAATTTCTTTTTAAAATGAATATTCAATCAATTTGTTTTATCAACTGCCATGACTAAAACTCATTCATCTAAAGATATCGATAGTTGCTGTAGCCACCATAGCCTCCTTGACATCTCATATAACTTCTATAATTTCTGTTGTTGTTATAATTTCTTTGATTTTTTGAGTAATCTTCCTATTTTTTGTTCCTACCATAACCTCCTTGATATTTCGAATCATCTCCATGATACTTATAACCACCGTAGTTCTTCGAATCCATTCCATAATTCTTGTAGCCGTCATAGCTGTCCTGATTTTTCGAATAATCTCTATAATTACTATTGCTTCCATAGCCACCTTGTTTTTTATAATCATCACCATACTTCTGGTCACCATAGCCTCCTTGTTTCTTATAATCATCACCGTACTTCTTATTGTCCCCATAGCCTCCATGATTTTCGTAATTATCACCATACTTCTTATCGTCTCCATAGCCTCCTTGTTTTTTATAGTCATCACCATATTTCTTATCGTCTCCATAGCTTCCTTGATTTTTATAGTCATTACCATACTTCTTCTGGTCCCCATAACCTCCTTGTTTTTTATAATCGCCGTACTTCTTATCGTCTCCATAGCCTCCTTGTTTTTTATAGTCATCACCATATTTCTTATCGTCTCCATAGCCTCCTTGATTTTTATAGTCATCACCATACTTCTTATTGTCCCCATAGCCTCCTTGATTTTTGTAATCATCACCATATTTCTTCTGGTCCCCATAGGATCCTTGTTTATTATAATCATCACCATACTTCTTCTGGTCCCCATAGCCTCCTTGATTTTTGTAATTATCACCATACTTCTTCTGATCCCCATAGCCTCCTTGATTTTTGTAATTATCACCATACTTCTTCTGGTCCCCATAGCCTCCTTGATTTTTGTAATTATCACCATACTTCTTCTGGTCACCATAGCCTCCTTGTTTCTTATAATCATCACCATACTTCTTCTGGTCACCATAGCCTCCTTGTTTTCTGTAATCATCACCATACTTCTTCTGGTCGCCATAGCCTCCTTGTTTTTTGTAATCATCACCATACTTCTTCTGGTCACCATAGCCTCCTTGATTTTTGTAATTATCACCATACTTCTTCTCGTCACCATAGCTTCTTTGTTTTTTATAATCATCACCATACTTCTTATTATCCCCATAGCCTCCTTGACTTTGTGAATAATCTCCATAACTCTTCTTGTCACGATTATAACCTCCATATTTATATCCACTCATTTGTTTTTCATATCCTCCATACTTGTATCCAGCATTTTGTTTTTCATATTCCGCCTTTTTGTAGCTATCCTTTTCATTTTTCTGTAATTTGACATCAGCGGGATCTTGGTTGGCGGTTCCAGGTTCGTTGGTCCTAATTTTAGCTCTGAATCCGTCTTTGTCAGCGACGTAGTCCACCT
Organism: Caerostris darwini; assembly: GCA_021605075.1. Lineage (NCBI taxonomy): Eukaryota > Metazoa > Arthropoda > Arachnida > Araneae > Araneidae > Caerostris > Caerostris darwini. The sequence continues at coordinate 223,262 of BPLQ01013317.1, read as the reverse complement.
TGCGATAGACTCCTTTGGCATCAATGTAACCGTAACTTCCCTTTACACCACCAGCACCAGTGCTATGTTCTTCTCTATGCTGCTCACTATACTTGTCTTTAATGGAATAGCCAAACTTGTATGGTTTAGCATTATTAATCTGCAAAAAAAATTCCGATTTAGTTTTTTATTCAGAATATGCATTAGAAATTTATATTACACAAAAATGTTTTTTTTTTATTATGACTTAAAATATTTTTTCTTTATTTTATATATACAAAATAAAGAAATAAAAAAAATTGATTAATAAATGATCATTCATATGTAAGAAAGTGAATTTCCGTATAAACTTTCCATGTCTTTTTTAAAAAATAATTCTTCTTCTATTTTTTTTAGTGTAACTTAAAACTTAACTTTAACTGTAACTTAAACTTTAGAGTAACATTATCTGCATACCAAGAACATTGTTTAATGAACAGTATTTACTATCATTTATAATACTTATTATAATCTTATATAATGATTTTTTATAAAATTATTATATATTACAAATCATAGACTAAAATTGGGTATCATAGTAATCTATGCATGAAAGTATAGCCATGAAATTAAAAATAAAATATAAGGAATAATGAAGGGACGTAAAGCGTAATAGTAGAATAAAAGTGGATATTATATTAATTTATTTTTTAAAGTTTAGTCATCAAAATAAAATTGTAATATAAGAAATTTTGAATAAAAGTAAAGTGAGGTAAAATATTTTTATAATGTTAGACATTTAGGTGAAAATATTTAATTTATACTAAGTTTCAAATGCTTCTGACAAAAAAAAAATACTTACTCCATTAGAGTGTACCAATGCAAAGCAAGATAATAATATTACAATCAACATCTGAAAAAAAATATTGCATTAATAGTTATTTCTCATTAATTTTTTCAAGAAAAAAAAAAGGTTAATTAACGCATATTTATATGAGTAAAATATAAATATCATACAAAAATGAATATGAAATATATTACTTAATATGTCAAGAAAAAGCAAAATTATTATTAAAATATATGTAACTCCTCTATAAATCATAATTATGAATAATGAATAATGCTTACATTATCTAATGTTAATTTATAATAATTATGATTTTGAATTTCGATGTATCAGAAATTTATTTATATTTATCAGTAATTTCTTGAATGACATTTCCAGATTGAAAAAGCATAAAATAAATTAAAATAAAATAACTGTCTTTTTAAAGTGAAAAAATAAATAACATATTAATAATATTGTCTAATATTGCTGATTTATATTTTAAACAAAAAAATTTATTTTCGTAGTAATATACAATCGCGATTTTATGTTATTTAAAATAAAATTTTAGAATTGCAGTCAAAATTTGCAGAATTTATAACATTACATTTTGAGAAAATTATTAATTACAAAAAAAATGTGAATTATTACTATTATACCTATTTACATGAAAAATAGTCATTATCATAATACTTAGAAACAATTAAATCTAAAATTAATATTTAGTAGCAATTAAATCTAAAATCAATATTTAGAAGCAATTAAATCTATAACTGAAAATTGAAAGATTTTACTTACTTTCAATGTCTTCCGTTTCGGTTAGGAGTGAAGTTTCAAACCTTTAGTATTGGTATTTATACCAAAAATTACATTCCAAGAAAAATAATTATAAAGCAATAATTTATTTTAATCTTTATTGAGTCACAATTTTGACTGATGTAAGAAAAAAAATTAACATTCCTATGAGTTAAATTAAAAATGTATTAAAGATAATGAAAATAAAAATATTTCAATTGATTAAACTGGAAATTAAATATCAAAGTTAACGTGACTGAAATAATTTCTGAACTATAATCCCAATAGCATTGAAAACTATCTGGAATTACTGACAGTGCTATATCCTTACAAATGAACTTGAAATTTACGTAAAATCTTAGTACACAACTATTTTGTATTTGAAAAGATTACATTATTTTTTTTTAATTATATGATTTTTATTTAGAAAATTTTTTCGTATTTCTAGTTGAAATTAAAATAGTATTAATAATCATTGAATCCGAATTTATTATCTATTTTAATTTCAACTATGTTTTTTTTTCATCATAATTGGTTATTTTGACTATGACCCATAATTGCACTTTTCGTACCATGTACTCACTAATATTAAATTTTTCTTAAGCTATATGTAATTCGATCTCGCTTGAACGCGATTGAATTAATACGGATACGGTTATGACACCGCGATTGAATTAATGCGGATACGGTTATGGGTATAAGGATAATCCGCCCAAAAAAAGACAGTATTTAATAGATCTCCCACTGTATTTAAATAGACAGAAAATTCGACATACGCAACTGTGTAATGGGGGAAATAAGTAATTTCGGAGAAGTTTTATTAACTATAAATTAATTTATATTTTAATTACTAAAATTTAATAAACGTTTTAATAAAATCGGAAGGAAATTTAGATAATAAAATCACAGAAATAATATTTTTTTTTCTTTTAAAATTCCTGAGTATGACTTTCTAATGTCCCTTCTTTCCCTTTTAAATTGCGTAACAGAAAGATTATATGTTATTCAATACATAATTACTTAATACTCATAATAAGTATAATATATATATTTAGTGTATTGAACTGAATGAAACCATGATTCCTTAAAAAAATCCATATGATTTTTAAAGTAAAATACGATAATACTAAAAAAGGTATAACGGCGCGCAGGCGGCCTTTGGCGACCTCAATTTGTTATAAAGTCATGGGGTGAAATGCAAAACAGAAAAGCATTACGGTAAATGTTCATAGGAAATTAAAACCTTTTTAAAAACGCTTTCGACGCATAATAAAACAGTCCGGTTCTAAACAGTCTCAAAATGTTTAGAGATTGGCAAATGCATCAAGGAAAAAAAGAAAAACCAAAATTTAGAAATATGGGAAATTTTTTTGAAAATATTAATGTCTTACATAGGATTAGTACTTTGAATGATGATGAGAAGTCTTTAACCATGTAGTTTTTATTTAAAAAAAACAGGCAAAGAATTTAGGCGAAATAAATTCATTTTCTCCGAAATTGGTAATTAAATGGATTATTGATGAATATCGAGAAAATTATATTCCTTCAAATTTTGAAAATATACATAAAACAGAAAAAGAAATAATAAATAAAATATATTAAGATTGTTTCTTATATATTTGTCAATCTTTTAAAATTCAATATACATAGTGATTAATTGAATTCATTCAATTACATTAATTACACAAAAACTTATTTAATCTGAAAATACTGGTTTGCAATGAGTACAAAAAGGTTTTATAAGATTAGTTCTGTGTGCGCGAGGTGAATCATTCTATCTTGGTATCTCGGTAGTGTTGTCCACATCTCGAAATTACATAAAATGCTTAATTTTCCATATATACTTAAAACATATTCTTACAAAAAATATAACTTGATTGTAAAGACATTTTTAAAAATGTTCAAACCATTTTAGGTATATATATAATTTCATTTAAGCTGTAAAATATAACAATAAAACTGCAGAAGTGCTCCCTTGCGTCCCATCCATTACATATAATATAATTTACAAAATATGTTTTGCTGACTTATAGGCACGTTATTCGCAAGCAAGAAAGCTCTTGGTCAAAGCTGCAAGTGTGCATTCGTTTCAGTCACTGCTTTCGCTAATGTGGAGACTGGATGCTTTCTGTGACAATGTATTGTAATGACGCGTGTAAGCATCTTGTGTTGGAAACAAGACTATTTAATAAGATTCTTCTATGTCTTCCGTCATACAAATCGCATATACGGGAAATCCTCCAGAAAGGGACTCCCTCCTCTCATACAAGTCTGGCATGTATGAGTTAACATGAGGCCCATGTATGTCCAACAACAAAAAAAGCATATATTTCTTGTCTTTTATTATTTAATTTAATTCTTGATTTGGATTTTCAATTTCATCCTGAGTTTTGAGCTTTTTATTTTTCCAATATTAGTGCTGATATTAAAAACTATAAGATTCGACAAAAAAAAAATAACTCTATTATAATAAAAATCAAAAAGTAATCCAAATAATTTTATTTTTAGCAATAACAAGATACCTGTGATGTTTTAATTAAAAAGACAATTACATAATATTGCGTGTTATATCTGTTACAAAAATCTTTGCATACTCTGGGTTTGACGTATATTGACTTCACTTATTCAGGGTCAGGGTTGATTTGTATCGGCTTTACTTATTCAGGGTTAACTTACATCGGCTTTATTTAATCAGGATTGAAAATTAGAAACACAATGAAAATAAAAAAGGAAGTCATTTTGAATATAAAACTGAAGAAATTTATGAAAACAAACGAATGAATGATAATAAATTTATCAATTATTCTAATTTTCACATAGGCAATAATAATGAAATTTCACTTTTAAATGCTGAAATTAACTCGACAGTTTTTTATACCGATTAGCAGTTAAAAATAATTCAGTTTTTCTTTTCATGTTAACCCCTGAACCTAATATGATTTATGATCACTTTATAATAAGTCACACCACTTTAATAAATTAATGTTTTTTCTAGACATCGGATAGGAGTACTGCCAATCTACAGTGACAAAAGTCATGGGATACCTCTTAACATCGTGTCGGCCCTCCTTTCGCCAGGCGAAGTGCAGCAACTCTACGTGACATGGACTCAAGAAGTTGTTGGAAGTCTTCTGCAGGGATATTGAGCCATGCTGTCTCGATAGACGTCCATAATTGTGAAAGCGTTGATGGTGCAGGATTTTGGGCACGAACAGACCTCTCGATGATGTCCCATAAATGCTCGATGGGATTCATGTCGGGAGATCTAGGTGGCCAGATCATTCGTTGGAATTGTCCAGAATGTTCTTCAAACCAATCGCGAACAGTTGTGGCCCGGTGACATGGCGCATTGTCATCCATAAAAATCCCATCGTTGTTTGGGTACATGAAGTCCATGAATGGCTGCAAGTGATCTCCAAGTAGCTGAACATAAGCATTTCTAGTCAATGTTCGGTTCAGTCGCACCAGAGGACGAAGTCCATGCCATGAAAAAACAGCCCACACCATTACGGAGCCACCACCAGCTTGAACAGTGCCTTGCTGACAGTTTGGGTCCATGGCTTCGTGGGGTCTGCGCCACACTCGAACCCTACCATCAGCTCTTACCAACTGAAATCGTGACTCATCGGACCAGACCACGGTTTTCCATTCATCTAGGGACCAACCGATATGCTCACGTGCCCACGAGAGTCGCTGCAAGCGATGTCGTTCTGTCAGTAAAGGCACTCGAGTCGGTCTTCTGCTGGAATAGCCCAAGAAAGCCAAATTTCTCCGCACAGTTCTAACAGACAACTCCCTTGTACGTCCCACAATGATTTCTGCGGTTATTTGACGCAGTGTTGCTTGTCTGTTAGAATTTACGACTCTTTGCAGACGTCGCCGGTCTCGGTCGTTAAGTGCAGGCGGTCGACCACTGCGCTGTCCATGGTGGGATGTTATGCCTGAAATTTCATACTCTCGGCACACTCTTGACACAGTGGATCTGGGAATGTTGAATTCCCTAACGATTTCCGAAATGGCATGACCCATGCGTCTAGCTCCATCTAACATTCCGCGTTCAAAGTCTGTTAATTCCCGTCGTGCGGTCATCATCACGTCAAAACCTCTTCACATGTATAACTTGAACAGAAATGAAAGCTCTGCGAAAGCACTGCGCCTTTATACCTGTTCTACGCGATGCTACTGCCATCTGAAAATTTGCATATTGCTATCCCATGACTTTTGTCACTTCAGTGTAATTGGTTTAAATAATAGCATATGAGTATTTTATTTTAGTATCAGAAATCAACTTCTATGAAGATAGTCTAACTGCTGATACGAAATCCTGTGTTATAATCGCCACGGAGTACAGTGTACAAAAATAGTGAAATAATAAAGTAGGGCCTGAATGGCCGAGTGTCTAGCGCTTTGGTGTATGGCGCCACAGGTTTCGGTTTCAAGTCCCGGCAGTGCCATGAATGTTTGTAATGATTCGGAATCCTTTTTAAACCATAGGTGCCTGTCTCATACGACTTTAAGAACGCCACAGAGCCAAGTCAGACTTCTACCTACGAGTGCCCCATCGCAACAGAAGCTACCCCGTTTCCTGCATTTATGAGTAGATCACTCATGGGATGTCCGTCCTGCACTGCAGGGCACTGAGGATTAGTCACAACAACAACATACGTTATGAAGTAATGTAAATTAAAGGAGCTATGTTATGGGTAAAATAGCAATGGCGTAAAAAATTACAGGTTTGACATTTTCTTAAAAATATCACCTAATATTAAAGTGAAATCTTTAGGGTCATCACATAGTCAAAAGAATTTTTATTGTGTGTTGATAGAAAAAACATTGATGCAACTCGTGTGAGATTATTTAGCTATTTGGCATGATATAATTGCTAAAATAATCATTACCTTATCTTAATATGTGTCCTTAAGTATAACTATCAAAGCTGAAAATCTGTAATCTCATTTATTTTAGATTTGAACGTAATATGTGGATTATTTTTAGTTCATTTTGCATAGAGAATTTTGGATCCTTTCTTCATAGTATCAGTAAACCAAGCTAAAAGTTATCTGTGCTTATAATAATCGGATTTCATACAATGAGTCTTCTTTACTGATATGCATTGGAACGTGTTAAACATTAAACCACGTTAAATTGTTTTGATATATTAATTTAAAATATTTGCACTTTCTTTTTAAGATTGATCTTATTATGAAAATAAACTGTGGAGTGTGTATTGTAAAATGTTCGCCCAATGTCATCTACCGTAACTTCAGGTGAATATGTTGTAATGGATAACTCACTGATTATAGAGCTTTACAATTTTTTTGGATTACAGACCGTTATGTACAAAAGTCATTTCTTAACAAAGTTTTGCGTAAATGCTAATTCCAACACGTCGTTGACAGAACAGTGTTTTGTTCTTTACATGATAGGTATTTCTTATTTTTGCGTCACTTCCGCGGATTATACTTTCCATAGACTTTTTTTTATACAGCTGGCAAACACTTAGACAATTGTCTTTGGTGCCTTAAGACAAGCTCTGTAGCGACGTTACTCACTTAGCACTGCCCAGGAGGGGCGTGTAGCTTGAAGATAAGCTACGGACGCGAAGTAACAACACCCCTGCAAAGCTCTACGATCCTATTAGACCGGGACCTATGGGTTAAAGTGGATTCCGAACCACTACAAACAGCCATGGCACCACCGAGACTCGAGCCTTGTAGTACCGAGCGCCAGAGTGTTAGCCACTCAGCCATCATGCCCTTTCTTTCCATATATTGCCTTACAAATTTTTGATGCTGCTTATAGGCTTATATATTTAAAATCTGTAGTATTAATTTTTTTGTTAAAAATATTAAAATATAACTTCAAAGAGCCTTGATAAAAAAGTGTTTTGTGTTAATATAATTTTTTTCTTTTTAGGCGAAAATTTTCTTTATGTATATTCCGTGGATAATCTTTTATATAAGGAGCTTTGCTAATATTTGATGTGGAATATAGGCTGCTATGTGCAATTCGTAAAAATTATTTTTCCCGTAATAATGAATTCTCAAATGGTTTTGCTCAAAAAAACCTTTTATATTCATATAATAAAACTGGATCTACATAAAGTGAAGGAAATAGTAGAATATTTGAAATTCAACTTGAGAAATTGATGAGAACTGCAAATGATGAAAAAGCCTCCTACTTTTACGAAAGGAGAGCTGAATTGGCTTTGTGGACAGCATATTGTGTTTTTGAAGACAATAAATCTGTAGGCTGGAAAGTCATTCATTACGAAATAGAAATTGAAAAGGGGGCAGCTAACGCCATACAAATAGCCCGCAGGTGTTCGTTCCAATCTATGGGAACTTTTACGAAATTAGAGCTGAATTGGCTTTGTGGAGAACGTACTGTGGTTTTGTGCACAATAAATCTGTAGATTGGAAAGTCCTTCATTACGAATACGGAAGTGGAAAAGTGGGTTCTAATTCCCTACATATCGCCCATAGCTGTTCGTCCACACTACGGGATGCGACCTCGACTCGTTATTTTCTTCCCGGATGAGTCTATATCTGATTGAGATGGTTATGGCATCCTCCACATTAATATAATCAAAATAAAACAATTAATTTTAACATTTGATATGCTAATCACATAATGACTTTTGACGCCATGCAAAATATTTGTAATATTTAATATATATGTTTATATATAGGTGGAAAAAATATGCGGTAGGTAATTTTCAATATTAACAAGTTGTTTGTAATTCTTAAGATAAGAGAATACAAAATACTCCTTGTAAATGTTTCAAACTGCTGAAATTCTAATCAAAATTTTGAATGACAGTGTTAATAATTTTTTTCGAAACTGGAAGGTTTGAAGTAAATTTATAATTGATTATTTAATAAATTCTGTAAAAACATGTAAATTTATATTAAAGCCAATTTAAATAAATAAAATATATTATTTTGCATCTGAAAATGAAAAAAAAAATGAAATCATTAAATTTTAAATATATATCAGCTCACAGATATATATTCATATATTCAATTATTTGATAAAAATTATTAGAAATAGAACAATCATTGGTCCTCAAGTCTCATGGCTAAATATGGACGCATAAAATAAGGAAACAGATGAATTGAAAAAAATTCAATTCATTTATAATGGAAGCCGCTAAAAAGGTTTCACTGGAAAATCTGAGTGTCAACGTGAGATGCTTACACCTGGTGTCACAATCACCATCGAATCTCTTTCTTTATGAAGGTAGTGACTGTAACGAAAGCTACCAGTAGCTGTAAATCTAAGCCCTATTTAAAAATAAAGTTTCATATTTATTTAGGACATTTCTACACCTTTTCAGTCACATATCATCATGATACCATTCTGTTTTTACCCAAGGAAAGCAAGCAATTTTTTTCTTATCTTTCAATAAGTCAGTTGAAATATTTTAATTCTTATAATAAATAAATATTGAAATCCAAAAATAATCATAATCCAATAATAATAATAATAATAAAATATTGTATCCATCCAGTGGAAGTACGTGCATTGATTTTCTTAGCTTACTTAAGACACTTGATATGTCTTTTGTTCAAATCCTTGACAGCTATTTTCCTGTTGTGTTAGTCTCACTATACTTTCTGTGTGACTTTTTTCCACACTCTTCACTAATGATTCTAGCTTCCTAAACATAGATCGATGGTGAAATCACATAAAACATCATGTTTATTTTATTTATTTTTTTTAACCAGCAACAATAAGTTATTAAAAAAATTAGAAAGCACAAACCAATGGTTGATTGAAATGCATTCTAAAAGTGTATTTAGAGTTCGTATTTATTTTCGTACATTAATTTTAAATTGTAAGATATATTCCCCTTTCTTTTTTTTTTCTTTTTATGTAGAATATTAAAATAAACTAAACACAGTTTTACTTTACCATTTGCTAATACATGTATTTTGTAACTTTACTATTGTAACATACTAATCTTGTAGAAATTGTGTTAATGCATAGAAAATTTTAAATTTCAGGTGCCTATACCAAATTATTTCCAGAATATATAAGTTATGTTCAGTAACAAATTAGTTATTGAAATCAACAGTTAAATAAGCAAATATATATATTTACTTTCATATACAGTTAAAAAATGAAATATTTCTCGTGAAAATCGGTGCATGACAAAATAAAACTTTTTTTGCTATTCGTAACAATAGTATAAATACCAGCCTTCGCATATGTTAAACAAAATGATCGGTTTCTTAAAAATCAAAGGAAGAGTAGTCAAGCCAAATGTAAAAATGCAGCTATGGTAAGCCATGGAACAATAATCCGTCAAGTGTCAGTTATGTTGAGCTCAATCTAGCAATCTCAATGCGCACTCCGTTTTATAACTACTCTATCAATATAACAGATCTACAGATCAATATAACAGATAGGAAATAACATGCAAATACTGATAGGTGAACATATCGTACATTGCCGATTAATCTTGCTTACATCATCAAAAATATGTTTTTCTAATGACTTAAGAATCTGATAGGATTACCTCTATGTAATTTTATATCCTCTAACATTCAAATTACGTTTATCCAGATAACAAACGAAGAAGGAAATGAAGTGGAGGTTGTTTAACTCTTATGACAGTAATCCGTCAAGAGATAGTTATGTGATCTCAAACTAGCAACCTCGATCATCATTCTACACTCATGTCCATAAATTAAGGATAATGAAGTTCAGGCAAAGAAAGAGACAGAAGCAAAACAAATTTGACTTATTTGTAAAGTCTATTTATTAAACAAGAGGTAAAGAGCAAAAAAAGTGCTATATGTTTGACATAATTATTAAAAATTGCGATTTTTACTCCCTGGAGCAAATTTCAAAAAAGAACCTATTTACAAAAAACAGTATAACATGGTTAGTATGATGGTTAATATGGAGTATGTCTCCCGGACGATGCAATACAGGCGTTACAACGTCTAGGCATGCTGAGTATCAAATTATCAATCTGATCTTGGGGAATATTACACCACTCATCAAGCAATGCCCTCCGAAGTTCCGGTTGACAGGTGGGAGGGGATTGACGGACTGCAATTCGTCGGCCAAGCATATCCGCGCCATCTGGTGGTTTCCTGTATTTTGCATATTCTTCTTCAAGATGTGTGTGATAATTCTACAGGTGAAATTATTATTTTAGAGTTCAATTTCCGTGTGATTCTGAATTATCCTTAATTTATGGACATGAGTGTATTTTATACTACACTATGGGAACGACAGATCTGCAGTTATCTCCACCGACCGCAATTTACATGCAAGTACTAGTACGAGTAGGTGAAACATGCCACTCAATGCCTGATTAGTTCAGCTTGCATCATCAAGAATATGTTTTTTTAATGACTTAATACGATAGGATTAACTCTAAGAAATTATAACATTAAAATTGGGTTTATCCGGATAACAAATGAAGAATTTAAATTTAAATTGAAAGCTTTCTTAAAAACATTCTGCCTATAAAAGCCTAGTTATTCTTTATCATAACTTTCCAACTGTTATACAACTGTTTTAATTGCATTTCCTTCGTCATAGTTAGTGAAAGATAGGTTTGGTATGGTAAAAAAGTTTTAAAAAAAGAAAGAAACTGATTGTAATTTGCGAATTGCGATAATTTACGAATACTGTTGACAGAAAGAGAACATAGAATTAATTTATTGTAAGAAGCACAACAGGTACATTGTTTTATTGGTAATTTTTAATGTTATCTATAATTTTATCTTTCCTTTTTGTGTGTAATTCGAGTGTTATTGTGATTTATTTTAGGAAATAATTTTATAACTTCATGTTTCATGTGTTTTATTTACAAAATGTTTAAGAAGTAGGTAGGCATATAGACACGTCATCTCCGGAAAATCGATATTTTCGTAATAAATGTATTGAAAATGATAAAAGGCACTTGACAAACAAATTTCTACATTAATGAATTTTTCTATATTAATAAGAAAAATTCATTAATGTAGAAATTCCAAGAAGTTTTTTGCATTAATGTAGAAATGAAAATAATAAAAAATTTAGCTGTGAATGAAATTAAATTTACTTTTTCTAAATATTTCTCACTTTTTTTTTATCAAATAATAGTTTTTTTATGTTTGCCACATATTAAGGAATAATAAAAAATTATGCTGATTATTATTTCATATTAATTTGTATAATTTATGAATTGTATTTCACAGTTTATTTTTGTGACGTAGATTTTAGTTAAGAGTAATTTTTATTATACATTAGTAGTCACGTTATTAAAATTATATACTTTTTCTGAATCTTGAAAAAATTGTTATTTAAATAATGATAATTATGTTGAAGTACTATTATTTTTGTCATTCATATCTATATCCTTTTCTTTTATTACTTTTTTTTATCTCCACAATACAAATTCACTATACATACATGGCAGTAAATGAATGGAATATAATAATTGTCAACATTCATTAAATATAAAGTTATTCTTTCCATATTTTTTCAAAATCAAATCCGTATTTTCAGTATATCTTGTTAGCGGAAGAGCTATAAAAATATCAAAGCCATTTGTTAAAAGTTGAAATTTTTTTCTTCTGAAGTTATTAAATAGGTACCATCCTGATTGAATATATTTAAATAAAAAATCAGACAAATGTATTGAAATATTGCAATTTATTTTGACAACTACAAGTTAAAACGATAAGTAAAATTTATTAGCTTTAGCAATAATGGAATTTATTTTATGACATAAAATTTGATGGCCTTATTCTTTTTCTCTCAATTTATTTAAACGAGGAAAAAACGAATGAAATAAATTAAAAAAAGAAAAATTAGCAATATTGGCAGAGACACCATTAAAGTGAATTAATTGTTTACAATATTAAAAATTATAAAAATGTTCAATAAAAAGAAACATGAATTTAAATTTATTGTAATCTTACGCAACAATTTTTCAACATTCGAAGTCCAGTATAACATTAGCCTGAGTAAGTACTATATTGACATAAAAAAGCATTTAATAGTTCATCCAAATTAGGATATTCCTTAATTTATGTTGGCACCATAATTTCCTTCAGTTTAATTATAACCCTTTTTGTCATCATATCCTTCTTGATATTTTGGACCATATCCATAATTCATATTGTTGTTGTAGCTTCCCTGGTTCTTAGAACTGTACCCATAATTTTTGTTTCCGCCATAGCCTCCTTGATTTTTCGAACTCATATTACTTTCATTGCTTCCTTGATTTTCATATCCATATCCGTAATTCCTGTTGGCACCATAACCTTTCTGATTATTAGAATCATATCCGTAATTTCTGTTGCCACCATAGCCTCTTTCTTTCTTGGAATCATATCCGTAATTTCTGTTACCATCATAGCCTCCTTCTTTTTTGGAATCATATCCGTAATTCATGTTGCCATCATAACCTCCTTCTTTTTTGGAATCATATCCATAATTTATGTTGCCATCATAACGTGCTTCTTTTTTGGAATCATATCCGTAATTTCTGTTGCCATCATATCCTCCTTCTTTTTTGGAATCATATCCATAATTTATGTTGCCATCATAACTTCCTTCTTTCTTGGAATCATATCCGTAATTTCTGTTGCCATCATAACCTCCTTCTTTCTTGGAATCATATCCGTAATTTCTGTTGCCCTCATGTCCTCCTTCTTTTTTAGAAGGATATCCATAATTTCCTTATTTCTTCGAATCATATTCATAATTTTTACTTCTATCATAGTTTGTTTGATATTTAGAATCATATCCATAATCTTCTTGACTTTTTGAACCATATCCATAATTCATGTTACCTCCATATCCTCCTTTATTTCTTGAATTATATCCATAATATAAGTTGCCACCATAGCCTTCCTCCTTTTCGTAATTTCCGTTGCCATCATAACCTCCTTCTTTTTTGGAAGCATAATTATAATTTCTATTATTACCATAGTCCCTTCGATTATAAGAATTATCTCCATAATTGTTGTTGCTATCATAACTGTTTTGATATCTCGAATCATATCCATAACTCATTTCTTTGTTACTCGAACCATTCTTAGAATCCTTAATCTGCAAAGAAAATGAATCAGAATTTATTCTGGAATGAAGGTAATTTAAAAAGAAGTAGATAAATAAATAAATATTTAAAAATCAAAATTGAAAGGGTTTTAATTTGAATTTAAAAAGAAATGTTTTGCTGAATAATTCTTGCTAATTGATTTGTTATGCCCATAACTGTTTTGAAAATTCTTTAAAACTAAACAAAATGCATTAATATTTAATAACTAGAACACTTAAGCAATAACAAGTCTTAAATAGATTTTTCATATGAAATATCAAAATTGTTTTTCAAAATAGGGAAACATTGATATCCTGTAGGAATTTTTTATTTGTATTTTATATGTTTTAGAATAATATTAGGTACTTTATTTATGCGGGAATAATTATGGTTTGATTAAAGCTTCAGGGAAAATCCAACATAAAGTATAATACGGTTTATTAAATGATCTAATAATTTTAATTTAAATAAAAAAAAACAATTTGGAAAATATACCTCACCATTATTGGTTAATTATTATGGTAAAAACTTATATTACTTACTTGCTGAGACTGAACCAGTGCAATGCACGTTAATACTGCTAAAGTAAACATCTGAAAATATAAAAATAAATTAATAATTTTTGTTTGTGCTTTTCTGGACATAATTTCAATAAAGGTAAAATATTTTAAATGTTTAACGAGTCAGATTTAATTGAGAAAAATTTTTATCTTGATATATTTTAAGTTTATTACACTTTTGAAAAAAAAAAAACATAGCAGTTTCAACATTACTAAGTGTCACCACGAATCAAACTCATCCACACTTTCACAAAAAGAAGTGTAGGAATGCTTAGAAGATCTTTCTAAGGATTACTGTTATATTGGTGTTAAATTTACTAAGAATTTTTCCAATTCGCGCTTAATCTGCCATTTTAAATAGTTCTAGTGTAATGGACAAAAATTGAATTTTTAAATTCTTATTCTAAAATCCATTATCCTACTTAGTTGCCATGGGTCTTTTGTGAGGAAAATTAAGAACCTAAAAATTGTTCAAAAATGTATGCTTGTATACTTAAGTCGAAGTTGAAGACTTTAATCTACAAAAATCATATGCTTCGACTTTGATTCATTTGTTTCAAAAATATATACAAAATCATATGCTTCGACTTTGATTCATTTGTTTCAAAAATATATACAAAATCATATGCTTCGACTTTGATTCATTTGTTTCAAAAATATATACAAAATCATATGCTTCGACTTTGATTCATTTGTTTCAAAAATATATACAAAATCATATGCTTCGACTTTGATTCATTTGTTTCAAAAATATATACAAAATCATATGCTTCGACTTTGATTCATTTGTTTCAAAAATATATACAAAATCATATGCTTCGACTTTGATTCATTTGTTTCAAAAATATATACAAAATCATATGCTTCGACTTTGATTCATTTGTTTCAAAAATATATACAAAATCATATGACTATTGATTTTCGACTATTGATGCTTCTAACTATTGAATCAAGAGTTTTGATACTCCAGGATACAGAAAGTTTCCTGTTGGAATTTACAGGCAGACTCTGTTACAGTCATTAATTTCAGAAATGAGGAGATGTGATGCTAATTTTTATAGTGCGTCTTTCGTCAACAGTAAATTTCCTTTTGGAAAATTTTAGTACTATATTAATGGAATATATAAATAGAATACGTTATTTCTGATTTATCTAAAAAGAAAAAGACTTTGAAGGTGTGCGTTCCAGAAATTGCTTTTAAGAAGAAGGAAATTCGGGGACAACTATATTAACATCTGATTTTTTCCTATCAACCATGTAAAAATGGATTTCCATCGGATACTAAATTCTCACGAGATAAAACGTCATCCAATAATGAACTTGATTTCTTGACCACTCAGGTATCCGATTAAAGGACAAGAGTTTTTGATATCCAGAAGTAACCCGCATTGACTGTCTAACTAGAATATCTCTGAATAACTTAGAAAGTTTATAAATCTTTTCCATTCGTCTGAGATTAGTCATAGTTACATAATGTGCAACACGAAATTGCAAATAGAAGAAAATTCTTTTGCATTCTATTTTACTAATCAGTTTAAGAAACACTGCAACATAATAGAGATACAAAATAATAAACAAAAATTTATATTAATTGAAGGAATATCAATTTTGAATTTTTGGTATAAAAAGAGAAACAAATTAATAATTTTAATAAATAATTAAAAATTAATTATTTTTCTATAAATATAAATATAATAATAAAAGTACTTTTATACATATCATATATAAAAATACGTATTTATATATTATTTATTTTAGCATTATATAAATATAATAATAAAATAAGTAAACTATATATATAAATAAAAAAGTACATATTTCCTAAATTATATAAACGAAAATATCTATATAAAAATTATTTATTTTATTTTTTTATTATATTTCAGCTTTATATTTGTGAAAATTAGGGTATGATAGTATAGTATGAAGAATGCATAAATTACAAAAAGCATATAGCAAATAATATATTTCATATCCTAAATTATAACAAAAAAAATATATTAATGAAATAAATAAAGTGCAATTTCAAATAAGTATTAGTACACATGTAAATTTTATAGATTGATTCGAAATGATTCTTAGAAAAATGCGAAATGATTCTTAGAAAAATGCGAAATGATTCTTAGTTAAAAACTAAGAATCATTTCGCAGTAAATTAGGCATTAATATTTTTAAATGCAAATTAACCGTAAAAGTTTTAAAGTACATTCTTCTCAATACTGTTCTAAAATCTTTGAGTATTATTAATTCTAAGAAATGCGAATGTTACTATGCGTTGTATGTTACTATACTATACTAAATACTGCTTTTTTTAAGTTAAATTGTATCAGCTAAATGTTATTTTCCGATTGGAAAATTTTTAACTGTAGAATTTAAAATAAAATTCTTTTACTTACTTTCATTGTTCGCAGTTTCCAATGAGAGTGAAGTTTAAGTTTTCAGTGTGCATAGTTATATCTAAAAATAACCTTCGAAATTATGCTTCCCAAAGTAAAGAAAATATTTATAATACCAATGTATTTTAAGCTTTGCTACGTCATATGCTTCTTAAAGCGCTCTTTAAGTGGTTTAATGATTCATTAAGTTAAATTGAATAATGCGTTAAAGATATAAATATGCTTTATGCGTTAAAGATATAAATATAAATAAAACAAAAACATTTCATTATAATTCAAACTAAATATAAAAATAAACGTGACTAAAATAATGTGGGAAAAAAATAATCCCCATAGCAATGCAAAGTATTTAGTATTAATGTTAAGGATATAATTTTTTTAGAAATTAAATTAAATTTTTGATTAAGATATTTTTATAGATATTTCATAACCATTTAACCAATTTGGTCGTAGGTGATATTTACAAAATTAAGCACATTCGAAACACTTCAGATTCTGGTATAGGGAAACGATATTCCTAATCAAAAATTTAAAAATTCATTATATATTTCAATAGTTTAAAATATTATTTTTTATATTTTTATTCATTTTTTTAAGTTTCAAAATCAGTATTCAATCCTAAACCTAATCCCATTATACTTTTAAAATTTATGGGCTCGTGAATAAGTAATTTGCCTTTAATGACCCAAAACGAAACGAGACAGCTAATTAACCCGAATTCTATTGTTGCATTTCTTTAGTATTGTCAGCCTGGCAAGATACAGTATTTATTTTAGAATCATATATGTTTTTTTAATTAATTCATTGTTCTAAAAATAACTGGACTTATTGGAATCGGAACTCTTCTACATAGCTATTCATTAGAATATTAACAAAAAAGTATCAGAATCTTTAATCTAATTAAGATTAAGACTTAATTAGATTAAGGATTATACCTTTTTGTTAAAACTAATCACATTATCCTATAATTGATTAATCACTTTGTCCTATAAAAATGTATTGATTCGTGAAGAAATGTTGGTAAAATTGCAGAATAGGAGCCGTTGAAATTTGGTTTCAAAAATACTTTCCGCCAAAGTCTGCCAAGTAAAGAGTTGGTATTATAAGTGAAGTGAATTGTAAACAGTACATTTGGCGACTTACCGTCAGCTGGCACTACAAAAAAGTCGCCAAATTTCCAACTGCCCCTATTTTGCGATTTGCCCAAAATATTTTCTTCTTAATGTCCTAAGTAGATTCGGAATGGTTTATAATCCAAAAATTTTAATATTGCATTTATTTACTATTTTAATTCATAGAAAGTTTTTATAATCAAATTTATGTATTAGAAATGAATTCTTTGCTTTAAAAGTAACATAAGCCTTTCCAGAAGAATCTGATAGGTCTTCTGCACATTTAAGAAAAGGTATTATAACAGTAATAATATAATTTAATCATACTATAAATTTTAACAAATATAAAATTTTATATTTACTGTAATCGAAGTTTTCTACAAGAAATTATAATTCTTTTATTTTTCGTGTTAAAAGTCATACACATTAAAAGAATAAAATATACTTTTCTTCCCAAGGTGAAAAAAATTGTTATTATAAAATTAAAAAATAAATTACCCTTAGCTGAGTATTTTTTTTATAAATTTGAAAATTAAACTGTTATGAAAGTTTTAGTTGGTTATTACAGCATTGTTATAGAATGTTTATGTGTATCTTGATAGTTACTAAAGTATTGTTATAAAGTTTATGAGTGTCCTGCTACAGTTGTCGTCTAGTAGTGTATAACCAATAGCAAATACAAAATGACTGTTTGATCCACCAATGTCGTCATTTGCAATCACTGATTAAATTAATTAATAGAATTCGTTTGCTGGCTGATCATCAATAGACATCCTATTCTACTCACATGTGCCACGCAACGTCCTCGATGGGCAATAAAGGGAGGACTTTTCTCCGCAGAAGAATTTTGAAGAGCCATTTTCCCTGCAGTTGAGGGAAGTAAGCGAGGAAACTTGGAAATTTCCGCCAGGCATCGACGAGAGACGCTTTTTACAAGTTTGTATATTCGCCATTGAATCTTCCCGTTTCTGAAAACTGTATTGCAAAGTACCCAACTAATGGAAATTAACCTGAATCTTTCTGCTCGTTATCTGTGCATGTTACCATTGAAACACGAATGCGTCAAATTAGTGAATTATTTAAGAGGCAACCATGATAGAATTACTGGCATCTATAACTCGGCTGCATGGTTGGAGAAGTACAGTTTTTTGCAATCAGATTGGAAATGAATGGAGTTACCCCACGCATTCTCTTGAAATACTTGCTTTTCTGCAACATTGGAAAAGTCATATCTCAACATCTGGAACAACAGCCCATGTTCGAATTATATTCCAGAAAACTTTCTAAAGTGTTCTAGGAACTGAAATATTTGAATGCTGTAATATTTTTAAACTTGTACTACATTTTTGTGTGATCACAAATAAAATAAGTTTAATAAAATGGATTACGCAAAATAATAATTAAGTGATAATAGTTTATTTTATACGGTTCGGTTATTCGGAGAAAATGTAAATGGTTTATATAGAAAATGGTTTATTTCGTTCATATATGAAAAAAAGACATCATTAACAGAATATCTTAAATATGATTTTAAAAATAGAAAATTATCAACATTGGCAAAGTAAATATTTCTATTTTGAAGAAAAAGAAAATTAATTTTTTTTCTATTAATACCTACATAATTACTTAAGATAGTAATTAAAATAC
Source organism: Caerostris darwini (assembly GCA_021605075.1). Taxonomy (NCBI): domain Eukaryota; kingdom Metazoa; phylum Arthropoda; class Arachnida; order Araneae; family Araneidae; genus Caerostris; species Caerostris darwini. The sequence continues at coordinate 203,916 of BPLQ01013317.1, read as the reverse complement.
GTCAAAGCTCTCTAAACGGAAAGAAAACAATATTCATAAGGATAATTGTGCCATTAAGAAATATACTTTTATGCGTTAAGTTATTATTACAATTAAAATAATAATCTTTTTGATTTCCTATCTTGAAAAATATGCATGAATGAAAACTTGATCAAAATAATTTGATTGCATAATCCTTACAATAGCACAATTAATCTAGCAACGTAATGAGGATTAAAATTTTAGATGTGAAAATTGACCTTATAGAAGATTTGATAAATGTATTGATTTCGTAGAAAAAATATTTTATAACTAAAATTAGCATTCCTATAAAAAAAACCATTGATATTTTTAATTGTTTTAAGTTTTAATAGATCATAAATGAGAAATTATTTCTTCTTCATTAAGAACGCAATATTAATAAAGATAATTCTGCTAATGAGAAATAAGACTTTGCATTAAATCATATAGTCCTATTAAAGTCATATTGTTAATGCAATGAAAAAAAAGATTATTTCACATTTTCTACCTTTAAAAATATGCATAAATGAAAACTTAACTGATACTATTTGAAGTATATAATTTTACACTAGCGCACAGATCATTTAGCATTAAATCAGGATTATATATTTTGATAAGGATATATTTCTTCAGTAAGTTTTGATTTATATCATGATTCATTAGCAATTGATTTTGATCTAAATGCGAGACAATTATTATATGGTATTTACAGAAGCTATCACGTTCTACAAATTTCTATTTTAAATGGTATTTTTGAAATTGTCTTAAATATAACTATTTTTAAAAAATATTTTTAAATTTAATCTTACAACACACATTTTCGGTTTTTAACTTTAGTACCTTGACCTTTAACTTTAATATAGATATCTTGACCATTTTTTTTATCATTTGACCTTCATGTTTGAACTAATTATTATCTAATTGTGAGTTAAAATAATAATGAAAAATAAAGAATAAATAAATAAAAAACGAAACACAATCTTAGGCAAATGTATGAGACACACTTTAAACATTACAAAATTTTGGAAACGCTCTCAAAAAAAGTGTAAGCTAATTTTTTATTGTTTATCTTGCACAATAAATTGGCACATTATATTATTTTATGCTATCTGCCATTGTTTTTATTACGCAATAAAATATTTTTATCATATTACAAACACTGTTTATTCCTTCAACAATTTCAAAAATATTGGAATAGCTTCACAATAGCACGATAAATACTTCTCAGTGATCGTTCATTATATAATTTTGTAAAGTTAATAACTTAAAGTTCTTAACTTAAAAGAGTTTCATAAATATTCGACTTTATTAAGGTCTATCATAATCTGGCAACAGTTTTTTCACGTTGCTTTACAGATATTTAAATAGTTTTTTTTTAATATTCAAAAGATTGAGAATTAGGTGAGTGTTATTCATTGCCTATGACCACTTGCATGTACTTTCAGTTATATTTTTTTCAAAATGAATAAACGTAAGCACATTTTTAGTGATAACAGCAACGATGCATCTTAAGGTAATCTCAAAAACTCTGTTGATGAATCAGAGGATTATTGCTCTGATTCTGTTTAATGGCTCTTTTTCTTTTATCTACACGTTTAATCATTTTCAACTCACTTAGATTGAAGCTACCCATGTAGCACTTCAACCACTTATAGTTCGTATAACCCCTCTTGAAAGAGTAGTAATATTTTCATAATCCATATCTGTCCTGTCAAGCTACCAGGAGGATAAGAGATTTCATACGTACAGAGCTGCAGGCAGCTCCTGAAGAGGACTGTTTGAGGAATTATTTTACAATAGGTACTTTCCCATTGGAGTTTTCGGGATAAAGAAATGGCGGACTATTGGCAAAAAAGTTAACTGGTATCCTTTAAAGATCTTTAAGAGGCAGGTCCCTGCATTCTTCTAAATTTGAGATTAAAAATAATTTTCAGACAAATAGTTTTTCACTAGACTCCCCAAGTTGTTAGAGGTAAGTCCTGAAGTGTGCTTCGTGGACCTCACTGTGTCCCAGATTCATTCAATTCTGAAGTTGTGGCCATGTTTAGATATTAACTGCCACTATTGCCTATTTATTACATTATTTAGACATTTGATTCAATGTTTTTTAATATCCAAAAGAATGAGAAAGAAATGAGTGTTATTCATTGCCTATAATCATTTGCAATTATTTTCAGCTATATTTTTTTTTCAATTGAATAAATGTGAAGACATTTTTACCGATAATAGCACCGATGTATTTATGGTTATCTCAAAAACTCTTTTTATGAATCAGATGATTATTGTTCTTAATATTTTAGCTGCTCTTTTTCTTTTTATCTACACGTTAAATCATCGATGGAGAACTCGAAGCTATTCATGTAGCCCTCTAACAACTGGCTGTTCTTTTAACCCTTCTTGAAAGAGAAATACTATTTTTAGATTTTATCTCTACCCTGTCAAGGAACCAAGAGGATAGGAATTCCTACGCATTGAGTTGCAGGCATCTATCGAAGATGACTGTGAAAAAATCGCTTTCCAATGGGTACCTTCCCAATGGTTTTTTTTTTATGTAACGAGATAGCGGCTTTTGGCAAAAAAGAGGAACTGGTATTCTCCAAATGACTTGGAGAGACCTGTCTCTGCATTCTATTAAATTAGAGATAAAGATAATTTTCAGACAAACAGACACGTGACTTCCCAAACTGTTGGAGGTAAGTCCTGAAGTATGCTTCGTGGACCTCACTGTGTCCCGGATTCATCCAATTCCGCAGCTGTGGTCATGTTTAGAGTTTTAAATGGACATTATTGTCTTAGTGCCTATTTTTTTCATTTTAATTTGGATACTTCACTTTATTGTGTTTTGTGTCATTTTGGACTTGCCATGACTGCTGTTCACCTAGATGAATGTTCTGCACTAAATGACTTGGACTATATTGTTAGCAAGTATTTTAGAGCTCGTTGACTAATGAACTAATGGTCAATGACTTGGCATTTGTGTAATAAAAAAAATGATCTCATTTCAAAGTTCATCTAAAATTGCTAAATTTTTACTTTTATTTATATAACAAATATAATGAAACAGGATGAAACTTATATATTATAATTTTAACTGTCGCATATTTTCAATTTTAGTAAAAAAATTATTCTGAAACAAAATTGTATAAAAAAGATCTTATTTTTAGGAGGTATAATGTTTTTCTTAATCCATATTTAGAAATATTACTACCAACCATTTAATACAGCATAAAATCATGCTTGAATGTAAAATAATATAATCAATGATGTTTTTGACTTAATAGGCAATTATATTTTTCGAATTCTAGTGTAAACTTTAGATATTGGGTGAGAAAGAGTAAAAATTATTTACGCCAATAAAAAATTCAATACTGAAAAAGAAATTTATTATTATCCTATTTTGTACTCTTTAAGCTATAAATAATATCACCCGAGCATTTTATAAGCAGTTCGTACACAAATTGGAGTTCTCAAATTCTTATTTATCTTATGTAATTTTTTGATGATCAGTTTCCATAAATTTCTTAATTATGAGCATAATTACCAAATTATTTAATTTTGCTGCGTTTTAAATGGTTTTACCATCATTGGAATTAATTAATTTTAATAATTAAATTCATTAAAATTAATTATTCATTTACTCATTTAAATTAAGTTAAATTAATTCTAATTTCATCGTTCAAAGTATTTAAAAAATTTTAATTTTTCTTTAAATTAAATATTTTGCTTAAGTAAATCTTTACACCTTAGAAGATTTCATTTAAGTCTTCCTAAGTGTGTAAAGTCATAGATTAAATTATTGTCCATGAAATTATATAGTTTATTTTATAAATCTATAACAGTCATAACAAAAGCACATAATTAGATTTTCATGGTAGAACTGCAGAGTTATATTTTGTAATTAAAAAATTTATTGGTTTGGTGTTTATTTTAACTAAAAATTTCCATTTTTAAAAATTAATTTTGGTTTACTGCTTTTTAAAACTTTTACCAAAACAAAAATTAAATTTTTTCATCAATTAAAATTTAGTTTTTCTTTTAAGAATTAATAAAAAGATCAAATTTTTGTGTGACAACAAACACAAATTTTTTATATTTCTAAATTTCTAAGTATTTGAATGAATAAATATTAAGTGAAAATATTTCTCAGTTTTCAAATATAAAACATAGGCAAATTTATGTAAAATGCAATTTATTTTGACTTTTATAAAATCAGAAAACAGCTTAGAAATAGTGAAGTTTTACAAAATATATTCAAATTCTGAAAAGTACATTCACTTTTAGAGAAGCAATGAATTTGTGGTACATTAACGTAAGCGAAACTACAAGAAAGACACAAATAAGTTATAAAGATATTTTTGATGCTAGAAATCTGAAATTATACATCATTGTAATGTTAGAAATTGAAGATAAATAAGACAAATTGATATTTGTCAAATAGTTATAAATATTCATTCAATCAATAAGTGCATCCAAGTCCAATCAATCGTTATTCAAAATCAATATTAAACCAATTAGTTTTATTGACTGCCTTAACTAAGACTTTCATCTAAAGATTTCGATAGTTGCTGTAGCCACCATAACTTCCTTGTTTTTTCGAATCATCTCCATAATTCTTATAGCTATCATAGTCTCCTTGGTTTTTGGAATAATTATAATTCATGTAACCATCATAATTTTCTTGATTTTTCGAATAATCTCTATAATTTCTGTTACTATAATAGCCATTTTGATTTGAGCCATAATATTTCTGGCTGTTACCATAGCCTCCTTGAATTTTATAATCCATTCCATAATTACTGTAACCACCATAACCTTCTTGATTTTTCGAATAATCTCTATAATCGCTATTGCTTCCATAGCCTCCTTGTTTATTATAATCATCACCATACTGCTTATTGTCCCCATAGCCTCCTTGATTTTTGTAATTATCACCATACTTCTTCTGGTTCCCATAACCTTCTTGATATTTGTAATTATCACCATACTTCTTCTGGTCTCCATAGGATCCTTGTTTATTATAATCATCACCATACTTCTTCTGGTCCCCATAGTCTCCTTGTTTTTTGTAATCATCACCATACTTCTTCTGGTCACCATAGCCTCCTTGTTTTCTGTAATCATCAGCATACTTCTTCTGGTCCCCATAGCCTCCTTGTTTTTTGGAATCATCACCATACTTCTTCTGGTCACCATAGCCTCCTTGTTTTTTGGAATCATCACCATACTTCTTATTATCCCCATAGCCTCCTTGACTTTGCGAATAATCTCCATAATTCTTATTGCTTCCATAGCTTCCTTGTTTTTTATAATCATCACCATACTTCTTATTGTCGCCATAGCCTCCTTGACTTTGTGAATAATCTCCATAACTCTTCTTGTTACGATTATAACCTCCATATTTATATCCGCTCATTTGATTTTCATATCCTCCATACTTGTATCCATCAGTTTGTTTTTCATATTCGGCATTTTTGTAGTTATCCTTTTCATTTTTATGCACTTTGACATCAGCGGGGTCTTGGTTGGCGGTTCCAGGTTCGTTGGTCTTAATTGTAGCTCTGAATCCGTCCTTGTCAGCGACATAATCGACCTTCCGGTAGACTCCTTTGGCGTCAATGTAACCGTAGCTTCCCTTTACACCACCAGCACCAGTGCTGTGTTCTTCTCTATGCTGATCACTATATTTGTCTTTAATGGAATAGCCGAACTTGTACGGTTCAGCATTCTGCAAAACAGAGTTAGAGTTTTTGTCAGAATTAGTTTTTCATTCAGAATATACCTTAAAATTTATATTGCATAAAAATGTTTGATGTGAATTAATTTTTTTTAAATTGAGTGTACAAAATAAAGAAATAAAAAATTATTAATCTATGTTATTTAAATGTGAGGAAGTTTTTTTTCTGTATAAATAATTCGTAATTTAAAAATAGTAAAATAGCTTGTTTTTCTATTTTTAAATAACTTCTAAGATTTAATCTGCATGCCAAGAACATTGTTTTATGAGCAATATTCATTATCATATATAAAATATATAATATTCTTATAGAATTATTTTTAATATAGTACGTATTAGAAATCATAAAATAAAATTGGATATTTTATTAACTTCTTTTTTAAAGTATAGGCATCAAAATAAAGATATAATATAAATAATAATAAAGGGTTATATTTTTATAATGTTTGACATTACATTGAAAATATTTCATTTATACTAAATTTCAAATGTTTCTGATAAAAAATGAAATACTTACCCCATTAGAATGTACCAATGCAAAGCAAGATAATAATATTACAATCAACATCTGAAAAAATATATTACATTAGTAGTTATTTCTCATTAATTTTAATAATTTAATTGTCTCAAGAAAAATTATTTTAATTAATGTATATTTATATGAGTAAAATATAAATATAATACAAAAATGAATATAAAATATATTTCTTAATATCTAAAGAAAAATCAAAAATAATAGTAAAATATATGTATAAATTATAATCATACAAATATTTATCGTAATTATCCTTATCTTGCATATATATATATATATAAATCATAATCTATATAAATTATGACTTTAAATTTCGATATCTAAAAAAATTATAATATTATTTATAGTGATCTTTAATTTCTTGAATGATAGTTTACAATTTAAAAATGTAGTTTATAGTTATTTGTATCCGAATGAAAAACATAAATTAAATTTTTAATGAATATAACTTCCTTTTTAAATTTAAAAAAAATTTATAAATTATTAAAGTTCTTGTAGCATTATCTAACAATACAATTTTATATTTTAACCAAAAAAAAAAAAAAAATCTATTTTTGCAGTAAAAGAAAATCCCAGTTCTATGTTATTTAAAATTAATTTTATTTTATTTTTACTGTCTCTATTTACCTAAAAAATAGTCACTATCATAATTTTTAGAAGCAATTAAACGTAAAATTATAAATTTAGAAGCAATCAAATGTAGAATGGAAAATTGAAAGTTTTTACTTACCTTTCTTGACTCCCGTTTCTATCCTGAGTGAAGTTTCAAATTTTCAGTTTTTGTATTTATACTAAAAATAACATACCAAGACACAATAATTATAATGCAATAACTTTTTTTAATCTTTATTACGTCACAATTTATATTTATTGAAGAAACAAATTAATATTCCATTGAGTTAAGCTTAAAAATGCACTTTTTATGCGTTAAAAATATTAATGTAATGAAAATAAAAATATTTCTCTTGATTAAAATGAAAGTTAAAAAAGTTAACGTGACTGAAATAAGTTCTGAACTATAATCCTAACCGCATTGAAAACTATCTGAGATTATCGACAGTGTTAAATCCTTACAAATGAACTTGAAATTTCCATAAAATTTTGATACGCATCTAGTTTATATTTGAAAAGATTCGATTAATTTCTAAAAAAAAATTATGTAATTCTTATTTAGTAAAATCATAAAGATAAAAATAGGGAAGGGATAGGAAAAGAAATTCGGAGAAGTTGTATGAAGATAAATTAATTAAAATTTTTAATAACTAAAATCTAACACATTTTTTAAGGAACAAGTAATATAAAAAAAATTTAAAAGTCAATTCCTACTTTTTTTTTCACTATATTGCAGAAAGTTCTTTATAAATAAATTTCATTCATTTTTTTAAGTTTTGGCGCCATATTATTGGTAGATATATTCAACCTAAATCTGAAAAAAACTAAAATTAATTAATTAAATTTAATTAGTGAATTAATATTTGAAAAAAACTGTATTAACATCAAGTGTCATCCACAACACGTTCAAAAAAAATGTATTTGAACTTGAGTGGATGAATAAAAAGTAGTTTATGAACGATTGAAAATTTGAACAAGATATATGTAGGGAGAGTGTGAGCTAATAGAATGAATTAAAAAAAATTATGCAATTTTATTTAGTAAAAATCATAGGGATAAAAATAGGGAAAGGATAGGAATAGAAATTCGGAAAATTTGCATTAAGATAAATTAATTAAAATTTTTAATAACTAAAATTTAACACATTTTTTAAGGAAAAATAAATATAAATATCACACAAATAATATTGTTTCTTTTAAAATTGCAATGAGTAGAATATGCCTGACTAGTGTAAAAGCCTTCCTTTTCTTAAATGGCATTCCAAAAAGATGGTGTTAAAATATAACTATTTACTAAACGTAATAAGAATCATAACATAATAAGAATAATATATTCATAAATATAGAATTCTTCCATTTCACCTTTCTATTTAATGTTTCTCTGAATAGCTGGTGGAACAGTATCTGTCGTCATAGGTTTTTTTATTCAAGCACTCTTTATATGAATTAATGTTTTCATTAAGTTAAATTGAACAATAAATTATTTTAAGCGTTAAAGATATAAAAATAATTAAAACAAAAACATTTCATTATAATTCAAACTAAATTTAAAAACAAACGTGTCTGAAATAAATTGGATGAAAATTAATCCCCATAGCAATGCCAAGTATGTAGTATTAATGTTAAGGCTATAATTTTTTTTTTTTGGAGATTAAATTAAAATTTTTGATTATCATATTTTCATAGATGTTTTATAAAGCTTCATTTAACTTATTTGGTTGTAGGTGATATTTGCAAAATTAAATATATTCGAAATACTTCAGTTTCTGTTATAGGCAAACAATATAAAAAAATATAATTATAATTGACAATTTAAAAATCCATTATCTATTTGAATAGTTTAAAATATTTTTTATATATGTAGTCCCTGTTTTAAATTTCAAACCCAGTGTTCTATCATAATCCTTATGACTAAACCCATTATGCTATCAAAATTTATGACCTGTGAATAAATAATTTGTCCTTAATGATAGAAAACGAAACGAGACTGCTAATTATCCCGAATTCGATTGTTGCACTTCTTTAGTATTGTCACTCTCATATGACATAATATTTGTATTACATCCAAATCCGTTTTCTTTAAATTAATTCATTGTTTTAAAAGTAACATAAACATTGCAGGAAACGGACAAACTTCTACATAGCTAATCATGAGAATATTAACAACAAGTAATATAAAAAAAAAAAAATTATGTCAATTCCTACTTTTTTTCACTGCATTTCAGAAAGTCCTTTATAAACAATTTTCATTCATTTTTTCAAGTTTATCTGGCTCCATCTATGCAACTTAAATCTAAAAAAAACTAAAATTAATTAATTAATATTTGAAAAAACTCCATTAGCATGAAGTGTCATCCACTACAAGTTCAAAAAAATGTATTTGAACTTGAGTGGATGAATAAAAAGTAGTTTATTAACGATTGAAAATTTTAACACGATATATATAGGGAGAATGTGAGCTAGTAGAAGGAATTGAAAAATGAATTATAATCTTTACGATAATCACTTTATCCTAAGAAAATTTAAGATTCGTGAAAAAAATGTCTTCTTCGCATGGGCTTGTAATTCAAAAAATTTAATGTCTCATTTATTTATAATTTATATATTATAATTTTTTATTTAAAAATACAATACTATTAATAACGGTTTAAATAAATAAATAATTTTCAAACTACAGAAAATCACTGAATTGCATAAAGCTTATATGTGGAAATTAAGGTTTTTAAAGAATCCCTCTTAGTATCAGTTATAACTTTTTATTGATAGTATCGTATACAATACTCATATAGGGAGGAGAAAACTATAATGTTAAATACTAAATTGAAATATTATGTATAATATTTGTAAGAAAAAAATTATAGGATAACTCAAAGAAAATGGTTTCTTTAGATGTAAAAAAAGACAGTATTAACAGAATATCTTAAATATGATTTTAAAAATACAAAAGTATCAACATTGGCAATGTAAAAGTTGACATTGGAGAAAAAAGAAAACTATAAATTTTTTTTACTATTATTATCTACTGAATTAGTTAAAATAATAATTAAAATGCAGTCAAAGCTCTCTAAACTGAAAGAAAACGGTATTAATAAGGATAAGAATTTCATTAAGAAATATACTTTTTTACGTTAAGTTATCAATACAATTAAAATAATAAATTTATAATTTCCTATCTTAAAAAATATGCATGTAATAATTTAATTGTATAATCAGCACAGTAATGAAGATTATATTTTTAGATGTGAAATTTGATCTTCTGAAAGCTTTGATATATTTATTGATTCCGTAAAAAGGACAATTTAATTCTACTTATAACTACAATTATCATTCCTGTGAAAAAAATAATATATTAAATTGATTTTAAGTTTTAATAGATCATAAGTAAGAAATTATCTCTTCTTTATTAAGAACACAATATTAACAAGGATAATTGGGCTAATGAGAAATAAGACTTTATGCATTAAATTATTAATGCAATTAAAAACAGATCATTGCACATTTTCTACCTTGAAAAACATATAGTACATAAATGAAAACTTAACTAATATTATTTGATTATATAATTTTACAATAGCGCAGATCATTTGGCATTAAATCAGGATTATATTCTTAGAAATAAAATTTAATCTTTTGTAAGTTTTGATCAATATCTTGATTCATTAGCAAGGCATTAGGATCAAAATAAGAGATAATAATTGTATGATATTTCCAGAAAGAATCACGTTCTAAATACTTCTATTTCAAATAGTATTTTTGGGCATTGATTTAAAAATAACCATTTCGTTAAAATATTCGTAAATTTATTCTATTATCTTGATTTTTACCTTAATACAGATATGTAGTGAGTTTGATCTTGATATTTGAATTAATTTCTGTAATTGGGAGTTATATTAAAAATGAACATTAATAAACAAATAAATAAAAATAAGCGAAACACAACATTCTTCAAATGTATGAGACACACGTTAAACATTACAAAATTTTGAAAACCATGTCAAAGAAATTTCAGACAAATTTTTTATTGTTTCTCTTGCATAATAAATTAGCAGGATTATATAATTTTATGCTATCTACCATTGTTTTTATTACAGAATAAAACAATTTGATTATATTATGAACATTATTTATTCCTTCAAGAATATTGGAACATTTTCACAATAACACAATAAATACTTCTCAATCATTGTTCATTAGATACTTTTGCAAAGTTAATAAATACTGAAACTACTTAAAGCTTTCCATAAATGTTGGATTGCATTTAGTTCCGGAGAATATAGGTGGGGAGTATATGTTATGGAGTTCTCAAAAACCTCTGTTGATGAATCAGAGGATTATTGTAGTGATTCTTTTTAGAGGCTCTTTTTTCTTTTATCTACACGTTGAATCATTTTCAACTCACTTCGATTGACAACTCGAAGCTATTCATGCAACCCTCTAACAACTTGCCGTTCGTCTAACCCCTCTTGAAAGGGCAATAATATTTTTAGATTTTACCTCTGCCCTGTCAAGGATCCAGGAGGATAAGACTTCTGTTTGAAGGATAGAGGACTGCTTGAAGGCTGGAGGACTGTTTGAAGAATTGTTTTCCATCGAGTATCTTCCCATTGTAGCTTTCGGGGTAACAAAATGGTGGAGTTTTGGCGAAAAAGTTAGTTTGTATCCTTCAAAGTTCTTGTAGACACCAGCCGCTGCATTCCGTTAAATTATTGATAAAGATAATCTTTAGACAAACAATTCGTCGTTTAACTTCCCAAGATATTGGAGATAAGTCCTGAAGTGTGCTTTGTGGACATCACTGTGTCCCGGATTCATCCAATGCTACAGTTGTGGTCATGTTTAGACTTTTATCTGTCATTACTGCCTGTTCGTTGCATTATTTAGACATTTGATTCGATGTTTTTTAATATCCAAAAGATTGAGAAAGAAGTGAGTGTTATTCATTTGCCTCTGACCACTTGCAATTACTTTCCATTATATATATATTTTTTTCAAATGAATAAATGTGAAGACATTTTTAGCGATAATAGCACCGATGCATTTTATGATGATTTCAAAAGCTCTGTTGATGAATCAGATTATTATTGTTCTTAACCTGTTTAGCCGCTCTTTTTCCTTTTATCCACACGTTGAATCATTTTCAATTCACTTCGGCAGAGAATTCAAAGGTATCCATGTAGCCTTTGAACCCCTTACCGTTCGTCTAATTACTCTTGAAAGAGCAATAATATTTTCATATTGTATTATCTCTGCCCTGATAAGGAAAAAGGAGTTCCTACGCTTAGAGCTACAGGAGCTCCTAAAGAGGATTGTCCCATCGGATACCTTCACATTGTGGTTTTCCGAGATAACGATAAAGAGGATTTTTAACAGAAAAGGAAACTAGTTTCCTTCAAAGGTCTTGTAGAGACCTGCCCCTGCATTCTGTTAATTAAAGATGATTTTCAGACAAACAGCTCATCGCATGACTCCTCAAGCTGCTGGAGGCAATGCCAGAAGTATGCTCTGATTTCTGGATTTACCAATGCTGCAGCTGGGCCATCTTTAAACTTTTAATCGGACACTATTGTCTTAATACCTATTTATTTCGTTTTAATTTGAATACTTCCCCTAAGTGGGGCCTGAATGGCCGAGTAGCTAGCGCTCTGGCGCTCCGTACCATAGGTTTCGGGTTCGGGTCCCGGCGGTGCCATGGATGTTTGCAGTGGTTCGGAATCCACTTTAAACCGTAGGTCCTGGTCTAATAGGATCGTAGAGTATTGCCGGGGCATTGTTACTCCGCGTCCGTGGCTTATCTTCAAGTTACACGCTCCCCCTGGATAATGCAAAGTGAATAACGTCTGTGCAGCGCGTGCCTTAAGGCATCCATGACCAAGCTGTCTAAGTGTTTTCCAGCTAAATTAGAAATAAAAACTTCCCCTAAGTGGGCTTTGTCTGATTATGTGCTTGCATTGACTGCTGCTCACCTAAACGAATGTTCTGTACTAAATGACTTGGACTGATTTGTTGGAAGTAGTATTTTCGAGCTCGCTGCTTATTGGCCTAATGATCAATGACTTGGCTATCTCATTCCAAAGTTCATCTGAGATTGCTAAATTTTTACTATTATTTATATAACAAATATAATAAAACAGAATTAAACTTATGTATTATAATTGTAATTTAGGCATATTTTCTATTTTAGTAAAAAAAAAATTCTGAAACAAAATTGTATTAAAAAAAAAAATCTTAATTTTAGGAGGTATAATGTTCTTCTTAACCCATATTTAGACATACGTTACTACCATCCAGTTAAAACAGCAAAAAAATCGTGCTTAAATGAAAAATAATTTAATCCATGATGTTTTCGACTTAATTGGCAATTATATTTCTCGAATTCTAGAATAAACTTGAAATATTAGGAGAGAAAGAGTAAAAATTATATATGCCAATAAGTAATTCAATACTGAAAAAGAAAACTGCTATTGTCCTATTTTGTACTCTTTAAGCTACAAATAATGTCTCCCAACATTTTGTAGGCAATTCGAACAAAAGTTTAAGTTCACAAATATTTATTCATCTTATACAAAGACATTGTTTTATGATCAGTTTCCATAAATTTCTCAAATATGAGCATAATTATCAAAATATTTAATTTTTGTTGTGTTTCAAACGGTTTTTCTATCATTTCCAGCTCATATCTTGGAATAAATTTTATCTTTGAATATCGTTCAACATAATTGGAAAAATTTTAATTTCTCATTAAATTAAACAATTTCCTTAAGTAAATCTTTATACCTTATAACACTTTATCCAAGTCTTTCTAAGTGTGTAAAGCCATGGATTAAATCCTTATCAATGAGTTTATATCGTTTATTAAATCTATAGCAATGATAACAAAGCTCTTATTTAGTTTTTCATGGTTGTCCTGAAAGGTTATATGTTGTAATTAAACAATTAATTGTTTTGGTATTTATTTTAATTCCTAATTTCCGTTTTTAAAAATTTATAGCTTATTGCTACTTTTAAAGATTTTTATCGAAAACAGAAATTCTATTTTTTATTAATAAAAATTTTGTTTTTTTAAGAGTTTCTAAAACGATCAAATTTATGTGTACCAACAAAAACAAACTTTTTATATTTTTAAATTTCTAAATATTCGAATGAATAAATATAAAGTGAAAATATTTCTCAGTTTTCAAATAAAAAACTTAGGCAAATTTATGCAAAATGCAATTTATTTTGACTTTTATAAAATCAGAAAACAGCTTAGAAATAGTGAAGTTTTACAAAATATATTCAAATTCTGAAAAGTGCAATCACTCTTAGAGAAGCAATGAATTTGTGGTACATTAACGAAAGCGAAACTACAAGAAAGACACAAATAAGTTATAAAAATATTTTTGACGCTAGAAATCTGAAATTTTACATCATTCTAATGTTAAAAATAGAAGCTAAATAAAAGTTAATGATATTTTTCAAACAGTTATAAATATTCAATCAATAAGTCCATCCAAGATCAATCAATCGATATTCAAAATAAATAATAAACCAATTCGGTTTCATCTAAAGATTTCGATAGTTGTTGTAGCCTCCATAGCCACCTTGTTGTTTCGAACTATCCCGGTAATTATTGTAGCCACCATAACTTCCTTGTTTTTTCGAATCCTCTCCATTATTCTTGTAGCTATCATAGTCTCCCTGGTTTTTGGAATAATTATAATTCATGTAACTACCATAATTTTCTTGATTTTTTGAATAATCTCTATAATTTCTGTTACCATAATAACCACTTTGATTTGAGCCATAATAATTCTGGCTGTTACCATAGCCTCCTTGAATTTTATAATCCATTCCATAATTACTGTAACCACCATAACCTTCTTGATTTTTCGAATAATCTCTATAATTACTATAGCTTCCATAGCCTCCTTGCGTATTATAATCATCATCATACTGCTTATTGTCCCCATAGCCTCCTTGATTTTTGTAATTATCACCATGCATCATCTGGTCCCCATAGCCTCCTTGATTTTTATAATTATCACCATACTTCTTCTGGTCTCCATAGGATCCTTGTTTATTATAATCATCCCCATACTGCTTATTGTCCCCATAGCCTCCTTGATTTTTGTAATTATCACCATACTTCTTCTGGTTCCCATAGCCTTCTTGATATTTGTAATTATCACCATACTTCTTCTGGTCTCCATAGGATCCTTGTTTATTATAATCATCACCATACTTCTTCTGGTCCACATAGCCTCCTTGTTTTTTGTAATCATCACCATACTTCTTCTGGTCACCATAGCCTCCTTGTTTTTTGTAATCATCACCATACTTCTTCTGGTCCCCATAGCCTCCTTGTTTTTTGTAATCATCACCATACTTCTTCTGGTCACCATAACCTCCTTGTTTTTTGTAATCATCATCATAGTTCTTATTATCCCCATAGCCTCCTTGACTTTGCGAATAATCTCCATAATTCTTATTGCTTCCATAGCCTCCTTGATTTTTATAATCATCACCATACTTCTTATTGTCCCCAGAGCCTCCTTGACTTTGTGAATATTCTCCATAACTTTTCTTGTTACGATTATAACCTCCATATTTATATCCGCTCATTTGATTTTCATATCCTCCGTACTTGTATCCATCAGTTTGTTTTTCATATTCCGCGTTTTTGTAGTTATCCTTTTCATTTTTATGTACTTTGACATCAGCGGGATCTTGGTTGGCGGTTCCAGGTTCGTTCGTCTTAATTTTAGCTCTGAATCCGTCTTTGTCAGCGACGTAGTCGACCTTGCGATAGACTCCTTTGGCATCAATGTAACCGTAGCTTCCCTTTACACCACCAGCACCAGTGCTATGTTCTTCTCTATGCTGCTCACTATATTTGTCTTTAATGGAATAGCCAAACTTGTATGGTTCAGCATTCTGCAAAACAGAGTTAGAGAGAGTTTTTGTCAGAGTTAGTTTTTACTTTTAGAATATACCTTAAAATTTATATTGCATAAAAATGTTTGATGTGAATTAAATTTTTTAAATTGAGTGTACAAAATAAAGAAATAAAAAATTATTAATCTATGTTATTTAAATGTGAGGAAGTTTTTTTCTGTATAAATTATTCGCAATTTAAAAATAGTAAAATAGCTTGTTCTTCTATTTTTTAAGTAACTTCTAAGATTTAATCTGCATGCCAAAAACATTGTTTTATGAGCAATATTTATTATCATATATAAAATATGTAATTTTCTTACAGAATTATTTTACTAAAGATATTATGCATATAATATTATAGAATAAAATTTGATGTTATATTAACTTCAACTATAGGCATCAAAATAAAGATATAATATAAAATTTAATAAAGGGAAGGAAAGTGAAAAAAAAAATTATTATTATAAAGTTAGACATATGTGGAAAATATTTTTCCTCATAATTAGACAGATGTGAAAAATATTTAATTGATACTAAATTTAAAATGCTTCAAATGAAATACTTACTCCGTTAGACTGTACCAATGCAAAACAAGATAATAATATTACGATCAACATCTGAAAAAATATATTACATTAGTAATTATTTCTCATTAATTTTCATTTCATTTAATTTTCTTAAGAAAAAGGAGGTTAAGTAATGTATATTTATATGAGTTAAATATAAATATAATACAAAAATTAATATAATATATTTATCTTAATATGTCAAGAAAAATCAAAATTAATACTACTAAAATATATGTACCTCCTCTATAAATCATAATCAGGATTTTTAAAAATTATGACTTTGAATATCGATGTCTATAAAAATTATAAATTTATTTATACTGATCATTAAATTCTTGAATGAGAGTTTATAATTTATAAGTGTAGTTTATAATTATTTTTATCCAGAGTGAAAAACATAAATAAAATTTTTAATGAATATAACTTTCTTTTTAAATTGTAAAAAATGAATAAATTATTAAAATTCTTGTTGCATTATCTAACAATACTGATTTATATTTTAAGCAAAAAAACTCTATTTTCGCAGAAAACGGAAATCCCAGCTCTATGTTATTTAAAATTTATTTTATTTTATTTTTACTGTCCCTATTTACATGAAAAATAGTCATTAGCATAACTTTTAGAAGCAATTAAATGTAGAATTAGAAATTTACCTGCAATTAGTCTAGAATTGAAAATTGAATACTTACCTTTCTTGTCCCCCGTTTCTATCCTGAGTGAAGTTTCAAATTTTCAGTTTTTGTATTCATACTAAAAATAGCATTCCAACAAACAATAATTATAATGCAATAACTTTTTTTAATCTTTATTACGTCACAATTTCGATTTATTGAAGAAACAAATTAATATTCTATTGAGTGAAACTAAAAAATGTTGTTTTTATGTGTTAAAAATATTAATGTAATAAAAACAAAACAGTTCCCTAGATTAAAATGAAAGTTAAATATAAAAATCAACGTGACTGAAATAAGTTCTGAACTATAATCCTAATAGCATTGAAAACTATCTGAGATTATCGACAGTGTTAAATCCTTACAAATGAACTTGAAATTTTCATAAAATTTTGATAAACATCTAGTTTATATTTGAAAAGATTCGATTAATTTCTAAAAGAAATTATGATATTCTTATTTAGTAAAATCTTGCTAAATGTTTCTGATTGAAAATAATAATATCATTGATAATCGTCGAATCTGAATTTATTATCTATTTTAATTTCAAGTATCATTTTCCGTCATTATTAGTTATTTTGACTATAATTGCTTTTTTTGTAATATGTACTCATTAATATTAAATTTTTCTAAAGCTAAATTCAGTTCGACATTAGTTTAACGTAATTGAATTAATGCAGATATATATAATAATGTAATATATACGGGTATGTGTAATATACGGGTGTAATATACGGGTAATGAACTATCTTTAAATAGACAGAAATTTGGCAATAACAGCTGCGTAATAGAGAAAATAGGTAATTTTGGAGGAGTTGCATGTACTATAAATTAATTAAAATTTTTAAAAACTAAAATTTAACAAACTTTTTAATAATATCACACTGAAATTTAGATAAAAATATCAATGAAAAATCTTTTTTAAAATTCCTCAGTATGTGTGACTAGTGACAAAACATTCCATTTTAAATTGAGTGACAAAAAGATTATGTTTAGTATATTATTTAATAAATATAAAAAGCATAATTTATACATATATAATTATTCCCTTTTCACCTTTCAAATGAATGTCTTTCTGAATAGCAGAAGAAACAGAATCTGTCGTATAAGCATTTAGTAATACATTGAACAAGTAGGCAAGCACATCTAGGTTTGTCAAATTATAGTTATATGTACTGAATAAATAGGAAACATCACCAGAATCAGACATCATCATTATAAAAAAAATTGTGATGCCTTAATATTTTTTTCAATTTATGCTCTTAATTTTTCATTTCAGCTACAGAGAGACAGCATTTGATACATAACTATTTATATAAAACATGCATAATTATATAATTCGTCTATATCTTTATTTCGAAGGAATATTTACCTTTCCTCTGTATGTAACATTTTATACACGAAACAACCAATATCAAAGATTTCTTGCATATTACATATCAAAACTCTTGTCATATACAAAATAAAATTTAAGTCGTCCCATCATTAGTTAGACAAATGTTTTGCCCATACATTGTTTGACCATTTGCCTATACATTTGTTTTTGGCACATACTTTTTAAATATTATAGTTAAAATATTTATTTAGTTTCCAATGACAAAATTTTTTCTATATGAAAAATTTATCTTTAATACATGCAAGAGACATAGGATTCGAAACCTCTGGAGTTTGAAGTAAAGATATACGATATTGATCGAATAGATTCTGAAAGCATCTAGTATTGACAGCCAGGCTGCAAGGTGTCCGGAGTTTTCTGTGAGTTCCTATTTTCAGATGGCAAGTAAATGTTTTTTTACAAATAACAAGAGCAGATGCCAAATTCTTACGAGATTAAAGCAGCATAAAACACGCACAAGAAAAAAGAAAAAGTTAATGTATCATCAGCAAAGTTCTAGCACTCCAATATCTTTTCACCTCGGAGACCACACTAAAGTCCGGGCATCTTGCTATGTCCTATCCTGGGGTGCGACAGTAGATCTACCTACCCGTGGTGCACCTTGTTGACAGGCGCCCTGTTGAACCCTAGGCGGCTAAAAGATCTACTACAATCGGCATGCAGCAACGCTCCAAGAGTGATCACAAGCGAATGCAAAATTCTAAATCTTGGTTGATGGACTAGTAAATGGTTAATATACTCCAACTAGCTGAATCAATAATAGATATCAGAATCACTAGCGGGCTTTGGGACAGAAGAACTTACTAGTGTAATTCAACGACCTTTTATGCTAAAAAAATTATATATATTTTAGCTGTAAAATTGTGAACAATTTTTCCTCATCAATTATTTTCAGTAATTAAAATATTGGAAATATATATGAATAAAATTTAAATATGAAATATATATTCTATCTGTGACCTCTCAGATATTACTATTATTTTGTATATTGTGTCAGTAGGATAGCTTTAGAAATGTTCGTGAATTGAAGCTTCAAAAGAAAAAAAATAACCACTTTCGGCATATTTTTGAATAGTCACCTACTTCTGAATTTATGCTATTGACTCTGACTATTTAATTATCGCCGAATTTCTCCTAAAAATAGGCAATATCATTTGTTCATATTAAATATTTAAAATTCAAATCCACTTCGTATTTTAAAATATTTTAAATAGAGGGGCTTATTAATTAAACATCATAAGTAAATCAAATTTATAAAATATTTTATTTTTAAAACTCTTTATAAAGATATAAAAAATTACTGTTTCACCTAAAGGCATTCAACCTTTGTTATTTTATTATTATATTGTGATTATATCTACCTATTGGAAGTGGCGTTTGTTTCAATAATTCATATTTCTTGCACATGAACATAGAATTTTTTGGCTGCGAGATATTGATGTATTTTATCAGGTGAACTTTTTTTCCCAGTTGTGTGCATATTTGTAATGGTGAAGTCGGTTTTAATCACTCGTATACAAGATCATCCTCCTTGAGACAATGAACATTATTTCTACATATCGAGACTAATCATGCCGAAAATGGACATAACACCATAATTATCAGAATTTTATAAAGATTTAATGTATTTTATAAGTAAAAAAAATTTAAAATTTAAATAAAATTAATTACCTTTAAGAACTAACAATTACAATAACTAATTATTATAATCATTTATGTGAGTTTAGACAAATTTTCTAGATAATATTTGTTCAACGCACAGAATTAAATCACAGCTATAAATTATGCCTAAATTATTTTTTAAATTGAAATTCGAAAAGAAAATTAAAAGGTTGATTAAAAACATTATTTCTTATTTGTATATATATGTATATATTTTATTTTGGTGCTTGTTCTATCAATACAAATGTATCGTTAATACATTAAGACCAAGAATTTTTAATGTCTTGACAGTATATAGTATCAACTACTTTAAGCTCAAAAGAATAAAATCTAACTTTGCTAAAAGAGAACCAAAAGGTGGATTAAAACTTTATGAAGAACACTCAAGCTGCCAAAAAAAATTTAAGGTTTATTTTTTTGAAATTATATACTGTACATAATTTTTTTTCAAACAATAAGTTTCAAAGTTTTAATAAATATGTATTTGTACGAAATGTTTGGCTTTGTATGTCGTTTTTTTTACTGTAACATTAAAACGAAACTTTCTTGCAATACACATACAAATAGACAATTTTTAATATTTTTTATTAAACTATTTTTACTTGCGTGATAACATTTAAAAGAAATCTTAATAAGAAGAGCAAAGTAAAATTTCTTTAAAAAACTTTTCTTAAAAGTAAAGAGGTTCTATATAATGATATAATATAATGTTACTTTCTCTCTTAGAAAATTCATATGCCGTAAATGCTATTTTATCTAATCTTATAGGTTTAAATATTATTTAAATATAAAAACAAAAAAAGCAAAATACTGTATATTATAGAAAAAAATTATTATAGTCAAATGTCAATAATTAAAAATTAAGAGAACTATGAACAGCCCGAATAAAGTTTGCCGTTTACAAGCAAAATTTATAACTAAAATATTTTCAAGTAATTTGTCTCACAGGGAGCTTTGAAAATTTGAGATTTTCACTAAAATATAGTTTAATATAAGACAAAGAAATGCAAATTTTATTTTAAAACTGATTTTAGCATTTTTAACGCAGAAGTTTCTCTGTTTTTTTAGGGTTAGCTAATAACAGAACAGGGCAATTATAGAATTTAGGATAATGAACTATTTCATTCCATTTTAGAATGATGGTAATAAAGCATTCCTACACGTTCTAGTACGTAATTTAAAGATATCGAATTACAAGAAAAGAGTTGGCAGTAAAGCTCTCGCTGAGAGCTTTCTGGGAAAGTTTAAATTTCGAAAATAGGAGCTCAAACTGGCACGTGCATACTCATATTTAAAAAAGGAAATGCAACTGATGAAGGTTATATTTAAAGCTATTAAAATACGAAATGAATAGTTAAGACTTTCATGAGAAATACGTGTTACGCATAAAAGCAATAAAAATGTATTTTTTGAGAATGTCACATAAAAACGTATCTCAATTATCATAACTCTTACTCAATGAAAGAAGATATATATCAAAACTAATTAAATATGCATCTCTAAAAATAAAATCTTTACTGTAATATAGATGCCTTGCATTACTATGAAGATTATCGTGGTTAAATTATTTCAGTCACATTTGTTTTCAAGAATTTTTTACAGTAGTCAAAATAGTTTTCATCATTTTAATAGTTTCAACCGTGACAAATGTATACTTTCATTTAGAACAAATGAATAATAATCCGTATTAATAGTGTTATCTTTATCAAAAATAGTGTTAATAATAACTTAATTTTTTAGTAATATTCTAATTTACCAGAAACAAAAGAAAGAAACATATAATATTGTAATTCCTTTTTTCATTATTATTATATAATTTTTTCGTATAAATACGAACACTGAAATCTTGAAATTTCACTTCTCGTAGGAATAAGAAACGAACAAAGTAAGTAAAAACTTTCTGCTTGTATTTCTAAGTTAAAATTTTTGTCCAGAAATAGGATTTCCCTAGTTTAAGTAGTCATCAGTACTCAGTACTTATCAGTTAATCAGTACTTACTCAGTATCAGCTGATATTTCTTAAAATTAATGATATTTAGAAAGCTTAGAATATCATATAAGACTGATGCTTAATCTTTACTGTTATTGCTTAGCTTAATCTTTACTGTTATTGCTTAGCTTAATCTTTACTGTTATTTCTTAGCTTAATCTTTACTGTTTTTTCTGTTATTTAATTTTTTACTGTTATTTCTTGACTGTAATTTACTATAATCAAAATAGCGACTACACTTTAATTTGTATTGGATTTTTTGCTCAAATTTTTTATTAATTTCCGTTTTATTGTTAACCTAATATATTTATTATATTTACTCATTATTTTTTGTAAAACTTCATGAAAAGAAATTTTTTATATTATTATATCTTTTTTACATTCTAAATACAGAGTTCTTTTATACTAAAATTTAGAAACGTATGATTTTCTTTTTCTCATGATTCACTTATGTATGCCGCAGTATTTCGTGTATTATACATGAAAACTATGTATCCATTATAAAGTCTATGTTTGATTATTAAATAAAAACATTTTAAAGATGTACATTGATTATGGAATTTGAGTCTTCGGGAGAGGTTTGATTTGTCGTTGTACGGTCATTTTGTGCCTATTTTGGGCTAATTAGACCGGGACCTACAGGAACAACGCCTATAAAAGATTTCACAATCGATAGAATTTTTTTCCGTTTCTGAAAGCAATGTTTGAATGTTATCCCCTTTCTATGCTAATTGGGAATGGACAAACTTTACCACAAATTTCATGAAGAAATTAAAAGTGTGATAAAATTCTTCTTAACTAGAACCACCTAGAATGGTAGATGAAAGTACAGTGATTGTTGCATTCAACATGTGTGGCACACATAATACCTATTCAAGTTATTCCTTTACGTCTCATTATACTTAAGTAGGAGTGGTATGAAATATCTGCTCCGTTTTGTACTCTATAATATGAACCTGCTACTTACCAATCTCAACAGAAGCGATGGATCTCATTTCAGTCATAATACCAAATATTGTAATTTTTTTAATTAATATACATACATTTTAAAAGTTTTATTTTCAAATATATGTCCTTTAATTTTCTTAGAGATTATTACTTACAAACAATGTAAATATTAATATATTTTCCCATTTTTTTCAGATGTTACTTTTTGCATTATTATCGTGTATTGTACTGGTCCATTCCGATAAAGTAAGTATTTCGTTTCAAGCATAGTAGAAAATTAAACGTTTAACATCTTTATATAAGTTGATTTTTCTATAAAATGGTGTAATTTATTTTAATTGATTTGCAATATACTAAATTATAATACTAAATTTGCAATTTTGCAATATACTAAATTATAATACTAAATTTGCAATTTTGCAATATACTAAATTATAATACTAAATTTGCAATTTTGCAATATACTAAATTATAATACTAAATTTTCAATTTTGCAATATACTAAATTTGCAATATACTAATATATTAAATGGACTTGAATTCGGATTTTCATTTTATTTTTTATTTAATTATCATGGTTATTATAATCATATACCAAATATTTACGTTACATGTCACATTTATTTTAAAATACTATCCATTCAACATCATTCAGTATATCTATATATGTCAATTTAAAATGTTTTTGAAACAAATATGTTATAAACCCATTTCAGGAGGAATGCCTAGTGTAATAATACTTAATGCAAATAAAATATAAAAAAATGTACTTAATTTTAATTGTGGAATTTTAAAAACGTAAAAAAAATGTATAACTAAAATTTTGAAATATAATTACTTTAATTATAAAATGTAATTTACATACAAGTAGTAAAAATTTAACACATTCCGTTTACAGGTTAAACAATCAGATACCAATTACGGAGTTCAAAGTTATAAAGATGTAAGGAGTGGATACGGATATGGAAGTTATAATCCTGGAAAATCAAATTACGGCTATGGAGATGAATCAAGAAACAAAGAAATCCAGAGTAGCTATGGTTACAACAACAATTACGGATATAATCAAGGACAATACAGAGGAAACAGCAATTATGAAGAATCTCAGGGAGGTTATGATGGCAACATGAATTATGGTTACAACAAGAATTATGGATATAATCAAGGAGCATATAGAGGAAACAGCAACTATGGTGATTCCTCAAAAAATCAGGGAGGTTATGATGACGACAAGAGTTACGGTTACAGTAAGAATTATGGGTATAATCAAGGAGGATATGGAGGGAACAGCAATTATAGAGAATCATCGAAAAATCAGGGACGTTATGATAGCGACAAGAGTTACGGTTACAGCAAGAATTATCGATATAATCAAGGAGGATATAGCAGAAACAATTATGGTGATTCCGCAAAAAATCAGGGAGGTTATGATGACAAGAGTTACGGTTACAGCAAGAATTATGGATATAATCAAGGAGGATATGGAGGAAACAGCAATTATGGAGAATCATCTAAAAATCAGGGAGGTTATGATAGCGACAAGAGTTACGGTTACAGCAAGAATTATGGATATAATCAAGGAGGATATAGCAGAAACAATTATGGTGATTCCTCAAAAAATCAGGGAGGTTATGATGACGACAGGAGTTACGGTTACAGCAAGAATTATGGATATAATCAAGGAGGATATGGAGGAAACAGCAATTATGGAAAATCATCGAAAAGTCAGGGAGGTTATGATAGCGACAAGAGTTACGGTTACAGCAAGAATTATGGATATAATCAAGGAGGATATAGCAGAAACAATTATGGTGATTCCTCAAAAAATCAAGGAGGTTATGATGACAACAAGAGTTACGGTTACAGCAAGAATTATGGATATAATCAAGGAGAATATAACAGAAACAATTATGGTGATTCCTCAAAAAACCAGGGAAGTTATGATGACAACAAAAGTTACGGTTACAGCAAGAATTATGGATATAATCAAGGAGGATATAATAGAAACAATAATTATGGAGATTATTCAAAAAATCAAGGAAGTTATGATGACGACAAGAGTTACGGTTACAGCAAGAATTATGGATATAATCAAGGAGGATATAATAGAAACAATAATTATGGAGATTATTCAAAAATCAAGGAAGTTATGATGACGACAAGAGTTACGGTTACAGCAAGAATTATGGATATAATCAAGGAGGATATAGCAGATACAGCAATTAATAATACAGAAGAAACAGCAGTTATGGCAGCAGAAATTATGAAGATGTTTCGAAATTGAATGACAGAACTATAAGGACATAATTAATTACGATTTTTTTCAAAAAAGAGCATAGCTAAGGTAGCATTATGAATCTTCAGATTTTCGGCTTACCATATGTTATGATAACTTTTTAAGTGAATTTATTTGAATTTGCTTTCCGTATATATTAATTTTTTTAAACTGTTTAACAAGAATATAACAGGTTTAATTTCTCTTTTTTAATTGTTGAAATATTGTCATAATATGTCTATATTTTCAGCATGAAAATTCTTGTAATATATCTTGTGCATATTCTTATTCTTTGAAATTTGATCTTTTCAAAATTCTTGCTCTGTTCTGTAATAAATAAATATTAATATTCTCACTCTCTCCTTCAAATGTATTGTGAAGAATGTATTTAATTTATTCCAAATGCATTTTTAGTGCATTTTTTAAAATTAAAAATAAATTTATTTTGCATTAAAATTTTGCGTGTTTCTTTTTTACAAAAACTGCAATTTTTTTAAAACTTACATTTATCAGCTTAGATTCTTATTGATAATTAATTTAGATTTCTTCCATAACTTTTTAAAGAACAACTTTTATTCTGAATATTTTACTTAAAAAAAAACTTAAAGAATGTAGAAGATTTTAGAGAACTATATATTTTACATGTAATGCAATAAATATATTTAATACATTCTTGTTTAACTTTAACACGTGTGAGCAAGGCAATAGTTTACTTTTATATCAGCCAATAAATTATAATCATTAAGTTGATTTCATTTTTTAAATTAAATAATAATTTTTAATTGTTTTGAAATAATTTCAAATGAATTCTTTTAATAGGAAATATTAATAATTTTAAGATAATTATTATTTACGAAAGATATGATAAATCACACCGATTAGCAGCATTTTTACAGAAAAAAATCAGATATTAGTAACAAGTTAAATTTATCTTTCTGATAAATCCCAAACTATAGTGTGTTAGGAATAGGAGAAATATAAATATAATTATGAACTTACATTAATTTTATATTTGGACTAAAAAAAATGTCCAAGTATGCAAAAACATTTCTTAATTTTGCTTTGTATCATCCACTAACTATTGTATCATCGACTCGTATAAAATGCATAAACAAATCGCATGCTGATATAGTATACTGGAGATCCGAGGTTTCAAAACGCTGTAGGAGTCCATTACAGTCATAATTGTCTAGAATTGTCCCAGAATTGTCACATTATTGATTGTGACAGAAGAATTATAATGTCTGCAAATCGGTTAGAAAATACAGTGATGGATCCTGATCTAGCGGATGATCAGTTTGGGTTATAAATCACTAAAATATAAAAAGTTAAGTCTAACCTATCTCATCCTAATAAGATCAAAATGTTATTTTATATCATGATTAACAAAGATATAGATAGAACCAAGGCTAATAAAAGAAAAGAGAATCGACCATGTTCTGAGACAGGAATACTAGTTTATTCGGAAAAATTAAAATTTGTAATTTTCTCGGATCGTTCTGTTGGTGGGTTGGACATAATATATATGACTCTCACCCCCACATCTATATATATAAATATATATATATATATATATATATACTGATATATCAATCTGGAAATCTAAGGTTTCAAAATGCTGCAGAGTTACATTAAAGTTGCTGCTGTCAGAACTAGCTGCTTGTATCTATATCTATATCTTTATCTATATATGTGTGTGTGTGTGTGCAGTTAGCCAAACTAAGGGCCTGATGGCCCAATGGCTAGCGCTAGATACAACAGATTTTGGGTTCGAATCCCGGAGGTGCCATGGATGTTGTACTGGTTCGTAATCCACTTAAAGCCGTAGGTGCTGGTCTCATATGACCCTAGAGCGTCACATATTCCAATAAGACTTCTTCTCACCCACATCATTCCCAAAATGTAAAGGGACAACTCAGCTCTAGGCACAGTGGTGTGATGTGGTATAGTAGAAGTAGTAGTTAGCCAAAACTGCTACAAAGAGTCGAAATCCAAGTTGTTTTTGATAAAAATCGAAAAGTCAATATTATAAATATTTTTAAGGAATTTAGAAGGTGAGGGGTTAAACAACCGAAGGAGCCTGGAAAAATAGAATAAAATATCCAAGGACTGAGAAAATTGTATACTGCGTATCTTTCGAGAAAATGAAATCACAAACCAATCAAAAGTGTTCTGTTTAGTATCTTACAATTTTTTGCAAAAAGGAATTGGAAAGAATTCAAAACCTGCCTTAAATCAGTTTAGGATAGCGATAAGTTATAAAAAGTTAGAAATGGTTGTTATGAAAAAAATGTGAAATTCAAGATTGTAGGAACATGTGTAATGAAAGAATCTGATAAATTTTGGTCTAGAATTCAGAAACAGCAAGATGGTTGTTATTATATATGTATATTCTTCCGGAAATTATGTTACAAACTATACTAATCATGGTCAGCAAGATTTTAAAATTTTCTATATATTAACAAAATTCCTACAAAAATAGTGCATTTTAATAGGCACAAAATATATCCATTAACAAATGGTAAAATAAAAATGTATTTCTTTTTTTTAATATTCAACTGTTCTTAAGAATAAATGAAAGAAAGGGAAAAATATCAGATAAGTTTAATTGTTGTGCTAAAACAAATACTATCTAGAAATACACTTTTGGAAGGCATTACCCAATCACCCATTGGCTTCTGCATTCCACTTAACTAATAATTTATTGTTGTTGGTAAAATTAAGAAACAAATCACTCATTATTATTTCTTAAAAAAGACATGATGTTATTAAGTGATTTCGCCATCGTTTTCTATGTTTGGGAAATTAGAATTAGTACTGAACTGTGTGGAAAAAGTATCACACAGAAAGTACAGTGACATCAAAACAGCCGAGGAAATAGCTGTCAAGACTTTTACACAAAAGACATATCAGGTGTCTGAAGTACGCTAGGAAAATCAAAACACGAACTTCCATTGCATTGATTTCAATATTTACTTATAATAAGAATTAAAATATTTCATTTATTAAACATAATAATATTTATAATTGAATTAAAATATTAAATTTTTTTATTACTTATTGAAATATAAGAAGAAAATGGATTACTTTCCTTTGGTAAAAACATAATAACATGATGATGATATAGCATTGAAAAGGTGCATCAGTGTCCTAAATGAATATGAAACATTGTTCTATATGTGGGCTTAGATTTAAATCTGTTGGTAACATTTGCTACAGGTACTACTTTCATAAAAAAGAAGATTCGATGGCGATTAGGACACCATGTGTAAGCATCTTTCATTGACAATGAGGCTTTCTGGTGAAAGTTTTTTAGCTACTTTGCCATCATTACATCTACGCTCTTCTGCATTTTTACTTAATTAATTTTAGTAATTTTTTGGATTTTATAAATGAATTGAATTTTTTTTTCCAAGTCATGTTCTCCCTCATTTTACACATTCTCCGTATTTAGCTATGTGATTATTCTAATTCTAATATTTTTTTTATCAAATAATTGAATATATATATATCTAGAATTGGAGATTATGGAATGCATTTATAACTTAATAATACTATCCTTTAATTTTTAGCTGTAAAATAACATATTAAAACATATTTATAACATATTTAAAATAGCTTTAATATACATTTACATGTTCTTACAGAATCTGTTAAATAAACCGTTATTAACTTCATTCAAAAATTGAGATATAATAAAACTATCACAGACTATAAACCCCATCACATATATCATCTCCATATGTAAAGGGTTCCTAGCTGTCTGGCTCTCGGTACCATAGGTTTCGGATTCGAGTTCCGGCGGTGCCATGGACGTTTGTAGTGGTTCTTAATCCACTTTAAACCGTAGTTTTCCGGTCTGTTAAGCCCTTGTGCAAGAGATGGCCGTACAGGGAATAATTCGTAGTGCGATGGTAATTCGGGAATATACGTAAAAAAACTTTCAACAAAATAGAAAAAAAAATGAAATTAAAAGCACCTTTTTGAAAAAGCTTTTAGGACTTACGTTTTAATAAAACTTTTGAGAAAAAAAGTAATTCTACAGATTTTATATAACTGCCTATAATCGGCAACAAAAATTTGTAAAGCAATATATATATAAAGTGTAATTTCATGGACGTAAAACAAAATTACAAAAAAAAAAATTAATAAATAAATAACTATCGTATAAAGAAAAAAAAACTTTTCTGACAAAGACATCTTGGAATTAGCTTTTACACAAACTTTGTGAGAAAAATAACTTTTACAGAATGTATACAACGAACTATAATGCTATATAAGGCTATGTAATCCGTGAATTATCTATTACAAAAAAATCGCCTACGATAGATAACATTGGGCGAAAGTTTCACAATGGATCACTTTCATATAATCAGATCAATCTTATAATGAAAGTGAAAATATTTCAGAATAATATATCAAAACAACTTAACGTGATTTATTGTATAACACATTCCAATGTATATCTTCAAGGAATACTAAGAGAGTAAAATCCGGTTATAATAAGTACAGATAACATTTAGCTTTGTTTACTAATACTATGATGAAAGGATCCAAAATACTCTATGCCAAATGAACTAAAAATAATCCACATATTACGCTCAAATCTAAAGTAAAGGAAATTAAGATAATCAGCTTTGATAATCAAACTTAAGAACACAAATTAAGATAAGGTAATAATTATTTTAGTTATTACATCATCTCTATGCCAAGTATCTAAATAATCTAACAAGCGATGCATGAATGCTTCTTCTATCAACACTAAATAAACATTTTTTTTCACAAATTTCTACGTGATGCACCTAAAAATTTCCCTTTAATATTGAGTGATATTTTTAAAAAATATCAAACCTGAATTTTTCTACCTCATTGCTGATTTACCCATAACATAACTTATTAATTTACATTACTCCATAATATATAGTGTTCGTTAGGTTGAGTATAAAATGTTCTATCACCGTTGTATGCTGAACTCCGTGGCAATTTTAACACAGGATTTCTTATCAGCGGTTAAACAATCTTTATAGAGTTTCCTTTCTGATATAAAATTCAAATATGAAGATGTTATTATTTAAATCATTTAGAATGATTTTACTTCTATCCGATGTCTTAGCAAAAAAACAATCATATATTAGTATGATGATGGTATATTGGTATATTGAATCAAACAGGTATGATTTGACAAACCTATATGTGTCAGCCTATTTGACCAATCTATTACTAAATGCTTGTACGACAGTTTACGACTTGTACGACTGTTTCACCTGCTATTCAGAAAAAACATTCATTTGAAAGCTAGAAATGGAAGAATTATACATTTATGTGTATATTATTCTTATTATGTTTATTAAGCAGTTATAAATTAAAAACAACTTTTCTGTCAGTCAATTCAGAAAAGAATGTGTAGCCACTAGTCAGTAATACTCAGTAATTTTAAAAGAAACAAGTAATATAAAAAAAAATTAAAGTCAATTCCTACTTTTTTTTCATTATATTGCAGAAAGCCCTTCATAAATAATTTTAATTCATTTTTGGTAGATATATGCATATTGGTAGATATATGCAACTTAAATCTAAAAAAAAACTAAAATTAATTAAACTTAATTACTGAATTAATATTTGAAAAAACTGTACTGACATCAAGTGTCATCCACTACAAGTTCAAAAAAAGTGTATTTGAATTTAAGTGGATGAATAAAAATTATTTTATGAACGATTGAATATTTGAACAGGATATATATAGGGAGAGTGAAAAAAGGTTTTGCTGAATATTGAAAAAAGGTTTTGCTGCGATATTTTTATCTATATTTCCTTGTGATTTGATTAAAACATTGTAAGATTTTAGCTATTAAAAATTTAAATTAATTTATAGTAGATACAATTCGCCCAAAATTACTTTTTTCCCTTAATACATAGCTGTTATTGTCAATTTCAAGATAGTTCTTTTTGCGCGGATTATCCTTATACTCGTGCCACAACCGCAACCGCATTAATTCAATCGCTTTAAAGCGAGATCGAACTGCATTTAGCTTTAGCAAAATCTAATGTTAGTGAGTACATAGTACTCAAAGTGCAATTATGAGTCATAGTCCTAATTACCAATTATGATGAAAATTCATACTTGAAATTAAAACAGGAAATAAATTCGTATTCGACGGTTATTAATGCTATTTTATTTTCAATTACAAAGAATTTGAAAAATTTTACTACGTAAAAACCACTTAATATCTTTTAGAAATTAATCTAATCATTTTAAATATAAACTAGATGTGTACCAAAATTTTACGGAAATTTCAAGTTCATTTGTAAGGATATAACACTGTCAGTAATCCCAGATAGTTTTCAATGCTATTAGGATTATAGTTCAGAAATTATTTCAGTCACGTTAGCTTTTATAGCTAATTTTCATTTTAATCCAGGGAAATATTTTTATTTTCATTATTTAATATTTTTACAGCGTAAAACGTACATTTTTCAGTTTAACTCAATGGAATATCAATTTTTATTTCAATATGTCGAAATTGTGACTCAATAAAGCTTAAAGCTTATTTATTGCTTTATAATTATTTTTTCTTGGAATGTTATTCTTAGTATAAATACAAAAACTGAAAATTTGAAACTTCACTCCAAGTAGAAACAGGAGGCAAGAAACGTAAGTAAAAGTGTTCAGTTCTAGATTTAATTTCTTCTAAATTTCTAATTCTACATATAATTGTTCGTGAAACTTATGATATTTATATAAATATGAATATGGATAATTTATATAAAAATATCATAATCTTCATTAGATTAATAACATTTTTCTGTAATTAATAAAAGTCACAAAATATAATGCTATAATTTCTACAATTTCTAAATGAAATTCTAAAATTTAACTTTAAATAACATAAAGCTCTGCGAAAATATTTTTTTTTTTTTTTTTTTTTTTTTTGCTTAAAATATAAATCAGCATAGTTAGATAATGGTACGATTTTTTTAATATTTTATTTATTTTTTACACTTTAAAAACTATGTAATATTCTTTGCTTCTAATTTATGCTTTTTCATTCTGGATATAAATAATTATAAACTGCACTGATGTACTCATAAACTTCTAATTGTCATTCAAGAATTTAATAATAAATATAAATAAATTTAAAATTTTTATAGATATAGAAATTCAAAATAGTACTTTTTATAAATCCTGATTATCATTGATATTTGAGTTATATATTTTAAAAATTAATTTTGCTTTTTATTGACATATTAAGAACTATTTTCTATTCATTTTTTCTTTCATCTTTTCATTTTTTTCTTCATTTTTTTTTTTTTTTTTTCTATTTTCTATTTTCATAATTTTTTTCTGACTATTTTCTATATCTATATTTTATTCCTATAAATATACATAAATTAACTAAATTTTTCTTGAAAAAATTAAATCCAATGACAATTAATAAAAAATAACTACTAATGTAATATTTTTTTCAGATGTTGATTGCAATATTATTATCTTGCTTTGCGTTGGTACACTCTAATGGCGTAAGTATTTCCTTTTTTTTATTAAAGACATTTGAAATTTAGTATCAATTAACTATTTTCTGCAAAATTTCTAACATTTAAAAATAAATATTTTCACTTTACATCCCTTCACTATTATTTATACTATATTTTTAATTTTCTACCTGCACTTTCATATAAAAATTAATACCCAATTTTATTTCGTGATTTTTAAAAATAGCATTATTAAAAATCATTGTACATGAATATACTATCTTTATAAACGTTGATGCATGCTGCCCATAAAACAACGTTCATGGCATGCAAATAAATCTTAGAAAATACATTGAAAAATAGAAGAATACGTTATTTTACTATTTAAAAACATACATTTATGTAAAAAAAAGAATGTCTTAAGTATAAATAGACATTTATTGAACAAATTTTTTATTTCTTTATTTTATGTCCTGAAATTTTTTTTAAAGTTTAACATCATAATAAAAAAAAACAATATGAATTGAATATCTAAATGAAAACTAATTCTGATAAAAAAAATGCTTTGTAGATTAATCAGGCTAAACCCTACACGTTTGGCTATTCCATTAAAGATAAATATAGTGAGCAGCATAGAGACGAACATAGCACTGGTGCTGGTGGTGTAAAAGGAAGCTACGGTTACATTGATGCCAAAGGAATCTATCGCAAGGTCGAATATGTAGCTGACAAAGACGGATTCAGAGCTAAAATCAAGACCAACGAACCTGGAACCGCCAACCAAGACCCCGCTGATGTCAAAGTACATAAAAATGAAAAGGATAACTACAAAAACGCGGAATATGAAAAACAAACTGATGGATACAAGTATGGAGGATATGAAAATCAGATGAGTGGATATAAATATGAAGATTCGGAAAATCAAAAAAGCTATCGTGGTAAAAGAAATTATAGATATTATTCGCCAATTCAAGGAGGCTATGAGGACAATAAGAAGTATGATGGCGATTATGAAAACCAAGGAAGCTATGGAAGCAATAAGAAATATGGTGATGATTATAAAAACCAAGGAGGCTATGGAGGCTACAGGAATTATGGAATGGATTATAAAAATCAAGAAGGCTATGGTGATAGCAAGAAATATTATGGCTCAAATGAAAGTGGTTATGGTAGTAACAGAAATTACGGATATGATGTAAAAAATCCAAGAAGTTATGGTGGCTACATGAATTATGATGATTCCAAAATCTATGATGGAAACTATGATGGCTACAAAAATTATGGAGATGATTCGAAAAAACAAGGAAGTTATGGTGGCTACAATAATTACAGGGATAATTCAAAACAACAAGGAGGCTATGGTGGCAATAACAAGTATGGAAATCTTTAGATGAAAGTGTTTTAGTTGTGACAATTAATAAAACTAATTGGTTTAATATTGATTTCGAAAAGCGATTGATTAGACTTGGATAGACTTATTGATTGATTGAATATTCATAACTGTTTGGCAAATATAAATATATCTTATTTAACTTCTATTTTTAACATTAAAATGCTGTATAATTTCAGATTTCTAGCATCAAACATATCTTTATAACTTTTGTGTGTCCTTCTTGTTGTTTCTGTTTTATTAAAGTAGCGTAAATTTATTGTTTCTCGAGCAGCGAATGCAGTTTTCAAAATTTGAATGATTTTTTTTTTAAATTTCATACTTTCTAAGATGTCTTTCTGAATTTATAAATGTCAAAATAAATTGCAATTTATATAAATTTGCCTATGTTTTTTATTTCCAAACTGAGAAAGAATTCCACTCAATATTCATTCATTCGAATATTTAGAATTTTTAAAATAAAAATTCATGCTTGATGTTACACATAAATTTGATCTTTTTATAAATTCTTTTAAAAAAAATTAAATTTTAATTGATGAAAAAATGTAGTTTCTGTTTTGGGTAAATGTTTTTAAAAGTAATAAACCAAAATAAATTTTTAGAAGTGGAAATTACGAGTTAAAATAAACACCAAAACATTTAATGATTTAATTACAAAATATAAACTTGCAGGACAACCATGAAAAATTTATTATGCACTTTGTTATGATTGCGCTTTGTAAAGAAAAGCTATATAAAGTCATGAACAATGTTTTAATCTATGTGTTTACTCACTTAGAAAGGCTTAAATAAACTATATTAAGGTGTAAAGATTTACTTAAGCAAACTGTTTAATTTAATAACAAATTAAAATTCTGCAAAATAAGTTGAATGATGAAATTAAAAGCGTGAAATTAATTCCAAGATATAAGCCGTCAGAATTTTTGAAAACTTCATAAGAAATTAACTAGTCGTCTGAAATGATGAAAAAACTGTTTGAAACACAACAAAGAATAATTATTTTGATATAGAATAATTATTTAAAGTATAATTATTTTATCTGCTCAAATTTATGGAAACTGATGATGAAAAACAGGTCTTTACATAAAATAAATAAGAATTTGAGAACTCAATTTTTTTTTTCCAATTGCTTATAAAATATTTCGGTGATATAATTTATAGCTTAAAGTGTACAAAATAGGGCAATAATAATTTATTTTCAATACTGAATTGTTTATTGGCATAGATATTTTTTACTCTTCCTATCATATCTAAAGGTTACTCTAGAATTCGAGAAATATAACTGTCAATTAAGTCAAAAACACCATTGATTAGATTATTTTACATTCAAGCATGTTGATTGTTTGGTAGTAACATAGGTGTAAATATGGGTTGAGTAGAACATTATGCTTCCTAAAAATAAGATCTTGTTTTTATACAATTACAGTTTTGTTTCAGAATATTTTTTTTTACTAAAATAGAAAATATGCTTCAATTACAATTATAATCTATAAGTTTCATTCTGTTTTTTCTGTTTCATTCTGTTGTTATATCAATAAAAGTAAAAATTTAGTAAGTTTAGATGCACTTTGGAATCAGATCAAAATTTTTTTACTAAACTAATGCCAAGCTATTGGCTATTATATCAGCTCGTCATCCAGCTAGCTCTAAAATCCAGCTATCTAATCAGCCAGCTCTAAAATACTTCCCAACAATGCAGTCCAAGGCATTTAGTGCAGACCATCCCTCCAGGTGGGCAGTAGTCATGGCAAGTCCAGAAACACACAAGACCCAATTATGGGATGTAGTCAAATTGAAACCAAATAAATAATCACTAACACAAATGTGACCTGTCAAATTCTAAACAGAGCCACAGTTGCAGCATTGAATTAATCACGGACACAGTGAGGTCCAACAAAGCATGCTTCAGGACTTACCTCATCAGTTGGGGAAGTCACACGATAAACTGTTTGTCTGAAAATTATCTTTATCTAGCCATATTATAAGCTATTATCTTTAGAGCTATGTGGAACTGGTATTCTTCAAAGGTCTTGTAGAGACCTAGTATTCTATTAAATTAGAGAATTTAACAGAATATTAGGTCTCTACAAGACCTTTGAAAAATACCAGTTCCCTTTTGTACCAAAAATCCACCATCTCATTACCCCGAAATCCATTGACCACTAGATCAATAGGAATACAGATCTAAAATACTTCGCTGTATTGTTATACAGTCCAATTCATTTAGTCACAGTCCACTCATCCAGGTGGGCAGCAGTCATGCCAAATCCGGAAACACACAAAATACAATTAGGGGAAGTAGTCAAATTAAAACCAAATAAATAATCCCTAAAATAAAAGTGACCTGTCAAAAGTCTAAACAGGGCAACAGCAGCTATTTACTATTAGATCATTAGGCAACCAGCTCTAAAATACTTCCCAACAATACAAAATCATTTAGTACAGAACACTCATCCATGAGGACAGTAGTCATGGCAAGTCCAGAGACACACAAAACACAATTAGGGGACGTAGTCAAATTAAAACCAAATAAATAGTCAGTAAAACAAACGTGACCTGTTTAAAGTCTAAACAGGGCAACAGCAGCTGCACGGGAATGAATCACGAACACAGTGAGATCCAACAAAGCACTCTTGTTTTACACATTATACACAATATTGTTTTTCATATGAGTGCTAATTTTAGATATAAATAGGAATAAAGTATCAAATCTTCTAGAAGGTCAAATATCACTTCTAAAAAAGTAATCATCATTGCGGTGCTGCTTTGTGCTATTGTAAGGATTATACAATCAAATTATTTCGATCACGTTTCCATTCATGCATACTTTTCAAGATAGGAAATTAGAAAATTTTTCATTTACTTGTATTAATAGCTTATTGGTTAAAAGCATGTTTATCAATGGATCATTTATCAGTATTAATACTAATTTCTTTCGATTTAAAGAGCGTTGACTGCATTTTAATTACTATTTTGGTAATTCAGTAGATAGTAGGAAAAAATACTTTTTTGGTTTTATTTTTCTCCAAAATTTTAACTTTTACTTTGTCATTGTAGATAGTTGTGTATTTTTAAAATCATATTTCATATATTTGATACAGTCTTTTTGCACATAGAAAATAAATCATTTTCTTTGAGTTATCATACAATTTTTTTCTTACAAACATTATACATAATGTTTTAATTTAGTATTTGACATTATAATTATACCCTTCTTATATGAGTATTGTATACTATACTATGAATAAAAAAATTATATTTCTAACTAATACTAACAAGAATTCTTTAAACTCCATAATCTTCACATGTAAGCTTTATGCAACTCATTAATCCTTCTTTAATTTGAAAATAACTTATTATTTTAATCGCAATTCATTTGCAAAATATATATATTCATTGCAATCATATTGTTTACTTAAATTTTACTATGTAACCCATAGAGAAAATTCTGTCTATCAGTTATTATAATTTTTTATTAATTTTTTAATGTAATATCATGCACATTTAACACTTATAATAATATATGCTTATTTTTCCTGAATATAATCTAGCTATGAAATAATTTTAAAAATATTCATTTTTTTGTGGATAGCACTATTTCTATCTTTTGTGTTAGTACTATATAATGATGTATGTATTTCATTTAAATGTACTACATTTGGAAGTTATCAAACAAAAATTCTTCTCTTCAAAACATATATTCTGCCTTATATTTTATATAATAACTCTCATAGTGTTTAATAAAATATTTCTCTTTGCTTCAAATAAATATTATATTCAATGTTATAATTATTTTGCTCAGATAGAAGTAGAATTTATTTATAATTTTTATTGCTTAATTCTTTTCATGAAAATCAATTATCATATATTATATATTATTATATTAACTATATTATATATATATTATATTATCTTTCATACTTAAAAGCATTTCGATAAATTATATATCGTGCATAACGTTTCACAATATTTAAAAACATTTTCTAATTTTACACTTTTTAATATATTAACATATGTATTTGAAACTTAAACTAAATAAATTTTTTATATAAAATTTAATCTATTATTACTTGCCAAGTCCGTTTCTCAAAACCGTGAAATCTCAGGTCTTCACGGAACCCTTTAGTATTTAAGTATATAATATAATCTGAACAGGAATTTAATATAGAGATAGATTGATAATGGAATTTACATATTCAAAAGTAGATTAAAGCAGATATAAGATTGTTTGTTATTCCTGCCGATATTCCTTACAGATTCATTGCATTCAAGCAATGCAGCCAACATCAGCCATTCAGATTGGACACATTTACTTTCGTAAAAATAATTTAACATAGAATGATCACTAGACGAACTTCTATAAAATTAATTTTCTACCTAAGCTGCCCATCCTTGTCTTTCACTGGAACCTCAGTCACACGCGGCCTATCAATAATTCTTGCTGTGCGATAAGGAGAGAAGACCGTAAGTTTTAAAACAAGAATCCCCGGATTTTGTCAATTGACGGAACCCTTTAGTATATAAGTATGCAATATAATCTGAAAAAGAATTTATTATATAGATAGAAATGAGATTTACATATTCAAACAGTAGATTAGAACACTGAGATAAGATTGTTTGTTATTCATGCCGATATTCATGACAGATTCCATGGAACAGTGTACGAATCACTGAACCTTATAAAATAAACTATCATCACTCAATTATCAATTTGCATAATCCATTTTAGTAAACTTATTTTATTTGTGAATACACAAAAGAATTATTATAAGTTTTAAAATATTACATCATTAAAAAATTTTAGTTCCTAGGACAGTTTAGAATATTGTCCGTAATATGATTTGAAGATTGCTGCTGCTCTAGAGGGTGAGATATGACTTTTATAAAGTTGCAGAAAAACAATAATTTCAAAAGAATGTTTGGGGTAACTTCATACATTTACAAGCCGTGGTGAAAATAACCGGACTTTTCCAACCAGACAGCCAAGTTATCGATATTAGTAATTCTACCATAATTACCTCTTAATTTACTAATTTGACGCATTCGTGATTCATTAGTAGCATGCACAGATAATATGCAGAACGATTCAGATTAAATTCCATTGACCACATCAGTTCTAATCATAGTTTTCAGAAACAGGGAGATTAAATGATGAATATGACAATGTGTATAAAGCGTCTCGCATCGATAATCAAATTGAAGAATACCAGTTAGCTAGCCATTGACTATTAGATCATTAAGTAACCAGTTCTAAAATACTGCCCAACGATACAGTCCAAGTCATTTGGTGCAGAACGTTCATCCAGGTGGGCAGCACTCATGGCAAGTCCGGAAACACACAAGACCCAATTAGGGGACCTAGTCAAAATAAAACCAAATAAATAGTCACTAAATTAAACGAGACCTGCCAAAAGTTTAAACAGGGCAACAGCAGCTGAATGGACTTCAGGACTTACTTCCATCAGCTGGGGAAGTCACACGCCGAACCGATTTTCTTAAAAAAAATATGCAGAACGATTCAGATTAAATTCCATTGACCTCATCCGTTCTAATCATAGTTTTTAGAAACAGGGAGATTAAATGATGAATATGACAATGTGTATAAAGCGTCTCGCATCGATAATCAAATTGTCTGTCGGAAGTTTCCAAATTATTCAATTGCAGGGAAATTGCCACTTTAAAATTCTCTGGAGAGAAAAATCCTGCCTTAATAGCTTGTCGAGGGCTGCTCGTAGCATATGTAAGTGGAACATGATGTCTGCTGATGTTCAACAACAAAATTATTCTATTACTTAATTTTATCAGTGATTACAGACGACGACATTGGAGGATAAAACATTCGTCTTCTATTTGTCATTGGTTATATAATACTAGAAGATGACTGTAGCAGGACACTCATAACCCTTATAACAAAACTGTAATAACCAGCAGTACACTCATAAACCTTCTGTTATAATGCTGTTGTAACCAGCTAAATCTTCCATAACAGTTCAATTTTCAGTTATATGGAGAAAGAAGAACTCAACTAAGGATTTTTTTTTTTTTAAATTTTATGTTATAAAATCTTTTCGCCTTGAATAGAAAAATTTGTTTTATTTTCTTAATGTCTCTAATGGCTTTTAATAAGCGAAAATGAAATTAATATAATTTCTTGTAGAAAATTTCGAGCTCAGTAATTATAAAATTTTAACTGATAAATCTATTGAATTTTTTATTATGATTAAATTTATATAAATATTATTATAATAACTTTTTTGTAATTATGTAGAAGATCTGTCAGATTCTTGGAAGGAAAATGTTACTTTTAAAACAATGAATTCCTTTCTAATGCATTGATTTGATTATAAAAAAAATTTCTATCATTTACAATAATAAATAAAGGAAACATTAAAATTTTTGGATTATAAACCTTTCCGTATCGTCTTAGGACATTGAGAAGAAAACATTTTAGCCAAATCGCAAAATAGGGACAGTTGGGGATTTTTTTTATTTTTTTTGTGGTTCCAACTAACGATAAGTCACCAAATGTACTGTTTGCAATTCACTTCACTTACAATCACAACCCTTTACTTGGCGGATTTTGGCGAAAATAATTTTTGACGCCAATTTCGACCAGGATCTTGTTCCACAATTTTACCAACATTTCTTCACGAATCAATAAATTTTCATAGAATAATAATAGTCTTACGTGATTAAGTAATTGATGTGATTAGTCTTAACAAAAAGATAAAATCGTCAATCTTAATCTTAATCTTAATTAGATTAAAGGTTACGATATCTTTTTTGTTAATATTCTAATGAATAGCTATGTAGAAGAGCTCCGATTCCAGTATGACTAACGTTGTTTTTAAAACAATGAATTCATTTTTAAAAAAAACAGATTTATTTCTAAAATAAATACTGTATCTTTCCAGGTGAACACTAATAAAGAAATTCAACAAAAGAATTCGGGATAATTAGCAGTTTCGTTTTGGGTTATTAAGAACAAATCATTTAATTGTGATAGATTGTGATAATTTAAATGTGTGTCCATAAATTGCGATAGTATAATGGGATTAGGTTTAAAGATTATGAATTTGAAATTTAGAACACTGACTACAAAAGTAAAATAGATAATGAATTTTTAAATTGTTGTATAGGAATATTGTTTCCCTATAGAAGTACGAAGTATTTTGAATATTCATTTGTATAACATTCATATGTGTTACATAGTATAATTGAACAAAGTATATTGAAAAACATTAATTTCTTTTTGTAAATACCACCTATAATAAAACATCTATCAAAATATGATAATCAGAAATTTAAATTTAATTTATAAAAAAAATGTAATCTTAACTTTAGTACCAGATACTTTGAATTGCTATGCGGATTATTTTTCCCCACATTATTTCAGTCACGTTTATTTTTATATTTAGTTTGAATTACAATGAAATGTTTTTGTTTTATTTATATTTATATCTTTAAAGCATAAAGAGTGTATTATATAATTTAACTTAATGAAACAATAATCTATATAAAGAGTGCTTAAATTTCAAGCATATAATATAGCAAAGCTTAAAATATATGACATTGTAAATATTTTTTTGAAGGTTATTTTTAGATATAAATATTACACATTGAGATCTTAAACTTCACTCTCATTGGAAACTGTGAACAAGGAAAGTAAGTAAAACACTTTCATTTTAAATTCAATTATTATTATTATTATTATTAAATTTAAAAATTTTCATATAAGAAAATAACTTTTGGCTTATTCGACTATACTGATATAAAGAAGTAATTAATACCATAAATAGTAAATTAGCATTTCTTAAAATTAATAAATTTTAGAATAGCATTAGCCAGTGTACTTTAAAACTCTTACTGTGCGTTTGCATTTAAAAATATTAGTGACTAATTTACTGAGAAGTTATTCTTAGTTGTACTTAAAATTCATATGTGTACTAATATTTTATGAAAATGTACTTTATTTATTTAAATTTTGTTGTAAAATAGGATATAAAATATATTATTTATGTATTTTATGCCTTCTACATACAATACTATTATACCAATTCACTAATTTTTAGAAATGTAAAAATGTAATTTACTAGAATTGTTACTATAAAAGTTACTACTTACTGCTTAAATTTGTATATATATACATATTTCAGTTTATATAATTTAGGAATAAGTGCTTTTATAATTTCTAATTATTCATTAAAATGATTAATTTGTTACTCTTTTTAAATCAAATATTGAAAATTGTTATTCCTTGGATTAATATAAATTTTTGTTTACTATTTTGTATCGCTATTATATTGCAATGGTTCCTTGCACTGCTTAGTAGGTTAGAGCAATTATTTAATTTATTTCATTAGAGATTTTGTTCTGCATAATGTACTAAGAATATTCTCTGACGAATAGAAAAGGTTTATAACATTTCTGAGTTATTGAGAGTCATTTACACTGAACAGTCAAAGTTGGTTTCTCCTAGATATCAAAACTTTCTGCCGTAGAGCATCTGCCAATTTGATTTCTGAGTGAAATCAAATTTATGATTGGCTGGCATTTCTATGACAGGAAACACAACACATGGTTGATATAAAATAACTTCATATAAATGCACTACTGGTCATTAAAACTGCTACACCAAAAACGCGATATGCTGCAGACGTGAAATTTAAACGTAAGGAAGAAAGTGTTGTGATATGCAAATGAGTAGCTTTTCAGCGCATTCACACAAAGCAAGCGCAGGTAGCGACACCTACAATGGGATCAATGAGGATTCATCATCCGGTTTCTCATTCACAAAATACATTTGAACATTGTTGCCTGGTGAACAGTTGTTATGATGCCTTGTGTAAGAAGCAGAAAGGCATACCAGCACGTTTCTGACCCTGATAAAGGTCGTATTATAGCGTACCGAGATTGCGATTTATCGTATCACAGTATTGCTGCTCGTTGAATTTGCTGAACGTTGAATTTCTTAGGCTTCTGTTTCAAAATGGAACAGACTTTAGACTTTAAAGACAAAGCTAAAAAAAAATTTCAATTAAATTTAATTCATTAAGCATTTAAAATATGTTAGCTTTATTGAAATTATTTCCAGAAAAAAATAAGAGAAAAATAATTAAAAATATATTTTTATATTTTCAGATGTTTGCTTTAGCAATATTAATGTGCATTGCACTGGTTCAATCTCATCAAGTAAGTAATATAAGCTTTTTACAATAAAAATTGAATAATAATTATGAAAGTTTATTTCCAAACAGTTTTAATTTTTTATTTTAATTAGAATTGTTTGATCATTTTACTAACCAATATTATATTTTATGTTCTATTTTCACTGCAAACATTAACTAAACCATATCATTATTATTACGAATAAATATAGTACTTTTTATTATTCTAAATCATATAGAATACAACGGGAAAAATTAAGGAAAATTCTAACAAGACATCTATGTTTCAATATCTCGAAAAACAATTTTGATATTTCATATGACAAATTTAGTTTACACATGTCATTGCACATGTGTTCTAATTGTTAAATATTAATGCATTTTATTTTGTTTTAAAAGCTTTGTGAAATATTTGCATAAAAAAATATTTTATTGATATAACAAATAAATAAGCATGAATTATTCCCAAAACAATTAAA
Source organism: Caerostris darwini (assembly GCA_021605075.1). NCBI lineage: Eukaryota > Metazoa > Arthropoda > Arachnida > Araneae > Araneidae > Caerostris > Caerostris darwini. Next base: position 160,103 of record BPLQ01013317.1, on the reverse strand, counting down.
TAATTTCTTTTAAATTCACATTATAAACATACTATTCAAATTTTTTCATTTATCTATTTCATTTTAAAGTTTATTCATTCCCAAACGAATTCTGACAAATTTTCTTTGCAGATTAAGGATCCTACGCAGGGTTCGAGTAAAGAGTATGATAAAGAAATGAGTTACGGATATGATTCGAGATATCAAAAAAAAAATGATAGCAACAACAATTATGGAGATAAATCGTATAATCAAATGGGCTATGATGGTAACAGAAATTACGGATATGATTCCAAAAAAGAAGGAGGATATGATGGCAACAGAAATTACGCATATGATTCCAAAAAAGAAGGAGGATATGATAGCAACAGAAATTACGGATATGATTCTAATAATCAGAAAAGCTATGGTGCCAACAGAAATTACGGATATGATTTTAATAATCAGAAAAGCTATGGTGGGAACAGAAATTACGGTTATGGATATGAAAATCAAGGAAGCTATGATAATAATATGAATTCAAAAAATCAAGGAATTTATGGTGAAAACCAAAATTATGGATACAGTTCTAAGAACCAGGGAAGCTATAACTACAATAGGAATTATGGATATGGTCCAAAATACCAAGGAGGCTATGATGACAAAAAGAATTATGGTAGAAAAATGAATTAAGAAACATCCTTATTTGGATGAGATGCTAAATATTTTATAATGTTTATATAATATTTATTTAGACTAATATGAGACTGGACTTTGAAATTTGAAAATCCGTTGCATAAGAATGCAACAAATTTAATTTGTTTTTTATTACCGAATTTTTTATAGTATTTTTATATTGTAAAAATTAATTCACTTTAAGGTTTCTCTGCCTACACTGTTTTTTTTTTTTTTTTTTTTTTTTTCCCCCAGTTTTTTAAATATTTCACTCCTCTATTAGAAAAAAAAACCTATGAATACAATTTGTCCATCAAATTTTTGTCATAAAATTATTTCCATTATTGTTAATGCTGAAAATTGCCACTTGTTGTAAAACCTTTGCTTTAATTTATGATTGCCAAAATAAACTGTATTTTCAATAAATTTGTCTGAGTTTTATTTTTATGATACAATCAGATATATCTTTATTTAAGAGCCTTAAAACACAAATTTTCAACTTTCATTGTTACAAATGACATTGAAAATCTATTTCATATGAATTATTTTATAAATCATATTAAATTTAAACATCTATTTTACACTTGTTGTTGCTTACGTGTTCCAATTATTAAATATAAATGTGTTTAATTTTGTTTTAATTTTATAACTTTACATTTTTATAGTTCCTCCCTTAACAAGTGGGGCTTTAAATACGGAGTTAATTTTGGAAAAATATCGAAAGGATAACTTTTTATCTAATGGACATTAGTGTTACGTCGAAACCCAGGTCCTCCTGCTTAGGGGAGGTCAACGCCCTATGCCCAGAAAAACACCCTGTTTGTGGGGGTGTCTGGCAGGGGGTGAGGGCCAGCGAGAGAAAGAAGGAATGTAAGTAAAATAAGTTGAGCAACTGCGACCAAAGAGAGAGGTCGTGTAGCAGTGCATCTCCGAGCATGATGACTGCATAATTAAAAAGAGTTGAACTTCTGTAACCAACGAGAAAGGTTGCGTGTGGCAGTCCATCCATGAGTGCGATGGCTGCATAAACAAGTGAGTTCAATAAGTGTAACCCCAAAGAGAGGTTGTGTGGTCAGTTCATCTTCGAGTTTGATGGCTGCCAAAATAAAGGAGTTTTATTTACATACAGTCCACTGTGTCGAATATTATTGGAGTTTGTTTTATGTGTGAGCTATCGAACATTTTGGTCCGTCGAGCCGGAGACGGATTAGTTGTGATTAGTTTTGAAATAGAGTGATCCATTGGATTTCCACGAATCGTTGGCTGCATTCTACCATGAGTTCGGTAGGTGAAGTTTAAATAATTCTAATGTGTTGGACATTTAGAGTGATTTAGTATATAGTATTGAAGTATAGTGTGTCTTTGATTGTGGATATTGCCTAATTAGCCTTTAGTTTGAGTTTTTATGTGTTAGTTGAATTTATTTGTTGTGTTAATTTAGGTTAATTAAGGTGTTGAATTAGAGTGTTTAATTTGACAGGTTTTGTTAAGTTCTGCAGTGCATTGTTTTAGTGAATTTAAGTGAATAAACAATGTCTGTTACGTTAAATCTTGAGAAAAATGAGCTGATTGAGGTTGCGGAAGAGATGGGCTTAACCATTCCAGTCAATGCTAGGAAAATAGACTTGATTGACTTGATCAAATCCAGTCATGTCTATATAAGCAGGATTGAAATAGTGAGCAATCTTGTGGATGATGTTTTAGAAGAAAGGAGGGAAAAGAAAGAAAAATTCGAGTGGGACAAACGAGTACGTGAAATAAAATTCGAATTAGAGAAAGAAAAATTCGAGAGAGACAGACGAGAAGGTGAAATAAAATTAGAGATAGAGAAAATTCATTTGGCCAAACTTGAAAAAGAGTTGGAACTTGCAAAATGGAAAAGGGATTCAGCTAAAACTTCCCAATTTAGCTATAATAAAGTAGTGAGTGATGACTCTTTGTCTTCCTCAACTGAAGATGAGTCATGGCCCAATAGTTTAGATTCTTCAACTTCTAATAAGAAAAATGTTACTCCATTATCAGTTGTGAAATCAACATCAAACGTGTGTAATCTTACTCCCCGACCATTTTCCAATGTTTATAATTCAAGTTGTTTTCCGTCAAAGACTTCTGCACAGCAAAACAGTGCAAAAACTGACAATGTTCCAGAAAAAGGTGTTTCTAACAAAGTCAGTACAAAAGAGAATTTGAACGAATCTAAGAAATCAAGTGATTCAAACAGCAACACTTCTCTCCACCAAACTCGAACCTCTCATATTCCCTCAACAACATCATCTGTGTTATAAGCAAGTAAAGAGAAACCTAAATCTATTGAGTCTCGCAGTGTAAAACCTGTAGTTCCTTCTAAGCCTGCTTTACCTGTAAAGCCTATGATTTCTAATCGACCACTTACTTCTGTGAAAGAAAATGATATTGAGGAGAGAGAAATAGAAAATTCAAATCTTATTCAAAATACTGTGTTTGGCTTTGTGGTGTCTGGGTGCAGCACCACAGGAAATGTAAATAGAGAGCATTGTGGACTATCCACAGCTATAGTTGATTTTCCATTGAGAAAAATTGGGCCTGTAGAAGGGTTTGAGAAATTGGAATTAATAAGTGATAGTGAAAATTCTATATGCGAGAAAATAATTGAGGAAAAAGTACCAGATGCTACTTATTCAATTCATCATGGCGTTTACCGGCCTGAGAAATTACGAGTATTTAATTGTTCCTCAAAAACCTTGAATGGAGCTACTATCAACGGATCAGAGATAAGAGTGGACCCATCCCGAGCTGGTGGAGTTAAACGAGGAAACCGTGGTGATGGAGACATCCGTGGTAGTAAAGATGGTGATTATTCCAGTGGAGATAAACAAGGAGACTGTGGAGGAGGAGAATACCGTGGAGTCAGAGGAGATGCTTTCCGTTATGGAGGGGATAGAGGAAGCAGATATGGTAAACCATCATATGGATGTGGCGGAGTCTATAGGAATTCAAGCTACAGGAGCCATTTAACTATGGGACCGTCGAAGAAACAGAGGTGGCTGGTAAGGAAATATGCCCTGAACGGCAAATGCCATTGCCGAATCTCAACTGTTCGTGTGAGAGTATAACATCTGTTACAGTTGGTGTTTAATATGCTTCAATGGTCCTCAGTGTTTTAATTTTGAGAATTCATCAACTTCTTTTGTGAATGTGCCTTGAAGCTTAAGACATCTAAGTAGTTTATTGGAGTGATTCGAAATCAAGTGATTAAAAGACTTTCGTGCTCATCAGAGTTGCTACAATTCATCGATTGTCATCTGATTTCCAGTGATACCACATTAGGTGAGACCAGAGTTCCTGGCTGGAGAAAAGTATCCTGATCAACCGATCCAGATCCCTGAAATACAGGACGAGAACTTTTCTGAACTGAGTGATCCAGTGTTGGTGAGATCAAATTGTTTATGAAACAAGTGACTGAAATTTCATGAACTATTTATTGAGTTTAAGTAATAATTATATAAAAGTTTAAGTATCTAAGTTACATATTTAGATTTATTAAAAATACCAAGTGTTTGTCATTTAAATTAAATTATTCAATTGATAATTTATTTATATTGATAATTTATATATATTATTATTGTTTAGTTATTCATGCATGTTATAAATTAATATTGCTGAGATATTTCTGGTAAAATCTATTCAACAAGAAAAGTTTTCAAAAGTCTATTGAAAGATAAGAAACTTATGTCGAAGAGTAAATTAAAATCTTTAAATCCCCTTTTAGATTTAGATGGAATCTTAAGAGTAGGTGGACGTTTGAGTAATGCGGAATGTAGTTGTGATAATATACACCGTATAATTTTGCCTAAAAAATCATGCATTTACTGAGATGTTAATTTCTTATTACCATATAAAATATTTTCATGTAGGATTATCTGCTCTTTTGTGTCATGTACGTGAGAAATTCAGCCATATAGGTGGAAAATCTATTTGCAGAAAAATAGTGCATAAATGTGTTATTTGTTTTAAAGTAAAACCTATAGTGTCAACACAATTAATGGGTAGTTAATCAAGAGATAGCCATAACCATTTACTGCCATGTATGAACATGAAAAGCGGAGTTGTTTTTGTAGAGATAAAAAAAAGATAATAATAAAAGAAAGAGGTTAGGTCACCAAAAATATTAGAACTTCAACAGAATTGTTATTACCTAAATTATCATTTTTTCAAGATTAAAACAAAGTATATATATATATAACCAATAATGTATAATATTCAGTTACAATCAAATAAAACCTCCCCCAATTGGCCCCCAAATTCATCTTCGCTTAACATTTTTTACATCCAATCCTCTTTATCAATGATTATTCATAATTATTTACATTTAATTAACATGCAAAGAGTTTTTTATGTCTGAATTTAAGATTATCTGCGTCTTCGCTTTGAATAATCGCCACCTGTTATTTCTACGCATTAAAGCAGTGGCCAGTGGTGCCCGAATTAGGGTAAGCGCATTTTTACCACATTATTAAAAATGCTAATTATACTTATAAAGTTACAATAAGTAGTTTATAGTGCAAATATCCAGCAGTACAAGAATGTTATCAAAATTGTCTCGTAAGTAAATTGTAATTTTCAAAATATACAAAAAAATAATTATTCCTTAAATTATTAAATTACTCCTAGTTTACTAAACATTTCAGTAATGCACAGGACAGGCATATGTAAATTTAAAAATTCTCCTAACATGTATTTCTCCCACCTTTACTAGAGTGTAATTTAGTGTATCCTGAATAGGGCTGAATATGTTAACTATCTACAACAATAAACTTATAAATAGTGAAAAATGGGTGAAAAAATATGAAAAGCATCATAGTATTTAATTTTATCCATTTATTTTAAATTCTGAAAGATGCAGACAGAAAACTAAATAGCTCTCTGTTTCCTTAAAACTTCACTAACGAATACTACTGTGTCCAAAAAGTAAGACCAATTTCCAGTTTAAAATTCCCGGGGCTTATGGAATTTCAATTTTTTTTTCTTTTTTATGTTGCTGGCACCGTCCTTCACATCTGTGTGAAATTTGACGTCAAAATATTCATTAGTGTTTGATTTACGCTTGGCTTTGTGAGACGCTAAAATAGATTCTGGAGATTTTTGAAATGTCTGAATGAATTGAGCAAAGAACTTGCATCAAATTTTCTTTGAGGAAACGTATAGAATGCTGCAGAAGACATTCGGTGTTTAGAAGTGGTATAAACAGTTCAAAAAAGGCAGATAACGCGTTGAAGACGAAGAGCCCTCTAGTTGACCACCTACCTCAACCAACGAGGCTCACGTCCAAAAATTAAAGATTTGGTGCTTACAAACAGTCGATTTACAATTAGAGTCCTTTCTGATGATGTTGGAATTTCAAAAGGATCGGTCAATTCAATTTTGGACCGTTGAATCTCGGTTGGTACACAAACCACTGAATGCTCCAGCTCACACAGCATTAATTCTGCGTGACTCTTTCTTCAAAAATGAAACCCATATCGTTCCACAACCATCGTATTCACACCGTTCGACTTCAATCTATTCCCTGAACTCAAAAGAGCACTCCGGGGACACCGTTTTGAGTCGTTTGAAGAGATTCAATATGAATCGCCGCTCGCTTTATAGGCCATCCCTGCCGATGATTTTTTAGCATGCATTGAGGATTGGAAAAAAAGTTGGCATGAGTGCATTGTGTCCGGAAGGGAATACTTTGAAGGCGATGAAATAAATTTGGAAGAATAAATAAAGAGTTTTTGAAAAAAAAATTTATCTTACTCTTTGAGATCAGTCGTAATTTACATTTAAACCTTGTATAATCTTTTTTATTAAAATAATTGTTTGATCTTTTTTTTAATGCACTTAAGAATGTCATTCTAAATTGAACATTAAAAGTTATAATAAAACAATTATAAAATTATGTTTCTCTTCTTCATTTCTGGAAAGACGAAACATAATTTAAATTGAATTTTGTTTTGATAACTACAATACAAAATAAATCATTGATGAATACCTGGAAATAAAAAGGAAATTTAATGATAAACATTTTTGAAATGAAAATGATTATCGAAGAACTTTGAAAGCTTTTAATTCGCAATAGAATGAAACATGTTGAGATTTCTTTAGAAAAATAAACTTTTTTTTCTTGATAATTATGCCAAAAAGGAATAAAGCAATAAAAATTATCAAAACCCCAAAACAATATCATTTAATAATGATAGTTGAAAATTTTCGAATAACAATATTTCTAATGGATGGTTGTCATAGAACCACAGAATTCATTAATCGATTCTCTTCAAATTCTCCAACAAAATTCAGACGAAGCTGAGTTTAAAACTACGAAAATAAACGTATATATGAAAGTATAGACTTCTGCAAGTTCTAAATATCTAATTGATATGTTGATTGTTATGTGCTCTATCAAAACAATTTCTAAATTTGTGAATAATGTTTAAAAATATGAAAAAGAATCCACCATATAATTTAATCTTCTTTTTTTTTCATTGTGGAGCAATTTTTCCTTTATCAGTTTCGAAACACGTCACTGTTGAAACTGTAGCCAGAATACTTTTTCATGTTGCAATTCTATTGATGAACGTTGTAGTAACAACTTCTGTATTGATACTTCGGAACATTTCTCTTAGGGTACTATCCGTAATATTTTTGTATTTCATACTAGTTATACAGCGTTGTGTTCTGATCCAAAAAATTAACAAGCTGAAGAAAATTTCTAAAACCCTGAATAAATTTGAAATTAGCAAAAATGTTAATTGGTTATGGGTTAAGATCATGATTATAAGTGCTGTTTCTACTCTAGTTTTTCTAACTACATTCAAAGTATGGTTTAAGCAATATTTTCAAGACATATCTGTTTTTCTTTTCGGATATAAATTCGATAACGAAATTTATCACAAATTAGGTTACACATTATTGGAAATAGGTAATTTTTTGTTCTACTCGTTGCCTATGTATGTATTTGCATATTTTTACTCTGTTGTCTGCATTCATATCAGCCACATTATCAAGCAAATCGCAGCAAAACATAGAAAAAAGAGCGAGGACAGTTTTGAAAAATTTCTGGATGATTATTCCATCATAAAATCAGTTGTTGAACAAATTGACAAAGACGTTGGATTTCTTGTGTTCCTATCCATAATTTCCGCTTCGTTTTTAATGTGTTATTCAATAAACATGATCCTTGATCCAAAAATGTACGAAAGATCATTTCTGAGATTTCATTTGAGCGGTATTTTTATTGGTAATTTTCTTTTATTCATTATAATAACTGCTTCGGCCTCGATGGTAGAAGAAGCATCGTTGGAAGTTGGTTCTCAAGCTTATGCACTGTCCAAAAGCACACGAAAATCTACATTTGTTCAACAAAGAGTCATGATGTTCTTTCAAAAAGGAATCACATTAACAGTTTGGAGAATAACTCCTATCAGAAGAAGTTTTGTTTTTGGTATAATTGGAATCATATTCACTTATACGTTTATGTTTAATAGTTTGAGCCCAATAAAAAACTAGATAGAAGTCAATGAAAAGTAGTTTCCTTTTAATAAAAATCGTAATTTAACACTTAAAATGAATTTGAATCAACATCATGAATATTCTTTTCTTATAAAAGATGTTTTTTAGCAATAATTTGTAAGATGTGCATTTACACAATGCAATGCTATTGCAATTATTCATAGTTAATCAACTCAGTAAAAATTTGCCTTTGATGAAAACATTAAATGAAATTCAGTGATAAACCTTCTTTTTCAATTCCTACTATTAGTTCACACACTCGATATATATATCGTTCAATTTTTTAATCGTTAATAAAATACTTTTTATTCATCCACAAGTTGAAATGCATTTTTTTGAACTTGATACAGTTGATGTTAATACAGTTTTTTCAAGTATTAATTCATTAATTAAATTTAATTAATTAATTTTAGTTTTTTTTAGATTTAAGTTGTATGTATCTAATAATAGATGGCGCCAGATGTATGAGGAAAATTTCAACTTATCTGTAAAGGACATTTCTGCAATAATTGACTTTAAAAAAAAATTTATATTATTTCCTTTAAGATTCACTATATCGACAGGAAAAAAAATTGAATTTCCAGTATGGAGATTATTTTTATCAAGAACTATTTTTTTTAAATTAATAGGTAGGATATTCATTTACATATTGTTTTACAGTATTCAAAATTATTAACATTTTATAATTTGTCAACCTAGTGAATATTTGAATTCAGGGATAATCCAAAATTGATTCCTCTGCGAAAATAGATATTTATTCCACAAATATGCAGTATATTCTCGAGAAAAGGAATTACGTGGAGAATTGAAGTTTTCAAAAAAAAGGAAATTGATAAATACAGATACGCGGAATATGAAAAACAAACTGATGGATACAAATATGGAGGATATTAAAATCAAATGAGCGGATATAAACATGGAATAATAAATTATTATTCAAATAAATTATAGTAGCAACAGAAATATGAAGATTACTCAAAGATTCAAATAAATTATAGTAGTAACAAAAATTATGAATATGATTCGAAAAATCAAGGAGACTATGGTAGCAACAAGAAATATGAAGATTACTCAAAGAATCAAAGAGTAGCAACAGAAATTATGGATATGATTCAAACAATCAAGGAAGCTATAGTAGCAACAGAAATTATGGATATGATTCGAAAAATCAGGGAAGCCACAGCAGCAACAAAAAATATGAAGATTACTCAAGGAATCAAAGAGATTATAGTAACAACAGAAATTATGTGTATGATTCGAAAAATCAAGGAGGCTATGGTGGCTATAGCAACTATCAGCATCTTTAGATGAAGGATTCTTAGTTATGACAGCTAAAAAAAAATTTATTTAATATTCATTTTGAAAAGAGATTGATTGGACTTTTATTTAAAACTGTTTGACAAATTTCAATATGTTTTATTTAGCTTCTATTTTTAAATTTAAAATGTTGTATAATTTCAGATTTCTAGCATCAAATGCACCTTTATTTCTTTTGTGTGTCCTTCTTGTAGTTGATCTTTGGTTAATGTGCCATAAAGTCATTGCTTCTTAAGAGTGAATGAACTTTTCCAGAATTTGAATGTATTTTTATTCAAATTTCCTGCTTTCTAAACTGTTTTGCTAAATTTATAAGTGTCAAAATAAATTGCGTTTTTTTATATTTAGAAGTTGAAAATGAACTCCACTCAGTATTTATTCATTCGAATATTTAGTATTTTATTATAAAAACTTTAGAATTGTTGTTACAAAAAATTTTGATCTGTTCAAAAATTCTTAAAAGACAAACTAAATTTTTATTGAAGAAAAGTTTTGGTTATAAGTTTTTAAAAGTAGTAAACCAAAATAACTTTTTAGAAATGCAAATTACGTTATTAAAATTATTAAAAACACATTATTAAATACGTTTATTATTAAGTTATGGAAAATAAGTTATTTATTACAACAACATGTTGCCTTGCAGGACAACCATGAAAATTAATTATGACTTTATTATGTTTACAAAAGACTTAAAAAATAAACTTAATAAAATTATTTAAAAAAACTATATAAAGACATGAATAATGATTTAATCCATGGCTTTGTACATTGTTTTTTAAATATTTTTATACTTTGAAAGACTTTACTAAGTCTTTCAAAGTTTAAAAATATTCAAAAAAAAAATTTCGAAAATTTATTGAAGATTTACTTAAGCAAACTATTTAATTTAATAAAAAATTTAAATTCTTCAAATTTTCATGAACGATAATTAATTAATTTAAAAAATAAAATTAATAAAATAAAATTAATTTAAATATGAGCTGTTACAAATTTTGAAAAAAAATGCAGATATGATTAACTTCCTACGAAATTAATTAAACGCTTAAAATAATATAAAAAATTTGTAAAACTCAGAATAAAATAAATATTTTGATAATTATGCGCTTATTTAAGAAATTGTTGCAAACCGATCATAAAAATGTCTTGTCACAAGATGCATAAGAATTTGAGAACTCAAATTTTTGTTTGAATTGCCTATAAAACGTTTGGGTGATATTATTTATAGCTTAAAGCAGAGGTGGCCAACCCGCTGCCCGCCTTGAATATTTTTTCGATCCGTGAGATTCATCACACTTTTATAAAATATATTTATTTTATAATGGCAAAGTAACTATAACCAATGTATTAAAAAAATACATCATGTGGGCATCCATATATATAAAATTAACGGTCAAAATTATGAGAAAAAATTAACTTTGATTTTAAGATAATATTCTTGCGAATATATGACAGATATTTCCTGTTTTATTTATGACTTTATAGTTATGAGTTGGAAGAATAATTAAATTATATTCTGCGAACTCATGATGAGTGGAGAAGCAAATATAGCTTTAATGAAATAAATATTTTTTAAGGATTTCATTTTTTATCTCATTTATATTTAAATACTTTTTTTATTTCATTTTTAGTGTTATATATTTCTTTACAGTGTGTATTAAGTATCATTGTTATTATATTATCGATGTTTACATGTAAATATAAAAGTAAACACAATAATAATAACTCATTTCAATATTTCCCTCCAAAAAATGTCTATAGTGAGTTTGAATCTAATAGGAAGATATATAATTTAATATGCGGCCCGCGGAGTTATGAAAAGAAAATCAATTGAGTTGGCCACCCCTGGCTTAAAGAGTACAAAATAGGACAATAATAATTTTCTTTTTGAGTATTGAATTGCTTATTGCCACAGATACTTTTTATCCTTTCTCTTTCAATATCTAACTTACACTCTAGAATTCGTTAAATATAACTGCCAATTATGTCGAAATTCCCACTGATTACATTATTTTACATTCAAACATTATTTTATGTTGTTTTAACTGGTTGTTAGGTCTAAATAAGTTATCAGTAGAATATTATACCTCATAATAATAAGATATACCCCATATAATAATATATAAAAAATTTCTAAAACATTATTTATATGTACCTATTTTTCTACTTAAAAAAAACACAGCTGTAAACCACGTTAGTTTTCGCCTTTCAGAATGGAGTTCGATTCTAATAGTAGACTTAAGTCTTGTAAATATTACCGGTTTGCTAAATACACTCATGTCCATAAATTAAGGATAATTCAGAATCACACAGAAATTGAACTCTAAAATAAAAATTTCACCTGTAAAATTATCACACACATCTGGAAGAAGCATATACAAATTACAGGAAACCACCAGATGGCGCGAATAGTACGTCACAATGACGAGAGTGTACGAGAGGGGTATATAAAGAATGGTGGCAAAGAAGTAAAATTGTTCACAAGCGCTTTAAAAGCCTTTCAGCGCAATAACCGCATAGTTAGGGCACAAAGGAAGCATTTGGATGATTTTTTACATGGTAGAATTATCGGATGACTGGAATGTGGACGTACCCAGCTGGAAGTATCCGAGGAACTTGGAATCGCCCAGAGTGTCATCTCCAGGCTTTAGCAACGATTCCAAGATGATGGTAATGTGAGTAGATGTTACAGCACAGGTCGCCCCCGAGTGACAAAGCCGAATGAGGACCGGTATTTAGCAGTTACTGCCAAAAGAAACAGACGGAGCACAGCATCAGACCTGTCTCGTCAGCTCTCTTCAGCTACCGGTACGACAGTTTCAAGGCAGACCGTGTACAGACGCTTAGGGCACATTGGTCTATAGGCTCGTAGGCCTGTCAGATGTGTTCCACTTACCGCAACTCACTGTCGCCTGCGATTAACCTGGAGTAGACATTGTGGACACCGCAACAGTGGTCTGGTGTGATGTTTTCCGACGAGTCCAGGTTTAGTTTGCTCGCCGGACTTTCATATGGAGAGCGCCAGATACCCGTTACCACCAAGAGAACACCATTTAACGACACCGTTACGGTGGTGCAGGATGGCTCGTTTGGGGAGGAATTATTCTTGGTTCCAGAATTGACCTGCATGTTCAGAGTGTAACGATGACAGGCCACATCTATCGAGTTGTCAACATGTACGTTTGTATCGGGGCGCCATGGGTGCTGAATTTCTATTTATGGATGACAACGCCCATCCTCACCGTGCAAACATTGTAGACGAATGCCTTCAATTGGAGGATATCACCCGTATGGATTAGCCAGCATACTCACCGGACTTGAATCCAATAGAGCATGTGTGGGATATGCTTGGCCGACGAATTGCAGCCCATCACCCCCTCCCACCGGTCAACCGGAACTTCGGAGAACATTGCTTGATGAGTGGTATAATATTCCCTAAGATCAGATTGATAACCACTGTAGCGTCACCTTGTGTGATGGGGTCAGGGGCACGCCTGCGGCGTCCAAGATCAGATTGATAATTTGATACTCAGCATGCCTAGGCGTTGTAAGGCCTGTATTGCATCGTCCGGGAGACATACTCCATATTAACCATCATACTAACCATGTTATACTGTTTTTTGTAAATAGGTCCTTTTTTTGAAATTTGCTCCAGGGAGTAAAAATCGCAATTTTTATTAATTATGTCAAACATATAGCATCTTTTTTGCTCTTTACCTTTTGTTTAATAAATAGACTTTACAAATAAGTCAAATTTGTTTTTCTTCTGTCTCTTTCTTTGCCTGAACTTCATTATCCTTAATTTATGGACATGAGTGTACTTCATAATAATAGATGTATTTATGATGTGCTATATTTGTTTGAAAAATTTAAAAATATCAAATAAAGCATTCGTTATTTATGGTACAACCGTTGAACCAGAACTGTACACAAGAATAAAAGTAAAAGATTAATCAAAGATTTAACTTCATGATAGCTGTGAAACATCGGAATGCTTTCAGAAAGACAAATGTTTATATGTATGTATGTACATATGTGTATATGTGTGACAATGTATATGTATATGTATACAATGTGTAATGTGTATATGTGTGACAGCTATGAACGAAAAAAGAAAAATCAGAATGAGAGAATTATTATGTGACTCGAAAATAAATAAAAAATCCAAAAAAATACTTTAACTCTCTTCTGAGTTACAAAAAAATTGGAATCCAATGAGCATAATATCTACACTATTTGATATAGAAGTATATAGAGCGCAATAGTTTCTATACATATCATATAGTAAATATAGTTATATGTAATATAGTTTATGCATATTTTTTCAAGATAGAAATGTGAAATAATCTTTTTTTTTTAATTACATTAATAATTTAATGCATAAAGTCTTATTTCTCATTAGAACAATTATCCGTATTAATATTGTGTTCTTACTGACGGAGAAAGAATTTCTTATTTAATGATCTATTAAAACTTAAAATCAATTTAACTATAATTTTGTTTTCAATAGGAATGCTAATTTTGGGTATAAATAGTAATAAAGTGTCTCTATAGAATCATTAAATTTATCAAATCAAATCTAGAAGGTCAAGTTTCACATCTAAAATTATAATCCTCATTACGGTGCTGGATGCATTGTGCTATTGTAAGGATTATACAATCAAATTATTTCGATCACGATTTCATTCATTCACATTTTTCAAGATAGGAAATTAGAAAGATTATAATTTTAATTGTATTAATAACTTAACTCATAAAAGCATATTTCTCAATGGAACATTTATACGTGTTAATACCGTTTTGTTTCGGTTTACAGAGCGTTGATTGCATTTTAATTACTATTTAAGGTAATTCGGTAGATAATAATAGAGAAAAGTCTTTTTAATTTTCTTTTTTTCCCAAAATGGAAAGTTTTACTTTGTCAGTGTTGATAATTGTAAATTTCTAAAATCTTATTTCAGATATTTAATTAATATAGCCTTTTTTTTTACATCTAAAGAAATAAAACATTTTCTTCGAGTTATCATATAATTGCTTTCTTCAAATATTATACATAATATTTTGATTTAGTATATGTCATTTTAAACATATCTTCGCGATATGAGTAATGTATATTATACTATCTATAAAAAAATGATGAAGTTATAATAAGTTAAAAGAAAATTTAAAAGTTAAAGTTTAAAGTTATAGAAAAAGTTATAATTCTAACTAATACTAACAAGGATTCTTTAAAAACCTTAATTTTCACATGTAAACTTTATGCAACTCAGTGATTTTTTAGTTTGTAAATGACTTATTCATTTAAATTGTAATTCATTATCTTATATTCTTAAAGTCATATTGTTTACTTAAATTTTATTATTACTCAAAATTAAATTTCGTAACATGAGCAGAAAGATTCAGGTTAAATTCCATTTGCTGCATCCGTTGCAATCACAGTTTTCTAAAACGGAAAGATTCGACTGCGAATATTAAAACGTATATAAATCATATCGCATCAATAGTCACACATCTTAATGGGAGTTTACAAGTTTTTCCCCCATGTTGCACTCAAATGCAGGGAAATTGGCCCTTCAAATGTCAATAGCGTGAAATGTCCTTCCTTCATTGCTCGTCTAGGGCTGCTTATAGCATATGTAAGTGGAACATGTTGTCTGCTGATGTCCAACAACAAAAGAATTATATTAATTCATTTAATCAGTGATTGTAGAGGATGACTTTGGTGAGTCAAACAGTCGTCCTCTAGTATTTGCCATTGATTATATAATACTAGAAGACAACTGTAAGAGGACATTCATAACCGTTATAGCAATACTGCAGTAACTAGTAGGACACTCATAAATATTTTATAACAATACTGTAGTAACTAGCAGGACACATATATACCTTCTATAACAATACTGTAATAACTGGTAGGACACTCATAAACCTTCTATAACAATACTGTAATAACTGGCAGGACACTCATAAACCTTCTATAACAATACTGTAATAACTGGCAGGACACTCATAAACCTTCTATAACAATACTGTAATAACTGGCAGGACACTCATAAACCTTCTATAACAATATAGTGTTAACTAGTAGGACACTCATAAACCTTCTATAGTAATACTGTAATAACTAGCAGGACACTAATAAACATTTTATAATAATACTGTAGTAACTAGCAGGACACATATATACCTTCTATAACAATACTGTAATAACTGGCAGGACACTCATAAACCTTCTATAACAATACTGTAATAACTGGCAAGGCATTCATAAACCTTCTATAACAATATTGTAGTAACTAGCAGGTCACACATATACCTTCTATAACAATACTGTAATAACTGGCAAGGCATTCATAAACCTTCTATAGAAATACTGTAGAAATCAACAGGACACTCATACACCTTCTATAATAATACTGTAGTAATTAAAAGAACACTCATAGACCTTCTATAACAATACTATAGTAACAAAGGGACAGTCATAAACCTTTTATAACAATACTGTAGTACTTTCTCTAATTTCGTACAGGCCCTTGTTCCACGATTTTACCAACAATCATTCACAAATCAATAAATTCTCATAGAACAATATGATTAGTCTTAAGTGATAATCAATGTGATTAGTCTTAACAAAAAGGCGTAATCTTTCATCTAATTAAATATTAATCTTAATTAGATTAAAGATTAGTATACCTTTTTGTTAATATTCTAATGAATAGCTATGTAGAAGAGCGTCCCATTTCCTGCAAAGCTTACGTTACTTTCACAACAATGAATTTTAAAAAAAAATAGATTTATTTAAAAGCAAATATTGTATTTTACCAGGTTGCAAAAATAGAATTCGGGATAATTAGCCATTACGATTTTCGTTTTGATCTAATTAAGGACAAATTACTTATTCACGAGCCCATAAATAATAAAATGGTATAAGTCTTAAAGATTGTGGTAGAACACAAGGTATGAAATTTAGAATACTGATGATAAATAATTTTTTTTATTCTAATGCAGCTGGCAAACACTTAAACAGTTCTCCAGATTACAAATATAACAAAAACATTTTAAACTATTGAAACAGATAATGAATTTTTAAATTGTTGATAAGGAATATTGTTTCCCTATAGAAGTAATTGAAGTATTTTGAATATGCTTAATTTTGTAAATATCACCTACAATTTATTGAGTGATATGAAACATCTATCAAAAGATGCAAATCAAAAATTTTAATTTAATTTCTAAAGAAAATGTAATCTTAACTTTAATGCTAGATATTTTGCATAGCTATGGAGATTATTTTTTTCACAATATTCCAGTCACGTTTTTTTTTACTTAGTTTGAATTACAATGAAATATTTTTGTTTTAATTATTTTTTATATCTTTAAAGCACAAAGAATGTATTGTTAAATTTAACTTAATGAAATTTTAATCCATATAAAGAGTGCTTGCATAGCAAATATATGACGTCGTAAAATTTAAAATACGTGACATTGGAAATATTTTCTTTTCTTTTGGAAATATAATTTCGAAGGTTATTTTTAGGTATAAATATACACACTGAGAACTTAAATTTCACTCTTGTTGGAAACTGCGAACAATGAAAGTAAGTAAAAGCATTTTTTTCTAAATTCTGAAATTAAAAATTTTCATGTCGGGAAATAACTTTTAGCTAATATTATTTAACTTAAAAGAAAGGAGTATTTAGTATAGTATAGTAACATACAATACTTAGTATACAATAAATTAGCATACAATAACTTTTGGCTGATTCAATTTAACTTATAAAAAGGCGTATTTAGTATAATCTAGTTTAATTTCTTAGAATTAATAATATTCAGGAATATTAAAATAGCATTGACTTGACATCTTGACAACTTTTCAGTTCTTTTGTGTTTAAAAATATTAACGACTAATTTACTGCAATATGATTCTTAGTTTTTAACTACAATTCATATGTATACTAATATTTTTTAAATTGAGTTTTATGTACTTAAATAACACATAATATTAACATAACATAATATAACATTTTCATAATAATTTATTATTATTTACCATATACTTTTTGTATTTTAATGCATTCTACATACTATACTATCAAACCAAATTTAAAATTTTTCATATCAGAAATTTTTTTAGCTGTTTTAGTTTAACTTTATATAAAGGAGTATATAGTGCAATACTTATTAACATTCGCATTTTTTAGGAGCCAGGAGTTTTAGAATAGCTTAAACCAAAATGTACTTTCAAACTTTTACAGTTCGTTTACATTTAAAATTACTGTTGACTAACTTACTGCAAAATGATACTTAGTTTTTATTTCAAATTCATAGGAGCAGTAAAATGCTTTGAAATTGTATTTTATTTATTTCATTAATATATTATGTTTTTATTATAATTTAGAATATGAAATATATATTCTTTTTTTACATTTTTTAAATGCTTTTTGTACGTGCTTTTTTATATTTTATGCATTCTGCATTCAATGAGCTAAAAGAATTGAAATAATTAATTCTAATTTAATATGAATTTTATTGCACTTTGTCATAGAATCATTCTAGCAAAAGATTTTGTAATTCCATTAAAATAATTTATAAAAATTCTTAAAAAATACTAAGGTTTTTCAATTCACTATTTTCTGAAATGTAAAATTGCATAAAGCTACGAGAATTTCTGCCTAAACTTTTGTATAGATATTTCCATTAATTTAATTGAGGAAATGCGTACTTTTATATTTTTAGTACAACAGTATTGGCGAAAGTGTACTTTAAAATTTTTCAGTTCGTTGGAGTTTAAAAATATTAATGAGTAATTTACTGCAAATGATTCTTAAATTTTAACTAAAATTCATGAGTGTACTAAAATTTTTTGAAATTGTATTTTATTTATTATGGGGACAGTGGATTTTTCAATCATACAGAAATCCTTACAATGATCTAAGCAATCCGACGTTACTTTTTGTGACAGTTTGAATGATTTTGATTAGTGGTGACACTTAGTAACGTTGAATCTGCTATGTTTCTGTTGTAGAAGGTTAATAGACTTAAAATATCTAAAGCTAAAAAGATTTTAATAAAATAATTCGTTAACACCATAATTTCAATAAACTTAATTTGTTTATTGAAATTAAGTCCAGGAGAAAAGAGAAAAATAATTATCAATGTATTTTTTATATTTTCAGATGTTTGTTTTAGCAGTATTAACGTGCATTGCACTGGTTCAATCTCATCAAGTAAGTAATATAAGTTCTTTACCAAAAAAAATGTATCAATAATTAGAAGTTTTTTTAAACTGTTTATTTTTATTTTAAATATAAATATTAGTTCATTTTACAAATCAGTATTATACTTTATGTTCTATTTTCCCTGCAAACTATAATTAAACACTATAGTTATTACGCATAAATATAATATCTAATATCCTAATCAATCCAATAATATCCAATAATCTATAAATATAATATAAAAATCCGGAAAACTAAAAATTTCTACACAATATCTATGGTTTTATATCTAAAAAACCATTTCGATATTTCCTATGACGAAACTAGTTTACAACTGTTATTGCTTACGTGTTCTAGTTATTAAATATCAATGCATTTTGTTTTATTTTAAAGAATTTGTGAAACTTTTATTGACGTAATAAATGAGCATGAATTATTCACCAAAACATTTCTTTTTAAATTCAAATTAAAACTTTTCATTTCAGATTTTTAATAATTTTTTATTAATCTTTTTTTTAATTTCATCTTATTCCAAAATAAATTTTGACTAACTTTCTTTTCAGATTAAGGATCCTACCAATGGTTCCAGTAAAGACTATGATAAAGAAGTGAGTTATGGATATGACTCGAGATATCAAAAAATTTATGAAAGTAAGAGCAATTATGGAGAAAATTCGTATAATCAAAAGGGCTATGGCGGTAACAAAAATTACGGATATGATTCCAAAAAAGAAGGAGGATATGAGGGCAAGAGAAATTACGGATATGATTCCAAAAAAGGAGGTTATGGTAACAACAGAAATTACGGATATGATTCCCAAAAAGAAGGAGGTTATGATGGCAACAGAAATTACGAATATGATTCCAAAAAGGAAGGAGGATATGGTGGCAACAGAAATTACGGATATGACTCCAAAAAAGAAGGTGGATATGGAGGGAACAGAAATTACGGATATGATTCCAAACAGGAAGGAGGTTATGGGGGCAACAGAAATTACGGATATGACTCCAAAAAAGAAGGTGGATATGGAGGGAACAGAAATTACGGATATGATTCCAAACAGGAAGGAGGTTATGAGGGCAACAGAAATTACGGATATGACTCCAAAAAAGAAGGTCGATATGGAGGGAACAGAAATTACGGATATGATTCCAAACAGGAAGGATGTTATGAGGGCAACAGAAATTACGGATATGACTCCAAAAAAGAAGGTGGATATGGAGGGAACAGAAATTACGGATATGATTCCAAACAGGAAGGAGGTTATGAGGGCAACAGAAATTACGGATATGACTCCAAAAAAGAAGGTGGATATGGAGGGAACAGAAATTACGGATATGATTCCAAACAGGAAGGAGGTTATGAGGGCAACAGAAATTACGGATATGATTCCAAAAAAGAAGGAGGTTATGATGGCAACAGAAATTACGGATATGTTTCCAAAAAAGGAGGTTATGATGGCAACAGAAATTACGGATATGAATATGAAAATCAAGGAAGCTATGGTAATGATATGAGTTCAAAAAATCAAGGAGGCTATGGTGGAAACAAAAATTATGGGTACAGTTCTAAGAGCCAGGGAAGCTACAACAACAATATGAATTATGGATATGGCCCAAAATATCAAGGAGGCTATGAGGACAAAAAGAATTACAATTAAACTGAATGAAATTATGGTGACAGCATGAATTAAGGAATGTTATAATTTATATGAACTGCTAAATGTTTTTATGTGGATATAGTGTTTACTCAGACTAATTTTACATTGGACTTTGAATTTTGAAAACCTGTTGCATAAAAAAATAACAAATTTAATTTCTTGTTTTTTATTAAGGAAAATTTTATACTGTTTTAATAATGTAAGCAATTAATTGTTTCCCGGCCTATAATGCTAATTTTACTTTTTTAAATTTATTTTATTCATCCTTTCCTCAATTAATTTAAAACCTGAGAAAGGAATACAATCGGAGCATCAAATTTTATGTCAAAAAACTTTATTTTTGTTATTGCTCATGCTAAAAAGTTTCACTTATTGTAAAGTCTTTGTTTTGCTTGTTATGGTCAAAATAAATTGCAATTTTCATTAAATTTGTCTGTTTTTTGTATTTCAATATTTTGCATAGAAATAATCAAGGTATACTTATTAAAGAGCTTTAAAAAAAAATTTCACATTTCATCGATACAAATGATTGATATTTTTATAGATCCTCTGTTACCATCTGCACTTGCAATACGGGTTAATTTTTGGAAAAATATCGAAAGAATAACTTTTTAGTTATTGAACATTTTCAATAATTATATTTCATTCATTTATTGCCATGTATACTCACAGTCTTAATGTGACCACCTGTCAAAAGCCAGAATATACACTCTTGTATATTCTGGCTTTAAGTGGAGTGTGGAATGGGGTGTTAAGTGGTATTTAAGTGGTATTAAGGGGAATTCTTTATATACACTCCAATGCAATATGCTGCCACCTGCTTTTTGTGATTGGTTATTTTACGTTGACATCGAAACTAGGTGGGGGTCACATTAATGTGACTGGACTGTGTATATGAAAAGTGAAATTGTTTTTGTGCTGATAAAAAATAGATAATAAGGCAAGAAAAAAGTTTAGTACTTCAACAAAATTATCATAACTTAAATTATCGCTTCTTCAAAATTCAAAAATTAAAATTTAAAAAGTGTATGTTTTTATTAATAAAACTATTATTGTATAGTATTCAATTGCAATCAAATAAAATTTAAGGCACAAAAATAAAGAAACTGTAAAATATATTTTATAAATTATACAAAATAATATGTAATAATGTTTAGCATGCTTTGTATAATTCCTTAAAATATGACAAACATAAAAAACAATTTTATTATTTAATATTATAAAAATGATAAATAGTTAAAAAAAATTAAATTTCATTTCATTTACACCTAAATTTTCAGTTACTTTCATTTCTACACTAATGAATTAAAAAAAAATTCATTAATGTAGAAATTTAATTGTTAAGTGCCTTTTTTCCTTTTCAAAACATGTATTAACCAAATATCTATTTTCTGGTGATGATGTATCCGCATGGCGACCCGTATTTTAAATCAAAGTTAAATGAGCTGTAAAAAAAGGCACGGAAACATGAAATTATAATATTATTTATTAAAATCATTTACATTAACATTCTAATTACACACAAAAAGGAAAGTAAAAATTACGAATAACATTTATGAGATTATTATCTTTATGATAGAATTATAGACCTTGTCTCTTTCTGTCAGCATCAGCAGTATTTTGAAGTTACCGCAATTTCACAATTTACAGTCAATTTGATTCTTTTTCTTTTTTACAAATTTTTTCCCATACTAAACCTACCTTCCTCCAGTTATGATGAAGGAAATGCAGTTAAAAATATTTGTATTACAGGTCAAAAGCCAGAATAAAGAATAACTAGGCATTTATAGCCAGAAGGCTTAATAGAGAGCTTTCTGTATAAATTAAAATTCCTCATTTGTTATCTGGGTAAACATAATTTGAACGTTATCGGATGTTACAACTATTAGAGCTAGTTCTATCGGATTCTCAAATTATTAGAAAAATACATTTTCAATGATGTTAACTAGACTAATTGACAATGAGTGGCACGTTCACCTATCAGTACTTGCATGTTAATTCCGGTTGGCGGACATAACTACAGATCTGTTATACTCATAGTGTAATTACAAAATAGAGTGAGTATCGAGGTTGCTAGTTGGAGATCAATATAACTGCAATGTGACAGATTACTGACACATGACTTTAACAATCGTCATTGTACGTTTGCATTTGGCTTGGTCACTCTGCCATTCATTTGTACGAGATTGTTCATTTTGTTTAATATATGTGAAGGCAACTATTTATACTATTGCCGCGAATGCAAAATTAAGTTTCTTATCATGCAACGATTTTCAGAAGAAATATTTCATTTTTTTAACTGTAAAGGAAAGTAAATTTAATTTTTCATTATATTTATTATATTTCTTTTATTAAATAATAAAATAATTTTTTACACTTGTCATATTTTAAGGAATAATGCAATTTATGCTCATTATTACTATACATTAATGCAATTCATCAATTGTATTTTACAGTTCCTCTTTTTTTGTGACGTGAGATTTATCTGGTTTGGCTTGACGCTCTACCGTCATTTCTTTGCACACATTAGGCTAATTAGACCGGGACCTTCAATTTTATGTTGAATACTACCCACTAACAAACATCCATGCCCAGCCAGGATTCGAACTTGAAGCAAGTGGTACCGATGGCCACAAAGCCACTAAGGTTTATCTGTGTAATTAAATATTATTCATTAATATTTATATGCATATTAATAAAAATGCATAATTTTTTTCGTGTTTAATTTTGTTTTAGAAAAATTGAAATGCGGATTATTTAAATCTTTTTTGCGATATCTTTTAACCCTCCTCAACACAATATTTAATGTTTGATACTTAAATACGTAAATTAATTTAATCAATAAAAAATAAAAGAATGCCAAGAAAACGGACCACGTTGGGATGCAGCGCCAATTCTAGTACGAATGTTAGCCTCAACTTTCTGTTCTTTCGGGACAGGAATTGGGGTCATTTTCTATTTTATGGTTACTACTTGCATATTATGTGTTTACCTTGAAAAATTTTTTTCTCTTCTTCTCTAATAAATACTTCCCCCCTCCCCAAAAAATGCACCCAAGTTTTATATCACCAACCTTGACAGTTCTATTCTATCCTATGGCCATCTTGGGGCTGGAGAAACATAAATAAAAAAAAAAGTATTAAGTATGTTAAGCATGTGAGACACAGGTTGGAGAACACGCAGCTTTATTTACACACGTACAAGCACCACACACATACAATTAAATCATACACAATATTTAACACATTTAAAGGCATATAATTAAAGATTCAGGGAATGATTCCACTTCTGAGCCGAAAACCCGATATGATGGTTCGCACAGTGTGTGCGAAAGATACTTCCTCTCCGGGTGAGAGTCTATAGGCCAACTGTTACGCAGGATTGTTTTAAATACATTTCCTTTCGGGATGAGAGACTATAACAAAATGTCCATCAGCAGAAGTACAAGTTCCGTTGTACCTCCTCTTGTTTGAGAGTCTCGAAGCACCACACATATATCCTGAACACTACAGGGGCACTCTTGCCACTGTGTAAGAAGTAGCATGGTTACAGTGTTTGAATAATGTTGTGTTATTATTTAAATTATTAATATTATGAATATTAGCAATAAAAGCTTTAATAATGCTATGGAATGTTTGCATAAATAACAGATTCTTCTGGAATCTATACTATTTAAAACAGAGAAATTATTTTATTGAAAGATCGTTTAAAGCAACACATTTCATTCCTATTAATTTTGATTGTTAGCAGATAACTCGAAAATTTATATCAAAGTAAATCTCTACATATGCTAACATCTCTACAAAAGGAAGTTTGTAGAGTGAAGGTTTAAATTTAGAACTCTTTTTTTTTTTTTACTCACATAAATTTTTTATTTTCCTGATTAGAAATACTATGGAAGCATTTATATTGTGTTAACTTTGTAAATACCGTACAATAATTATCTTTTAAATAAATTTAATTCTTTTTCCCGAAAATTAGATATTATCAAGATCTCCAGAAGATTAAATTTCATTCATCAAAAATATAATCCTAATAGTAATCCTGTAGGATTTGTGCTATTATGAATATTAAACAATCAAATTATTTTACTCACGTTTAAAAAAAATGTATTACTCAAAATGAAAAAATTAATATTTTTTAATTACTTTCATTTAATACTTAAAAATGTATTTTTAAATCTAACGAAATTTAGTATTAATCCATATTAAAATTACGAATAATGTACAATTTATGAATATTAATAATCAAAATCGTAATTTTAATCACTTGTTTTTCTGTGAAAATTATAATTTTGTAATATTACGCTTAAAACTGCGCAGGTAAATTATTCATTAATCCAAGTTTACAACTGAATTAGCTAAAAAATTGCTGGGTGCTCTTGCATAGAGCTTAAGCAATGCAAAATGTTACAAGAATCCAAAGTAACGGTTAAAGAATTCAATGCTGAACTAATAACTGTCAGAATTACATTTACTTTTAATGACAGATGTAGAATTATAAAATTTAAACAATGTAATATTGATTAACATATCGAGAAATCCTAATTATTTAGTGTTTTTTAAATAATATTATAAATAATATAAGAATGTAATAACATTATAAATAATAATATAATAATATTACAAATTCAAGAACATTATTATTAAAAAAGTTACTCTCAAATTATCAAAATTCGTACAAAGTTTTTGTTCAATATTCAATATTTCTTAATTAATGAAATAGTTAATTTAAAAAATAAATAAATAAAAGTGAAAATACTCGAAAATTAGTACTTTATTTTTAAAAATGTAATACAAATCATGATTCAAAAAACATTTTTGGAATGAACTTTTTAAGATGTATACAGCCTTCCCATAAAGGCAAGAAAAAAAATTATTGATAAACTTAAATTCCTGGTTTCAACCTTAATAGAGAGTTTTTGCATAACGTTTTTTTATCGTCCGATATTTTTCTTCCTAGCGCGTATGCTCATAGGAATAGCTCAGTTTTGCAGTATTACAGATACGCATGCGCAATAGCTACTATGTTTCCTATAAGCATGCGCGCTAGGAAGAAAAAAATATCGGACGATAAATAAACGTTATGCAAAAACTCTCTAATCTCAACAGAAAACCTTAAAAGATCATGAGCCATTTTTGAAGCGGAGAAAAAGTAAAACCAAAGAAGTCGTAGAAATCGACTTCACAAAACTTCATTTTATTTTTTTTTTTAAATATTTCTAACCTCATTCAGCCAGATTTTATGTGTTTATTGATGAAATCACACAAACAAATTCAAAACAGGGATTTGACTGTATATTAATAAAATATTTTTTGTTTGCGTGTTTTTTAAGATTAGTACTGATAAGTCTTAAATACTGATAAGTCGCTTTTTAAGATTTGTGACGATAAGCTGGCTTAAGCTTACTAATATAACTATAAAATCTAGTTAGTCATCACTATTTCAGTTTCATATCTCTACTATCTATCTAAGTAAATATGAGAAAATATTTTAATATATATCATTGAAATTTTCAAAATCTGTGTTTCGTTTTTAAATTTACTTGCTTGATGCTATAAATCTTATTCTATAAGAAAAGAATCATACTGTAAATTTTCATTCACAAATTACTCACTTTCTACAAATTCTACTATGCGCAATGAAATTTACTGTTTTCACAAGAGATATAAAAAAAATTTCTGTTATGAAGATTGCTGAGTTACAGTATTATAAAGATTGTAGAGCTAATTATAAAGATTGTTGAGCTATATAGTATTATAAAAATTGCTGAGTTGTAGTATTATAAAGAATGTTGAATTATAATATGAAAAAAATTATTAAGTTGTAGTATTATAAAGATTGTTGAGAGTTATAGTATTTGTAAAGATTGTTGAGAGTTATAGTATTTGTAAAGATTGTTGAGAGTTATAGTATTATAAAAATTGTTGAGTTATAGTATTACAAAGTTTGTTAAGCAGCAGGAATGACAGAATGATGAGGCATTGAGTTTGCTAATCGTGGAAACTTCGTTCGAAATCTTACAAATGATAGCTTCCGTATATATGATGGAGATGAATACGATAAATCTGTAGATTGTAAAGTTTTTCTAATAGGATCTAAGAAAGAGAGAAGGCGAAACTCTGTCATGCCATCTCATTTGTTCAAAATTGAGATTGCAGAATGGTGATGTGTTGTAGCAACACTCTCCCCTTGTTGCACCAGGCTAACGCTGAATCTGATACATATTAGCTTTTAAAATTGGTGTTATTAAACAAGTGTTCGTCGGTTTATATTAGTAAGAAGTACGTTGGGTACCCATTAGATGACACATTAGATTATGTAGGAAGTTCATTCTCTTGTCACATGAGGTTCATGCTATTGGTACAATGATATTCATGTATTTTAGAACTCTTTGAGACAATGACAGTCATTCTTTATGGTGAGTTCTATACAGCCTCCAATGGAGATAAACTGATACTATCTCAAATAAATCCAGCATCAAAATTATCTGAATTTAGTAATATTTAAAAGTAAATAAAAATTCTTAAATATAAAAATATCTAGTTGGAAATATTATAAAAAAAAATGAAATTTTAATAAATGAATTTTATATAACATAATTTACCTTTAAAATAACTTATTAATTTTTTTTAGAAATTTTTATTCTAGTATATAATAATGCTATAATGCTTCATTATTGAATTAATTATTTTTTACTAGGAATTAAAATAACTGATAAATAAATTATTTTTATTTAAGTTATAAAGGAATTCAAATTAATGAACTCACTCTCCAACTTTCAGATAGCATTTGCCAAAATTGACATTATTATAACACAATTTTAAAATAGGTCTAAACTGTTTCGTGAAACCAAATTCATAAAAAAATTACTGGTAACTAATAACATTTTTTTTTCGCAATTTTGCTTTCAAAAAGATCAGTAACTTGAGCATTATTTTATAGTTTTGCTATTTAAGTAAGATTGAATTCTCTTAGCTGGATAATTAAGGATAAATATGACTGCAAGTAATAATTACACAATAGAAAAAGCTTTTACCAATAAAGCTTCTTTTAAAGAATGCTTAAACTCTTAAAAACACTCAATATGCCAAAAGATCTTAATGCTTATTGTTTACAAATAAACATCACGAAAATAAATTATAAATTTCTTTTGCGATTTTCTTTCAAAATTTTAATAATTAGAAAATGGATCAAATAGGTCGATTTGTATTAAACAAAGATGAAGAATATTCTAATTTTAAATCTGTCACATTTGTCTAAAAGCAGAAAAAATTTTTTCAGTTGGCTAAATACAGAAATACGTATTTTTAATAATGAAAATATTCGTTTCATCTTAGGACGTGGAGAAAAAATCATTAGTAAATATCTTATATTTCTACTATATTTTTAATCTCTTATATGAAAGTATTTGTGGATGATTTTTATTTTTAGTCTACCTGACGTTATGCAATTGGAGAAGAAGAGGTAAAAGCTTTGTTAACAAAAATTTTTTTTTTCATAATAGAATAGATGATTTTGTCTTAAAAGTAAACAATAATCTGTCTAAAAGCAGAAATTTTTTTTGAGTTGGCTAAATACAGAAATATGTATTTTTAATAATGAAAATATTCGTTTCATCTTAGGACGTGGAGAAAAAAACATTAGTACATATCTTATATTTCTAGTCTATTTTTAATCTCTTATATGAAAGTATTTGTGGATGATTTTTATTTTTAGTCTACCTGACGTTATGCAATTGGAGAAGAAGAGGTAAAAGCTTTGTTAACAAAAATTTTTTTTTTCATAATAGAATAGATGATTTTGTCTTAAAAGTAAACAATAATCTGTCTAAAAGCAGAAATTTTTTTTTTGAGTTGGCTAAATACAGAAATATGTATTTTTAATAATGAAAATATTCGTTTCATCTTAGGACGTGGAGAAAAAAACACTAGTAGATATCTTATATTTCTAGTCTATTTTTAATCTCTTGTATGAAAGTATTTGTGTATGATTTTTATTTATAGTCTACTAGACGTTATGCAATTGGAGAAGAGGAGGTAAAAGTTTTGTTAACAAAAATATTTTTTTTTCATAATAGAATAGATGATTTCGTCTTAAAAGTAAACAATAATTTTATTTATAAACAATTCGATTTATTTTAAAACCCAATTTTTTTTCCTGTCTAAATTGACTAAACACAGAAAAATACAACATTGGAATATGGGACAAAACATAGTTTCATTTCGTTTGAGGACTTTGGCAACAAAAACCTTCCTAGAACACATATGCTATTGGTACAATGATATTATTCATGTATTTTAGAACTCTTTGAGACCATGACAGTCATTCTTTATGGTGAGTTCTATACTGCCTCCAATGGAGATAAACTGATACTATCTCAAATAGATCCAGCATCAAAATTATCTGAATTTAGTAATATTTAAAAGTAAATAAAAATTCTTAAATATAAAAATATCTAGTTGGAAATATTATAAAAAAATAATGAAATTTGAATCAATAAATTTAATATAACATAATTTACCTTTAAAATAATTGATTAATTATTTTTAGAAATTTTTATTCTAGTATATAATAATGCTATAATGAAAGAAATACTAGAAACTAAAATAACTGAACAATAAATTATTTTTATTTAAGTTATAAAGGAATTTAAATTAATGAACTTACTCTTCAACTTCCAGATAGCATTTGCCAAAATTGACATTATTATAACACAATTTTAAAATAGGTCTAAACTGTTTCGTGAAACGAAGTTCATAAAAAAATTATTGGTAACTATTAAATTTTTTTTTTCGCAATTTTGCTTTCAAAAAGATCAGTAACTTGAGCATTATTTTATAATTTTGCTATTTAAGTAAGATTGAATTCTCTTAGCTGGATAATTAAGGATAAATATGACTGCAAGTAATAATTGCACAATAGAAAAAGCTTTTATAAATAAAAGAAGAATGCTTAAAAACTCTTAAAAACACTCAATATGCCAAAAGATCTTAATGCTTATAGTTTACAAATAAACATCACGAAAATAAATTATAAATTTCTTTTGCGATTTTCTTTCAAAATTTTAATAATTAGAAAATGGATGAAATAGGTCGATTTGTATTAAACAAAGAAGAAGAATATTCTAATTTTAAATCTGTCACATTTGTCTAAAAGCAGAAAAAAATTTTTGAGTTGGCTAAATACAGAAATATGTATTTTTAATAATGAAAATATTCGTTTCATCTTAGGACGTGGAGAAAAAATCATTAGTAAATATCTTATATTTCTAGTCTATTTTTAATCTCTTATATGAAAGTATTTGTGGATGATTTTTATTTATAGTCTACCAGACGTTATGCAATTGGAGAAGAAGAGGTAAAAGCTTTGTTAACAAAAATATTTTTTTTCATAATAGATAGATGATTTCGTCTTAAAAGTAAACAATAATTTGTCTAAAAGCAGAAATTTTTTTTTTGAGTTGGCTAAATACAGAAATATGTATTTTTAATAATGAAAATATTCGTTTCATCTTAGGACGTGGAGAAAAAAAAACATTAGTTGTCTTATATTTCTAGTCTATTTTTAATCATATGAAAGTATTTGTGGATGATTTTTATTTAAGTCTACCAGACGTTATGCAATTGGAGAAGAAGAGGTAAAAGCTTTGTTAACAAAAATATTTTTTTCATAATAGAATAGATGATTTCGTCTTAAAAGTAAACAATAATTTGTCTAAAAGCAGAAATTTTTTTTTTGAGTTGGCTAAATACAGAAATATGTATTTTTAATAATGAAAATATTCGTTTCATCTTAGGACGTGGAGAAAAAACACTAGTAGATATCTTATATTTCTAGTCTATTTTTAATCTCTTGTATGAAAGTATTTGTGTATGATTTTTATTTATAGTCTACTAGACGTTATGCAATTGGAGAAGAGGAGGTGAAAGTTTTGTTAACAAAAATATTTTTTTTTCATAATAGAATAGATGATTTCGTCTTAAAAGTAAACAATAATTTTATTTATAAACAATTCGATTTATTTTAAAACCCAATTTTTTTTCCTGTCTAAATTGACTAAACACAGAAAAATACAACATTGGAATATGGGACAAAACATAGTTTAATTTCGTTTGAGGACTTTGGCAACAAAAACCTTCCTAGAACACATATGCTATCGGTACAATGATATTATTCATGTATTTTAGAACTCTTTGGGACCATGACAGTCATTCTTTATGGTGAGTTCTATACTGCCTCCAATGGAGATAAACTGATACTATCTCAAATAGATCCAGCATCAAAATTTTCTGAATTTAGTAATATTTAAAAGTAAATAAAAATTCTTAAATATAAAAGTATCTAGTTGGAAATATTATAAAAAAATAATGAAATTTGAATAAATAAATTTAATATAACATAATTTACCTTTAAAATAATTGATTAATTATTTTTAGAAATTTTTATTCTAGTATATAATAATGCTATAATGAAAGAAATACTAGAAACTAAAATAACTGAACAATAAATTATTTTTATTTAAGTTATAAAGGATTTTAAATTAATGAACTTACTCTCCAACTTCCAGATAGCATTTGCCAAAATTGACATTATTATAACACAATTTTAAAATAGGTCTAAACTGTTTCGTGAAACGAAGTTCATAAAAAAATTATTGGTAACTATTAAATTTTTTTTTCGCAATTTTGCTTTCAAAAAGATCAGTAACTTGAGCATTATTTTATAATTTTGCTATTTAAGTAAGATTGAATTCTCTTAGCTGGATAATTAAGGATAAATATGACTGCAAGTAATAATTGCACAATCGAAAAAGCTTTTATAAATAAAGATTCTTTTAAAGAATGCTTAAAAACTCTTAAAAACACTCAATATGCCAAAAGATCTTAATGCTTATAGTTTACAAATAAATATCAAGAAAATAAATTATAAATTTCTTTTGCGGTTTTCTTTCAAAATTTTAATAATTAGAAAATGGATCAAATAGGTAGATTTGTATTAAACAAAGAAGAAGAATATTCTAATTTTAAATCTGTCACATTTGTCTAAAAGCAGAAAAAATTTTTGAGTTGGCTAAATACAGAAATATGTATTTTTAATAATGAAAATATTCGGTTCATCTTAGGACGTGGAGAAAAAAACATTAGTAAATATTTTATATTTCTAGTCTATTTTTAATCTCTTATATGAAAGTATTTGTGGATCATTTTTATTTATAGTCTACCAGACGTTATGCAATTGGAGAAGAAGAGGTAAAAGCTTTGTTAACAAAAATATTTTTTTTCATAATAGATGGATGATTTCGTCTTAAAAGTAAACAATAATTTGTCTAAAAGCAGAAAACTTTTTTGAGTTGGCTAAATACAGAAATATGTATTTTTAATAATGAAAATATTCGTTTCATCTTAGGACGTGGAGAAAAAAACATTAGTAGATATCTTATATTTCTAGTCTATTTTTAATCTCATGTATGAAAGTATTTGTGGATGATTTTTATTTATAGTCAACCAGACGTTATGCAATTGGAGAAGAGGAGGTAAAAGTTTTGTTAACAAAAATATTTTTTTTTCATAATAGAATAGATGATTTCGTCTTAAAAGTAAACAATAATTTTATTTATAAACAATTCGATTTATTTTAAAACCCAATTTTTTTCCCTGTCTAAATTGACTAAACACAGAAAAATACAACATTGGAATATGGGACAAAACATAGTTTCATTTCGTTTGAGGACTTTGGCAACAAAAACATTCCTAGAACACATATGCTATTGGTACAATGATATTATTCATGTATTTTAGAACTCTTTGAGACCATGACAGTCATTCTTTATGGTGAGTTCTATACTGCCTCCAATGGAGATAAACTGATACTATCTCAAATAGATCCAGCATCAAAATTTAGTAATATTTAAAAGTAAATAAAAATTCTTAAATATAAAAATATCTAGTTGGAAATATTATAAAAAAATGATGAAATTTGAATAAATAAATTTAATATAACATAATTTACCTTTAAAATAATTGATTAATTATTTTTAGAAATTTTTATTCTAGTATATAATAATGCTATAATGAAAGAAATACCAGAAATTAAAATAACTGAAAAATAAATTATTTTTATTTAAGTTATAAAGGTATTCAAATTAATGAACTTACTCTCCAACTTCAAGATAGCATTTGCCAAAATTGACATTATTATAACACAATTTTAAAATAGGTCTAAACTGTTTCGTGAAACGAAGTTCATAAAAAAATTACTGGTAACTAGTAAAATTTTTTTCGCAATTTTGCTTTCAAAAAGATCAGTAACTTGAGTATTATTTTATAATTTTGCTATTTAAGTAAGATTGAATTCTCTTAGCTGGATAATTAAGGATAAATATGACTGCAAGTAATAATTACACAATAGAAAAAGCTTTTATAAATAAAGCTTCTTTTAAAGAATGCTTAAAAACTCTTAAAAACACTCAATATGCCAAAAGATCTTAATGCTTATAGTTTACAAATAAACATCAAGAAAATAAATTATAAATTTCTTTTGCGATTTTCTTTCAAAATTTTAATAATTAGAAAATGGATCAAATAGGTCGATTTGTATTAAACAAAGAAGAAGAATATTCTAATTTTAAATCTGTCACATTTGTCTAAAAGCAGAAAAAAATTTTTGAGTTGGCTAAATACAGAAATATGTATTTTTAATAATGAAAATATTCGTTTCATCTTAGGACGTGGAGAAAAAAACATTAGTAGATATCTTATATTTCTAGTCTATTTTTAATCTCTTGTATGAAAGTATTTGTGTATGATTTTTATTTATAGTCTACCAGACGTTATGCAATTGGAGAAGAGAAGGTAAAAGTTTTGTTAACAAAAATATTTTTTTTTCATAATAGAATAGATGATTTCGTCTTAAAAGTAAACAATAATTTTATTTATAAACAATTCGATTTATTTTAAAACTGAATTTTTTTTCCTGTCTAAATTGACTAAACACAGAAAAATACAACATTGGAATATGGGACAAAACATAGTTTCATTTCGTTTGAGGACTTTGGCAACAAAAACCTTCCTAGAACACATATGCTATTGGTACAATGATATTATTCATGTATTTTAGAACTCTTTGAGACCATGAAAGTCATTCTTTATGGTGAGTTCTATACTGCCTCCAATGGAGATAAACTGATACTATCTCAAATAGATCCAGCATCAAAATTATCTGAATTTAGTAATATTTAAAAGTAAATAACAATTCTTAAATATAAAAATATCTAGTTGGAAATATTATAAAAAAATAATGAAATTTGAATAAATAAATTTAATATAACATAATTTACCTTTAAAATAATTGATTAATTATTTTTAGAATTTTTTATTCTAGTATATAATAATGCTATAATGAAAGAAATACTAGAAATTAAAATAACTGAAAAATAAATTATTTTTATTTAAGTTATAAAGGAATTCAAATTAATGAACTTACTCTCCAACTTCCAGATAGCATTTGCCAAAATTGACATTATTATAACACAATTTTAAAATAGGTCTAAACTGTTTCGTGAAACGAAGTTCATAAAAAAATTACTGGTAACTAGTAAAATTTTTTTTCGCAATTTTGCTTTCAAAAAGATCAGTAACTTGAGCATTATTTTATAATTTTGCTATTTAAGTAAGATTGAATTCTCTTAGCTGGATAATTAAGGATAAATATGACTGCAAGTAATAATTACACAATAGAAAAAGCTTTTATAAATAAAGCGTCTTTTAAAGAATGCTTAAAAACTCTTAAAAACACTCAATATGCCAAAAGATCTTAATGCTTATAGTTTACAAATAAACATCAAGAAAATAAATTATAAATTTCTTTTGCGATTTTCTTTCAAAATTTTAATAATTAGAAAATGGATCAAATAGGTCGATTTGTATTAAACAAAGAAGAAGAATATTCTAATTTTAAATCTGTCATATTTGTCTAAAAGCAGAAAAAAATTTTTGAGTTGGCTAAATGCAGAAATATGTATTTTTAATAATGAAAATATTCGTTTCATCTTAGGACGTGAAGAAAAAAACATTAGTACATATCTTATATTTCTAGTCTATTTTTAATTTCTTATATGAAAGTATTTGTGGATGATTTTTATTTATAGTCTACCTGACGTTATGCAATTGGAGAAGAAGAGGTAAAAGCTTTGTTAACAAAAATTTTTTTTTTCATAATAGAATAGATGATTTCGTCTTAAAAGTAAACAATAATTTGTCTAAAAGCAGAAATTTTTTTTTTTTTTGAGTTGGCTAAATACAGAAATATGTATTTTTAATAATGAAAATATTCGTTTCATCTTAGGACGTGGAGAAAAAAAAAAGTAGATGTCTTATATTTCTAGTCTATTTTTAATCTCTTATATGAAAGTATTTCTGGATGTTTTTTATTTATAGTCTACCAGACGTTATGCAATTGGAGAAGAAGAGGTAAAAGTTTTGTTAAGAAAAGAATTTTTTTTCATAATAGAATAGATTATTTCGTCTTAAAAGTAAACAATAATTTGTCTAAAAGCAGAAATTTTTTTTTTGAGTTGGCTAAATACAGAAATATGTATTTTTAATAATTAAAATATTCGTTTCATCTTAGGACGTGGAGAAAAAACATTTGTAGATATCTAATATTTCTAGTCTATTTTTAATCTCTTATATGAAAGTATTTGTGGGTGATTTTTATTTATAGTCTACCAGACGTTATGCAATTGGAGAAGAGGAGGTAAAAGCTTTATAAAAAATATTTATTTTTTTTCATAATAGATTAGATGATTTCGTCTTAAAAGTAAACAATAATTTTTCTAAAAGCAGAAAACTTTTTTGAGTTGGCTAAATACAGAAATATGTATTTTTAATAATGAAAATATTCGTTTCATCTTAGGACGTGGAGAAAAAAACATTAGTAGATATCTTATATTTCTAGTCTATTTTTAATCTCTTGTATGAAAGTATTTGTGGATGATTTTTATTTATAGTCAACCAGACGTTATGGAATTGGAGAAGAGGAGGTAAAAGTTTTGTTAACAAAAATATTTTTTTTTCATAATAGAATAGATGATTTCGTCTTAAAAGTAAACAATAATTTTATTTATAAACAATTCGATTTATTTTAAAACCCAATTTTTTTTCCTGTCTAAATTGACTAAACACAGAAAAATACAACATTGGAATATGGGACAAAACATAGTTTCATTTCGTTTGAGGACTTTGGCAACAAAAACATTCCTAGAACACATATGCTATTGGTACAATGATATTATTCATGTATTTTAGAACTTTTTGAGACCATGACAGTCATTCTTTATGGTGAGTTCTATACTGCCTCCAATGGAGATAAACTGATACTATCTGAAATAGATCCAGCATCGAAATTATCTGAATTTAGTAATATTTAAAAGTAAATAAAAATTCTTAAATTTAAAAATATCTAGTTGGAAATATTATAAAAAAATAATGAAATTTGAATAAATAAATTTAATATAACATAATTTACCTTTAAAATAATTGATTAATTATTTGTAGAAATTTTTATTCTCGTATATTATGATGCTATAATGAAAGAAATACTAGAAACTAAAATAACTGAAAAATAAATTATTTTTATTTAAGTTATAAAGGAATTCAAATTAATGAACTTACTCTCCAACTTCCAGATAGCATTTGCCAAAATTGACTTTTATAACACAATTTTAAAATAGGTCTAAACTGTTTCGTGAAACGAAGTTCATAAAAAAATTACTGGTAACTAGTAAAATTTTTTTCGCAATTTTGCTTTCAAAAAGATCAGTAACTTGAGCATTATTTTATAATTTTTCTATTTAAGTAAGATTGAATTCTCTTAGCTGGATAATTAAGGATAAATATGACTGCAAGTAATAATTACACTATAGAAAAAGCTTTTATAAATAAAGCTTCTTTTAAAGAATGCTTAAAAACTCTTAAAAACACTCAATATGCCAAAAGATCTTAATGCTTATAGTTTACAAATAAACATCACGAAATTCAATTATAAATTTCTTTTGCAAATTTTAATAATTAGAAAATGGATCAAATAGGTCGATTTGTATTAAACAAAGAAGAAGAATATTCTAATTTTAAATCTGTCACATTTGTCTAAAAGCAGAAAAAAATTTTTGAGTTGGCTAAATACAGAAATATGTATTTTTAATAATTAAAATATTCGTTTCATCTTAGGACGTGGAGAAAAAAACATTAGTAGATATCTTATATTTCTAGTCTATTTTTAGTCTCTTATATGAAAGTATTTGTGGATGATTTTTATTTATAGTCTACCAGACGTTATGCAATTGGAGAAGAAGAGGTAAAAGCTTTGTTAACAAAAATATTTTTTTTCATAATAGAATAGATGATTTCGTCTTAAAAGTAAACAATAATTTGTCTAAAAGCAGAAATTTTTTTTTTGAGTTGGCTAAATACAGAAATATGTATTTTTAATAATGAAAATATTCGTTTCATCTTAGGACGTGGAGAAAAAACATTAGTAGATATCTTATATTTCTAGTCTATTTTTAATGTCTTATATGAAAGTATTTGTGGATGATTTTTATTTATAGTCTACCAGACGTTATGCAATTGGAGAAGAGGAGGTAAAACTTTGTTAACAAAAATATTTTTTTTCATAATAGAATAGATGATTTCGTCTTAAAAGTAAACAATAATTTGTCTAAAGGCAGAAATTTTTTTTTTTTTGAGTTGGCTAAATACAGAAATATGTATTTTTAATAATGAAAATATTCGTTTCATCTTCGGACGTGGAGAGAAACCATTTGTAGATATCTTATATTTTTAGTCTATTTTTAATGTCTTATATGAAAGTATTTGTGGATGATTTTTATTTATAGTCTACCAGACGTTATGCAATTGGAGAAGAGGAGGTAAAACTTTGTTAACAAAAATATTTTTTTTCATAATAGAATAGATGATTTCGTCTTAAAAGTAAACAATAATTTGTCTAAAAGCAGAAATTTTTTTTTTGAGTTGGCTAAATAGAGAAATATGTATTTTTAATAATGAAAATATTCGTTTCATCTTAGGACGTGGAGAAAAATTCTTTAGTAGATGTCTTATATTTCTAGTCTATTTTTAATCTCTTGTATGAAAGTATTTGTGGATGATTTTTATTTATAGTCAACCAGACGTTATGCAATTGGAGAAGAGGAGGTAAAAATTTTGTTAACAAAAATATTTTTTTTTTCATAATAGAATAGATGATTTCGTCTGAAAAGTAAACAATAATTTTATTTATAAACAATTCGATTTATTTTAAAACCCAATTTTTTTTCCTGTCTAAATTGACTAAACACAGAAAAATACAACATTGGAATATGGGACAAAACATAGTTTCATTTCGTTTGAGGACTTTGGCAACAAAAACATTCCTAGAACACATACGCTCATATGTTTATTTTTCTGTTGTTTAACATGCAATTCTTTTTACTAAATGATAAAGTTTAAATTATTTAGAAGAAGTAAAGGAAAAACATCTTTCGCGAAAAAAAAATCATAACAAAATAGATGACTTTGTATTAATAAAATTAAATATTAATTTTTAAGCATTATTATTAATCCTGCTATTTTGGTTAAGAACAGAAAAATCTACAATAGAATTTGATATAATGAATTGTTTCCTTCTATTATTTCAGGACATGAAGATCAAAATATTTGTTAATATCTATTCCTCAATTATATTAATCTACACTACGAAAGATTCTTTTTTAAAACAATATGATGACATATAAGCTAACTCTGAGAAAAAAGAGCTGATATTCTCATTTTCAAAGGCTTTTTTCATAAAATATATTGTCTCACCTTATACAATAGTTAGCATGAAATTTATTTTAAAAGTCATATTTATATTAAAATAATATTTATCTCTCTCACTCTCCGTCTCTTTCTACTCACAGTTCACTTTTAACAGAAAAATTAGCAATAGAACCTGCGCTAATGAAATTTACTCCTTAATAAACTATTTTAAATATTCATGCTACTACTTAAAATCTATTCACGGTAATAGTGTGCACTGAAGATCTTCTTGCAATAGTTTATGGGTATTACAGAAACTGAGTTTTTTCCAAACTTAATAATTCAAATGTCAGAAATCCAACTGATACGCGGACATGTTGATATCGAAAAGTGGAATTCGATTGAATGAGGTTATATTTATAGCTATCAAAATAAAAAAAAATAACTTTTTAAGACTTTAATTAGAAATACGTGTTTCATACAAAAACAATCAATATGTAGTGGGTTTTGTGAAAATTACATAAAAACTTATCTCTTAAAATAATCTTAACTCTTTCCCAATAAAAAAGATATTTATCATAAGTATCAGAAGTTCAATTTCTTAAAATATAATCTTAAAGATAATGCTAGATGTGTTGCATTATTATAAAAATTATCATTTTTAAATTATTTCAATCACGTTTAAGTTAACAAATTTTACCAAGATGATAAATATTTTTAGCATTTTATATTATTAACACATAATAAATCTATACTTTAAATTAAAACCGTGGATTAGTAATTTGTGTAAATAATATTTTTCTTTCTCAAAAAAGAATGTCATCATAAACTTTCAAAAATTCAGGTTGATGACATTGAAATTCTTTCTTTCATTACGTAATTTATAGGTATAAATAGAAATATTGAAAGTTTGTAAATTCACTCGTCGTAGAAGCAGTAAGCAATGAAAGTAAGTAATATTTTCAGTTTTCAATTATAAGTTTAAAATTCATTTAAAGGAAAATTATTTCCTTATTTAATTTACTTACATATAAAAAGTATTATGAACATTATTAATTTCAAAAAATATATAAATGTTAATTTTATATATTTTTTGAAATTAATAATGT
Organism: Caerostris darwini; assembly: GCA_021605075.1. Taxonomy (NCBI): domain Eukaryota; kingdom Metazoa; phylum Arthropoda; class Arachnida; order Araneae; family Araneidae; genus Caerostris; species Caerostris darwini. The sequence continues at coordinate 120,843 of BPLQ01013317.1, read as the reverse complement.
TCAAAAATGTTAGAATATCATATACGACTGATGAGGATATGTGTTTAATCCTTACTATTCTTTTGTGTCTGTGTAACTTATTGTAATTGAACTTTATTTTGCATTGAATTTTGTACTTAAAATGCTGTTTGTATTCCCCCTATATTTTTAAACATTTTATATTTATTTTTAAGTCTTTTTTTTCCTAAAATTTCGAAAAATTCTATTTATATTGTTATATATTTTTTGCATTCTACATACTGAAAGTTTTATCGCAAACTTTGTAGCTTGTGTAAAAACACTAAGATTTAAAAATGTTGAAAGATCATATAACAGTTAAACGATCATTTTTAAAGCTTTATTTTTCGTTAATATTTCTAGATATATAATTTTAAAAAGTTAGTGCATATCTTTCGTTCTTTATTTATTTCTATTTTCTTTTTTCCTTTTTTCCACTTTCTCCTTCTTCCCTTCATTCTTTCTTTATTCTTCTTTCATTCATTCTTGTTTCTTTCATTCTTTTTTATTTCTTTCATTCTTCCCTTCATTCTTTCTTTTGTTCTTTCCTTCTTTCATTATTTCTTTCTATTTTTTTCTTAAATCTTTATTCTTTAAATAAACAATATACTTACACTGAAGTGACAAAAGTCATGGGACACCTCTTAATATCGTGTCGGCCTTCCTTTCGCCCGGCGAAGTGCAGCAACTTGACGTGGCATGGACTCAACAAGTCGTTGACAGTTTTCTGCAGGAATATTGAGCCATGCTGTCTCGATAGACGTCCATAATTGTGAAAGCGTTGATGGTGCAGGATTTTGGGCACGAACAGACCTCTCGATTATGTCCCATAAATGCTCGATGGAATTCATGTCGGGCGATCTAGGTGGTCAGATCATTCGTTGGAATTGTCCAGAATGTTCTTCAAACCAATCGCGAACAGTTGTGGCCCGGTGACATGGCGCATTGTCATCCATAAAAATCCCATCGTTGTTTGGGTACATGAAGTCCATGAATGGCTGCAAGTGATCTCCAAGTAGCTGAACATAAGCATGTCCAGTCAATGTTCGTTCCAGTCGCACCAGAGGACCAAGTCCATGCCATGAAAAAACAGCCCACACCATTACGGAGCAACCACCAGCTTGAACAGTGCCTTGCTGACAGTTTGGGTCCATGGCTTCGTGGGGTCTGCGCCCCACTCGAACCCTACCATCAGCTCTTACCAACTGAAATTGTGACTCATCGGACCAGGCCACGGTTTTCCATTCATCTAGGGACCAACCGATATGCTCACGTGCCCACGAGAGACGCTGCAAGCGATGTCGTTCTGTCAGTAAAGGCACTCGAGTCGGTCTTCTGCTGGAATAGCCCAAGAAAGCCAAATTTCTCCGCACAGTTCTAACAGACAAGTCCCTTGTACGTCCCACATTGATTTCTGCGGTTATTTGACGCAGTGTTGCTTGTCTGTTAGAATTTACGACTCTTTGCAGACGTCGCCGGTTTCGGTCGTTAAGTGCAGGCGGTCGACCACTGCACTGTCCATGGTGGGATGTTATGCCTGAAATTTCATATTCTCGGCACACTCTTGACACAGTGGATCTGGGAATGTTGAATTCCCTAACGATTTCCGAAATGACATGAGTCTAGCTCCAACTCACATTCCGCGTTCAAAGTCTGTTAATTCCCGTCGTGCGGTCATCATCACGTCGAAACCTCTTCACATGAATAACTTGAACAGAAATGAAAGCTCTGCGAAAGCACTGCGCATTTATACCTGTTCTACGCGATGCTACTGCCATCTGAAAATTTGCATATTGCTATCCCATGACTTTTGTCACTTCAGTGTATAAACCAAAGTCGAATTTAAATATATTTTTCAAATCATGATATATTTATTTTATTAATAGATTTCTTTTCAATATCTTAAAATATAAATATTATTTTTTCATTATTATTACCTTTAAAGAATTTCAATGAATTTTGTTTATGCTCGTTTAAAATGAGTAGCACATTTGAGCGATGCAAGATAAAAGTATATGAGTGAAATATTATAAATCGTTCTTTAATACCAACCCTCGTTTGCACAATGCTTTGCACATGAAATATTTCAGTGTGATAAGGCGGGTAGATTAAGTTAAGATTCTTTTAAAGCAGTTATTCCAACATACGTTAGAGTATTGTTTAGCTTTTAACCAATTATATACTTGAAATATCTCACGTTGCATTGAATTATGCCACAAGCATTTATATATTGATAAAAAAAATTTAAGTATCATACCTCTTGCACACTAGCTGAACACGCTGAGGAAAAGGTTAAGGGTACGATTCCCATTAGCTTAAATAGGACCATCTAGAATGTTAAATGAACAACCGTTTAGGAAACAGCATTGGCATATTTCAAAAAAATATCAGTCAAATATTAAAGAAAAAAATCTTCAAAACATTTCTCGCCCTCCCCCCCACTTAATATTTTCGTGGGTGGAGTACGAAATACCTACTCCTTGATTAACGATGAATCTGCTACGCATCTGTAAAAGAAGAGGTAATCGGCTTTATTTCTGTAATAAACTAAAATATTAAAGCATTTTCAAGAAGTATATATCATTCGTTTAAAACTTAAAATGTGTTTATTGATTTTTGTTGAAGTTAACTCCAGTAAATATTTAGAAGTTAAAAAAAATTACTAATATACTTATCTTTTTTTCAGATGTTTGTTTTAGCAGTATTAATGTGCATTGCTCTGGTTCAGTCGCATGAAGTGAGTATTTTGTATGTTTTGTAATAAACCATTTATAAAAACTTCTTTTTCTACAAAACGTTTTACTTTAACTTAAATGAAACATTTTGTTTAAATACGTAAACTTTCAATTACGCTTCATGTTAGCATTTTTTTTAATTTTTACTTTGTTCATATAGTTCTAATAAATATTGTGCCTAATATTTTAAAATATTGAGTTATAAAGAATAACAAAACATATTTCTTTATAAAAGAATATCCTTTTCTACATTTTACTTTTTAAAATTTTTTTATTCCATTATGCTACCTTTTAATGTTTAAAATTTTTTATACTATATCACATACTTTCAAGGCGATAATTCTAATTTTATATAAGCTAAAATCTAATAATTGGTAATATTAAAAAAATAATTCCAGCATAAATTTTCAAACGAGAAAACATTAAAAGTAATTTTAATTTAAACAAGTAATATAAAAAAAAATTAAGTCAATTCTACCTTTACGTTGAAATGTTCCTCTAACATCTGGCACCATCTATTGGCAGATACATGCAACTTAAATCTAAGAAAAAACTAAAATTAATTAATTAAATTTAATTAATGAGTTAATATTTGAAAAAACTATACTAACATAGAGTGTCATCCGCTACAAGTTTCAAAAAAGGTATTTGAATTTGAGTGGATGAATAAAAATATTTTATTAACGATTGAAAATTTGAACAAGATATATATAAGGAGAGGGGGAACTAATAGGAATTTAATAAAAAATACACACGTTTCAGATATTCATTTTAAGTGATTATATTTTGAATTTTATATACAGAGAAAAAAACTTCTAACATTCTTTGTTTACAGATTAAAAAACCAGATACCTCTAACGAAGGACAGGGATACGGATATGGAAAGGACAATACCGAAAAATCAAACTATGGCTATGGAAGCGAATCAAAAAATAAAGGATATCAGAGTGTTTACGGTTATGGATATAATCAAGGAGGCTATAAAAAAAGCAGCAATTATGCGGATTCATCGAAAAAACAAGGAGGTTATGATAGTAACATGAATTACGGTTCCAACAAGAATTATGGATCTAATGAAGGAGGATATAAAAGAAATAACAATTATGGAGATTCATCGAAAAATCAAGAAGGTTACAATGGTAACATGAATTATGGTTACAATAAAAATAATAGATATAATCAAGGAAAATATGAGGATTCATCAAACAATCAAGGAGGTTATGAGGACAACAAGAATTATGGTTATAATCAAGGAGGATATAAAAGAAATAACAATTATGGAGATTCATCGAAAAATCAAGAAGGTTATGGTGGAAACAGGAATTACGGATATAACCAGAATTATGGATATAATCAAGGAGGATATGGAGGAAAGGGCAATTATGGAGAATCATCGAAAAATCAAGAAGGTTATGGTGGAGACAGGAATAACGGATACAACCAGAATTATGGATATAATCTAGGAGGATATGGAGGAAACAGCAATTATGGAGAATCATCGAAAAATCAGGGAGGTTATGATGACGACAAGAGTTACGGTTACAGCAAGAATTATGGATATAATCAAGGAGGATATGGAGGAAACAGCAACTATGGAGAATCATCAAAAAATCAAGAAGGTTATGGTGGAAGAATGAATTACGGTTACAACCAGAATTATGGATATAATCAAGGAGGCTATGGAGGAAAGGGCAATTATGGAGAATCATCGAAAAATTAGAGCCGTTACTAATGGCAACATGAATTACGAATATTGTTCAAAGAATTAACAGACAACAGTAACATTATGAATCTTAGATTATCTTTAAATTTAGGATGTATGAGAAGTTATGCCAAATAAAATTTTAAGTTTTCTTAAAATTTATTAGAATTCTGTTTGACTGGATTTCAATTGTTTTTATAGCACATTTTTCATTTTACAATAATACAACTTTCAAATTTTACTTTGTATTCTGTCTGACTTTATCCTGAATATTTGTTTGACCTTATAGTAGCTTGCTTCATTAATGAATTGTACTTTTAATTTCCTGTCTTAAAAATTATACTTTCTTTGGTAATTAAATTCTTGCTTTTGTGAAGTAATTTAATTTATTCCAAATACTACTTTTCACTGAATGTTAGAGTTAGTTTTCTTGTTGTTTTGTTATTTGATGAAGAATAAATTTTCTTTGCATTAAAAGGATTTGTGTGCTTCTTTACAAACATTCCACAAAAAATTCAGTAGATATTCCAATTTAGCATCTTAAGAGTAGGAAAAAATTTATAATATGATATTATTATATTTAAATCTTTTAATTCAAATTGCAGTCCAAAAATTTTTAATTACTTTTTAATTTAGTAAAAAATTAATGTAGAATGACAAGAAAAATTTTTAAGATATTCATCATATAGATCATATAAATAAAATTGTAATTTATATTATCATAATTTATCATATATAATGTTACGTCATATATTATCATATGCTTTTATCATATGTGAAGTATTGATGGCATAAAGTCGCAAAAAGCTAATACGTAATTAATGTGGAGTGGTCTTAATAATATTTAATATATTCTAACTTAATAATTATCATACAAAAATGTCCCTGTTATTATATATTTTTTATTATATGAGAATTATTATGTATCGTATCAAGTTACAAAACCGTGAAAATTACTCAAATAACTAATACAAAATTTAATTCCTAATTTTGCAAGAATCATGGCTGACAAGAAATTGTAACCTGGTTTTATATTTGCATTGACAAATTTATTTTAAAATGATCAACAGTTTCTAATTTGTCTTCAATTACTTTCAAAAAATTGCTTAAATAGGAAATGAGATTTATATTATTATCTTATGAGTTGCCGTATATAATGATAACCAGCACGAATTTTATAGGAAAAACTTCAGATGTTAATTAAAATATAAACTTTATAATATTATTTAAAAAAATCATAACGGAAGACAGAATATAAAAATATATCTATTATTTTGCACTAAGTTTAATAACACATCACAAAAGCAGCACAAATAAATAAGAGGGATTTTTCAAAATATTTATTTAATATCTTTTATAATTTACGTTAAGTGAAGAGTTATAGACCATCATCGAATTATGTAGAGTATTTTGTAGGCATTGTCACATTACGTTACCTACATCCTAAAAATGAAAAAAATTCTTAAAAAGATAGAACATGCACGCGTAAAATAACGGAAACAATTATTTTATAAATATCATATGTCATACGTATAAGTTGCAAACAAGTATATATACAAGTATAGAACATGACTGTTGGTACAATGCATTCTGGCAGGAGACGTTCTCCAGGCAGACGCCAGACCCAGACCCTTGATTCCTTGATTCCAGACCCCCAGGTGAACCTTGATTCGTCACTCCAAAGAATCCGTTTCCACTGATCTACAGTTCAATTTTGATGTGCTTTGCACCACATTAACCGAGCAGCGCGGTTGGACTTTGTGATTAAAAGCTTATGGGTAGCAGCACGACCATGAAAACCATGCAGATGTGCTTCCTTACGGATGGTATTCATTGAAACAATACTCCCGGATGCCTGTTGAAACTCCTCACGGATGAGGGCCATCGGTTGGGTGCGGTTCTTCCGAATTTCTGGTGAGCACTCGTCGGTCTCTATCTCCCAGTTTCGTTGGTCTGCCAACTCGGGGCACATTCCGACAATCACCGCTCACCTTCCATTTCTTTATCACATAGGCCACTGTCGATTTTGGGTACTTCAGACCGCTAGATATGTTCCTTAAGGATCGGCCACATTTGTGATACCCGATAATTATACCTTTCTCGAAATCAGAGAGCTCCGAACTGCACGGCATCTTGCATGCTACTAATGCCGATGCTGTTTCCTACACGATATATACCGGCAGAGTCCGTGACGTACCTCAGGACCGCAGATATCGTCATTTGCATAGGTGTCCAAATACTTATTGGTAGTCAGTGTAGATCGAACTATACACCATCGATCCATCCGTCCGTCCATCTTTTCATCCATCGGTTCATCCATCCATTCTTCCGTCCATCGATCCATCCCCATCCGTCTATCCGTCCGTGCGTCCATTATGTGCGTCCATCCATTCATCCATTCTAGACACACATTATAAAATGCAGCTTTAAACTGTGTCATAACTGTTTTTGAAAGGAAATTGGAAAAGAAAATTAGAGGTCGATCGATAATATTATTTCTTATTTTTATTAATTAATTAATTTATTTTTTTTATATTTGAGCTGTCAAAAAGACGGATAGTTGTGTCATTAAGACTAAGTATTTTCAATGGCGTGGCCATATAAAGGATCGAGTACTCTTTTTCTCACGAGAACAAAGTCTGACTATGCTAAAAGAGAAACAAAAAGTGGAGTAAACCTTTAAGAAGAGCACTCAAATTGCTAAAAAATATTTAGGTTTATTGTTTGCAGTTAAATATTGTGCATAAATTGTTTTCAAACAATACATATCAGGCTTTTAAGAAAAATGAATTTCATACAGAAAGTTGATTTTGCTTTTGTCAAAGGTAAACCTTAATATTTATTAATTCTTTTTAAAAGTAGGCATATAATTATTTATGCCTTTGTGAAAATGCAACATAAGAATTTAAAATGATAAAATGCTTTGTAACAATCTAGACAACTGGAAACAAAGCTTCCATACCGTGTGTATATATTTACAGTCTTTAATCTTTAACAAGAAAGTTTAATATGCTACATGATACAATCCAATATATTTTGGAGAAGAGAAAGAAAATATTTTTCGACGAAATGGATTTTTTTCCGTTATGGAATAAATTATTTTCCAGTTAATAAAAATAACATTTTTTTTTTAATTTGAAAATAATCAAATCTATTTCAAAACACGTTTCATCCTCGTTATGTTAAATTTTAAAAACAAAATTGTAGCATTACAATTTAAAACAATGAAATCTTTCGTTTAAATTGCATTAAGATTGAAATAAGACATTTTTACAATATATGTATATTGTAAAAATACATATAAACTATATTTATATTAACTACATAATATCATTCAAAATAAGAGAAGAGGAGGTAAAAAGGCCGTTAAAGCAATTTGTCTTTATAATAAAGAAGTTCTATATAATATTGAAATATAATGTTACTCTCTCACTTAGAAAATCCATATGCCTTAAATTGTAATTTATATAATCTTATAGCCTTATGTTATTTAAATACGAAGAAAATTGTTATATTGTAATAGTATTAAAAGGAGCCTGATGGCAGAGCGACTAGCTCTCTGCACGAGAAATTAGGATTTTGCGGATTCGAAATCCGGCGGTGCCATGTATGTTTGTAAATCCACTTTAAACTGTCGGTCCTGGTTTAATATGACTGTTAAGCGTAGGGCAGACAACCCTGCCACGTAAAAAGAAAACATCTTCTGTCTTGAAATCTGGCAATAGGCAGACTCCTTTGGCCCGTTAAGCCAATGAAGAAGAATAGTATTACAATACAAAAATACTGTATATTAGCGAAAAGTATTATTAGTGATAGTAAGATTTTTCCATATTTTAAATTTCTAAATAAGAGTTTAACTGACACGCATGCATATTCGTATTTAAAAATGAAATGCATCCGATGAAGGTTATATTTAAAGCTACTAAAACAAAAAAAATGAATATTTAAGACTTTCATTAGAATTGCGTGTTTCACATAGAATATTAAAAACGTGTATTTTAGTTTCAATATCACATAAAAACTTATCTATTAAAATAATCGTAGTTATTTTCCAATGAAAGAAGATACGAAGGGCTGTACAAAACTAATAAGATATTCACATCTAAAAATATAATCCTTATAATAATTCTTGATTCCCTACATTACTATAAAGATTATTGTTGATAATACATTGTTTTACTATAATCATCTCAATAATTTTTAATGCAAAAATGCATTCATTGACAACTCTCAAATTTATTTCAAAACGCAGATATTTCAGTTTCTTTATGTTAAATTTTAAAACGAAACTGTAGCAATGCAATTTAAAACAATGAAATATTTCGTTTAAATTGCATTAAGATTCAAATAAGACGCTTTTACAATACACATACAAACTAATTTTAATATTTAAAACTACATAATAGCCTTCAAAGTATTTATGAGAAAAGGAGGTAAAAATGTAGTTAAAGAAACGTTTCTTTCTAATAAAGAAGTTCTATATAATATTGTAATATAATGCCCATATAATATTGTAATATGATGTCCATATAATAGTGTAATACACTCATGTCCATAAATTAAGGATAATGAAGTTCAGGCAAAGAAAGAGACAGAAGCAAAACAAATTTGACTTATTTGTTAAGTCTATTTATTAAACAAAAGGTAAAGAGCAAAAAAGATGCTATATGTTTGACATAATTAATAAAAATTGCGATTTTTACTCCCTGGAGCAAATTTCAAAAAAGAACCTATTTTCAAAAAACAGTAAAACATGGTTAGTCTGATGGTTAATATGGAGTATGTCTCCCGGACGATGCAATACAGGCCTTAGAACGCCTAGGCATGCTGAGTATCAAATTATAAATCTGATCTTGGGGAATATTACACCACTCATCAAGCAATACCTTCCGAAGTTCCTGTTGACAGGTGGGAGGGGGTTGACGGGCTGCAATTCGTCTGCCAAGCATATCCCACACATGCTCTATTGGATTCAAGTCCGGTGAGTATGCTGGCCAATCCATACGGGCGATATCCTCCAATTGAAGGCATTCGTCTACAATGTTCTGTTCGTCTGTTTATGGATGACGGGCGTTGTCATCCATAAACAGAAATTCAGCACCCATGGCGCCCCGAAACAAACGTACATGTTGTTCCAGAATGACATCCCGATAGATGTGGCCTGTCATCGTTACACTCTGAACATGCAGGTCAGTTCTGGAACCAAGAATAATTCCTCCCCAAACGCGCCATCCTACACCACCGTAACGGTGTCGTTCAATGGTGTTCTCTTGGTGGTAACGGGTACCTGGCGCTCTCCATATGAAAGTCCGGCGAGAATCAGACTGCAAACTAAACCTGGACTCGTCGGAAAACATCACACCAGACCACTGTTGCGGTGTCCACAATGCATGCTCTCTACTCCAGGTTAATCACAGGCGACAGTGAGTTGCGGTAAGTGGAACACATCTGACAGGCCTACGAGCATATAGACCAATGTGCCCTAAGTGTCTGTACACGATCTGCCTTGAAACTGTCGTACTGGTAGCTGAAGAGAGCTGACGAGACAGGTCTGATGCTATGCTCCGTCTGTTTCTTTTGGCAGTAATTGCTAAATACCGGTCCTCATCGGCGTTGTAACTCGGGGGCGACCTGTGCTGTAACATCTACTCCCATTACCATCATCTTGGAATCGTTGCCAAAGCCTGGAGAGGACACTCTGGGCGATCCCAAGTTCCTCGGATACTTCCAGCTGGGTACATCCACATTCCAGTCGTCCGATAATTCTACCACGTAAAAAATCATCCAAATGCTTCCTTTGTGCCATAACCATGAGGTTATTGCCCTGAAAGGCTTTTAAAGCGCTTGTGAACAATTTTACTTCTTTGCCACCATTCCTTATATACCCCTCTCTTACACTCTCGTCCCTGTGACGTACTATCCGAGCCATCTGGTGGTTTCCTGTAATTTGCATATTCTTCTTCAAGATGTGTGTGATAATTCTACAGGTGAAATTTTTATTTTAGAGTTCAATTTCTGTGTGATTCTGAATTATCCTTAATTTATGGACATGAGTGTAGTATTAAAAGCCTCCTGACGGCCGAGTGACTAGCGCCAATGAAAAAGAATAGTGTTAAATACAAATTGTATTGCAGTATACAATACAAAAATACTGTATATTATCGAAAAATTTTATTACGGAGAGTAAGAGTTTTGTAAAGTTTAAATTTCTATAATAAGAGTTCAAACTGACACGTGCATATTTATGTATAAAAATTGGAACGAAGGTTATATTTAAAGCTATTAAAACAAAAAATATGCATATTTAAGACATTCATTAGAAATACGTGTTTCACATAGAATATTAAAAACGTGTTTATTTGTTTCAATATCAAATAAAAACTTATCTCTTAAAATGATCGTAACTTTTTCCCAATAAAAGAAGATACGTATCAAAACTAATTAGATATTCATATCTAAAAATATAATCCTTATAACAATTCTTGACGCCTTACATTACTATAAAGATTGTCGTGGATAATACATTTTTTACAATAATTAGAATAGTTTCCATCATCTCAATAATTTTTAACGAAAAAAATGCATATTTTGACTACCTAAAATGCATACTTTTTTCTCAAATTTATTTCAAAACACAAATATTTCAGTTTCTTTATATTAAATTTTAAAATGAAACTGTAGCAATGCAATTTAAAACAATGAAATCTTTCGTTTAAATTGCATTAAGATTGAAATAAGACATTTTTACAATACACATGTAAACTAATTTTAATATTTCAGACTACATAATAACATTCAAAGTATCTAGAAGAAAAGGAGGTAAAAATGTAGTAAAGAAACGTTTCTCTTATAATAAAGAAGTTTCATATAATATTGTAATATAATGTTACTATCTCACTTAGAAAATCCGTATGCCGTAAATGCTAATTTATATAATCTTATAGCCAAATGTTGTTTTAATTATTAAATCGTAAGGGTATAGGGCTTGATGGCTGAGTGGCTAGAGCTCTGGCGCTCGGTACACAGGTTTCAGGCTCGAGTCCCAGCAGTGCAATGGATGTTTGTATGGGTTTGAAATCATCTTTAAGCCATAGATCCTGGTCTTATATTATTTTAGAGAGTTGTGGAGGTAGTATTACTGGCGTCGGTAGCATATCTTTAAGCTACATGTGCCTTCTTGGTAGTGCTAAAGGAGTAACAACAGTACATACTATGGTACAACTTATGGCATAAAGATTAACTCTATCTGTATCGCCAGCTGCATTAGAACAACAACATTGTAATAGTATTAAAAGAGACATGATGGCCGAGTGACTAGCGCTCTGGCTCTGAGTGTCACAGGCTTCGAGCTCGAGTTCCAGCGGTGTTATGGATGTTTGTAATGGTTCAGAATCCACTTTAAACTGTAGGTCTCTACTTAATATGCCTTGGCCATAGACCTGACAACCCTGCCCCGTAATAAGAAAACATCTTCTGTCTCGAAATCTGCCAGTATGCAGATTACCTCCTCCTGTTAGTTCTGTTACGACAATGAAGAAGAAAAATAGTATTACACACAAATAGTATTGTACTTTACAAAACAAAAATACTGCATATTAACTGAATATGTTAGTACTGTGAGTAAGACTTTTCCAAAGTTTAAATTTCAAAAATAACTGACACACTTGCATATTCGTATTTAAAAAGGGAATGCATCTGATGAAGGTTATATTTAAAGCTACTTAAAAAAAAATTAATATTTAAGACTTTTATTAGAAATACGTGTTTCACATAGAGTATTAAAGACGTGTTTGTTTGTTTCAATATCAAATAAAAACTTATCTATTTAACTAATCGTTACTATTTACCAATGAAAGAAGATACATATCAAAACTAATAAGATATTCACATCTAAAAATATAATCCTAACAGTAATGCTTGATGCCTTACATTATTATAAAGATTATCGTTGATAATACATTTTTTACAATAATTAGAATGGTTTTTATCATTTTAATAACTTTTAACAAAAAAAAATGCATATTTTAATTTAAACCAATTGAATAATAATCCGTATTAAAAGTTTTATTGTTATCAAAAATATTACTAATAGCAATTTTATTTTTAATAATAAATTATCTAATGAACATTGAAATTAATAGCATTGTAATCCAATTTTTTTTTCATTCTACTATAATTTCTTGGTATAAATATAAACACTGAAAGCTTAAAATTTCATTCTTTGTGGAAATAAGAAACAATGAAGGTAAGTAAAAGCTTTTTGATTTTATTTCTAAATTAAAATTTTTGTAAAAAAATAGGATTTCCTTAGTTAAAACACGGTGATTATCAGTATATTTTTTTAAATTAATGATGTTCAGAGATTTTAAAATATCATATAAGATAAATAATGATGTGTGTTTAATATTAACTGTTGTGTTTTTATAATGTACTGAATCAAAATAGTGATTAATAATCGATAATGAACTCGATAATTTGCTAATTTCCCTTTTATTATTAGTTTTTTTATATTTATTTATTAATTTTTTTGTTTTACTTCATGAAAAGAAAATCTTTTATATAACTATATCTTTTTACATTTTTCATACAGAATATTTTTATTGTAATATTGTATTTTTTATAATAATGCACTAAAATTTAGAAATGTTCTATTTTTTTCTATGTATATCAAGGATAAATTCATGTATAAAGTAGTCATTTGCGTATTAAATATTAAAACTATGTATTTATTATGAAATTTATGCATCAGTTATGATTTCTGTATTCATTATGAAATAAACTCAACATAAATTTTATGCATTCACTGTGAAATTTGAGTTTTTGGGAAGATTTATAGGGATAACAGAGATTTAAGAGTATTTGGAAGTATATTTAACTGAGTATTCGGGAGACTTATAGGGATAACACAATGGACAGAAATTTCTTCATTTCTGAAAGTAATATTAGAGTGATGAGGCATATACTATTGATGAACAAGTCTTTTGAGGACAAATGCTACCACAAAAAAAGGAATACCTCTAAGTCTTAATAATGTTGAATCTGATACGTATGAAGTCTCAAAAGCAATGATGAACCTCATTTCTTCCATTATACTAATCATTGTGAAGTTTTTTTTCAACTAACGTACATTTTAATTATATTTATTTTATATTTGAAATAGACGTCCATTAATTACCATTGAAGTTATCTGTATCTAAACCACAATACAAATAAATATTAATATATTTTTCATTTTTCCAGATGTTAATTTTTACATTATTATCTTATATTGCCCTGGTCCATTCTCAAGAAGTGAGTATTCGTTTCATGTATAGTAAAAAACAAACATTTAAATTTTTTATAAATGGCTTTTCCTATAAAATATTTATTATATTCTAACTTAACAGCAATATATTGCTTAACTATGTAAATCTCAGTCATAATTGAAGTTAGACTTTAATTCTCAGTTTTATTTAATTCACATGGTTAATAAAATTATTATACCAAATATTTACATTAAATTTTAATAACATCACATTCTTTTAAAATTGCCATCCATTCAATATTATTCAAAGTTATGTATATTTGTCTATTTAAGCATTTTTTGATATTCTTAAGTTATATACCGTGATGCAGATGATTCCAGTTTTATATTTTGTGTATTATTTCTTAATGCAAATAACAAAATAATTTTTTAAGATAATTTATTTTTATTATTAAATTTTCAATAAGAGTATAATTAAATTTTTAAAATCCACTTACTTAAATTATAATTTATAAAGAATTGTAATTTATAAAGAAAGAGAAAAACTCTAACATATTTTATTTATAGATCAAACAAGATACCAATTATGGAGGTCGTAGATATGAAAATGCAATGAGTGAATACGGATATGAAAGTTACAATCCTGGAAAATCAAACTACGGCTATGGAATTGAATCTGGAAACAGAGGGCTTCCGAGTGGCTACGGTAACAAGAAAATTTATATCATAATATATCATATCCTTGGACAAACAGGAAGCAGCAATTACAAAGAATCATCCAAAACTCAGGGAGGTTATGAAGACAACATGAAATATGGTTACGAAAAAAATTATGAATACAGCCAAGGAGGATATAGAGGAAAGATAAATTATAATGATGATTCCAAAAATCGGGAAGGTTATGCTGGTAATATGAATTACGGCAACAACAAGAATTATAGATATAATGAAGGAGGATATAGCAGAAACAAGAATTACGGATATTCATCAAAAAATCAGAAAGGTTATGCTGCCATTATGAATTACGACAATAATAAGAGTTATAGGTATAATCAAGGAGGATATAGAAGAAACAGCAATTATGAAGATTCATCTAAAATTCAGGGCGGTTATGATGATGGCATGAATTATGGTTACAGCAAGAATTATGGATATAATCAAGGAGGATATAGAAGAAACAGCAATTATGGAGATTCATCTAAAAATCAGGGCGGTTATGATGATGGCATGAATTATGGTTACAGCAAGAATTATAGATATAATCAAGGAGGATATAGAAGAAACAACAATTATGGAGATTCATCTAAAATTCAGGGCGGTTATGATGATGGCATGAATTATGGTTACAGCAAGAATTATGGATATAATCAAGGAGGATATAGAAGAAACAGCAATTATGGAGATTCATCTAAAAATCAGGGCGGTTATGATGAGGGCATGAATTATGGTTACAGCAAGAATTATGGATATAAACAAGGAGGATATAGAAGAAACAGCAATTATGGAGATTCATCTAAAAGTCAGGGAGGTTATGATGATGGCATGAATTATGGTTACAGCAAGAATTATGGATATAATCAAGGAGGATATAGAAGAAACAGCAATTATGGAGATTCATCTAAAAATCAGGGAGGTTATGATGATGGCATGAATTATGGTTACAGCAAGAATTATGGATATAAACAAGGAGGATATAGAAGAAACAGCAATTATGGAGATTCATCTAAAAATCAGGGAGGTTATGATGATGGCATGAATTATGGTTACAGCAAGAATTATGGATATAATCAAGGAAGATATAGAAGAAACAGCAATTATGGAGATTCATCTAAGAATCGGGGAGGTTATGATGATGGCATGAATTATGGTTACACCAAGAATTATAGATATAATCAAGGAGGATATAGAAGAAACAACAATTATGGAGATTCCTCTAAAAATCAGGGAGGTTATGATGATGGCATGAATTATGGTTACAGCAAGAATTATGGATATAATCAAGGAGGATATAGAAGAAACAGCAATTATGGAGATTCATCTAAAAATCAGGGCGGTTATGATGATGGCATGAATTATGGTTACACCAAGAATTATAGATATAATCAAGGAGGATATAGAAGAAACAACAATTATGGAGATTCCTCTAAAAATCAGGGAGGTTATGATGATGGCATGAATTATGGTTACAGCAAGAATTATGGATATAATCAAGGAGGATATAGAAGAAACTATAATTATGGGGATAATTCAAAAAATCAGAGAGGTTATGATGGCGACTTGAGTTATGGTTACAACAAAAATTACGGTTATAATCAAGGAGGATATAGGAGAAATAGCAATTATGGAGCATCATCGAAAAAACAAGAAGGTTATGCTGCCATTATGAATTACGACAACAACAAGAGTTATAATCAAGGAGGATATAGAGGAAGTAGCAACTATGAAGAATCTTTGAAAACTCAGAGAGGTTATGATGGCGACATGAATTACAGTTACAACAAAAATTACGGATATAATAAAGGAGGTTATGAAGATTCATCACAGAATCAAGGACCTTATGATGGCAACAGGAATTATAGTTACAACAAAAATTATGGATATAATCAAGGAGGATATAGAAGAAACAGCAACTATGGAGAATCATCGAAAAATGAAGGTTATGCTGCCATTATGATGTATGGCAACAACAAGAGTTACAGATATAATCAAGGACAAAATAGAGGAAACAGAAATTATGAAGAATCATCAAAAACTCAGGGAGGTCATGATGGCAATGAGAATTATGAATATAATCAAGGAGGATACAGAGGAAAGCGCAATTATGGAGATTCATCAAGAAGTCAAGAAGGTTATGATGGTAACATAAATTATAGTTACAATAAAAATTATAGATACAGAGAAAACAGCAATTATGGGGAATCATCGAAAACTGAAGGTCGTTATGACTCCTACATGAATTATGGAGGTGATTCGAAAAATCAAGGGAGATATAAGGACAGCATGAATTATGAATGTTCTTCAAAGGATTAAAGACACTATTGTAACATCCTGATTCTTAGGATATCTTTAAATTTTTGAAGTATTATAAGTTGTAATAAATTATTTTTAAGTGATTATAAAATATTTTAAACTGAAATTTGACTAGATTTCAATTTCTTTTATATTTGTTAAACAAGAATTCTACAGGTTTATTTTCACTTCTTTTTGTTTAAAATATTGTCACAATTTCGATTTTAACATAAAATTCTTTAATATCTCATGCGCATGTTTTTACAATATATTCTGAATTCTTAGTAATTTGGTATCTCTTTAAAATTTATTGTGATAAATTTGGATAATATATTCAAAAAATACATTTTTATTGAATGTAAGTTTTTTGTTTCGATTTTTTAATTAAAAATAAATTGCTTTTACATTAACTTATTTGTGTTTATTTTTACAAAAAATTTCATAAAGAATTTTTTTTTTTAGTTTTCAATAAATTATTTGGTAAAATATTTTCAATAAAGTTTATTATAAACATTTTTTTTCTTATAATGTTATTGAAAATGAATGCAGTTTTTTTCATAATTCCTTAAAAAACAAGTCATAGCTTGAATTTCTTCTTAAAAGTTTAATTCATTCAATCAGAAAAAAAATATATTGTACGTGAAATTATAATAAATATATTTAACACATTCTTGATTAATTTAATCACATGCTAACAATGTGTTCTAGTTGAAATTTAGACTGACAATAAAATAATTACCAAAGCACAAATTAATTTAAATTTCTTAAATTTGCTAATTTTGTATCATTTAATGAATTATAATCATTATCTAATACTCACGTAAACAAATTTATTTTTAAAGTAAATATTAATTTTTTAATTGTGTTTAAAGAATTTAAGAATAATAGAAATTCTTTCAGTACAAAATATTAATAATCTTAAGTTGTTGTTTTTTATTTTCATATGTGATAAACCATAACAATTATTAATAATTTTACAGAAAAAATCAGATATTAGTTACAAGATACATTTAACATTTTGATATTAAATCACAAACTACAGCATGTTAACTAATGGGAGAACTAAACATATAATTTGGTTAATTTTACATTTGAATCAGAAAATGTGCAACTGTGCATAAAATGGTGCAATAACTAAACAAGGCAAGTATTGAAAAATGTTTATTTATCTTTTATTATTTTCGAAGACACTTATATATAAGTGTTTTCGCACACTTAATTATATATATTTTACATAACATACAAATCCTTATATATAAGAGTTTTGGTGAAAAATAAAGAATAGATATTGTTTCAAGGAAGTAGAATGTTGTTGAAGGAAATATATATTGATAGGACTCTCAAATTCAGGTTGGCATAAAGAACAAGTAATATAAAAAAAATTTAAGTCAATTTTCTACTTTTTTTTAACTATATTGCAGAAAGTCCTTTATAAATAATTTTCATTCATTTTTTAAGTTAGAAAAAATTATCTCTCATGCACACTTTCTATATCTCTCACTAATTTATTCACGTGTTTCCTTTTCCATCTTGTTCCCTCCTTGACTCAGACTAGAACCCAGAGTGAAAAAAAAAATTTTCAGCGATCTACACGCTTCGCCACAGATGGTGTTTATATTCTGCTAAATATCTTATATAAGAGAAATTTTTTTCTCCCATATAAAACTAAAATTAAACTGAATTGCTGAATTAATGTTTGAAAAAACTGTATTAACATCAAGTGTCATCCACTACATTTTTTAAAAAAATTTACTTGAACTTCAGTGGAAGAATAAAAAGTATTTTATTAAGGATTGAAAATTTGAATAAGATATATAAATATATATAGGGAGAGTGTGTACTATCAGTAGGAATAGAATAATATTGATTGATCGAAATTGATGGGTGACAGAGCTAAAAAGATTTACTTCAATAGATTGATTAGAAAAACAAGTAACATAAAAAAAAAAATTCCAATTTCTATTTTTCCAAAAGTCAATTCCTACTTTTTTTTCATTATATTGCAGGAAGTCCTTTATAAACAAATTTCGTTCATTTTTTTAAGTTTATCTGGCGCCATCTATTGTTAGATATATGCAACTTAAATCTAAAAAAAACTAAAATTAATAAACTAATTTTAACTACTGAATTAATATTTGAACAGACTGTATTAACATCAAGTATCATCCACTACAAGTTCAAAAACAATGTATTTGAACTTCAGTGGATGAATAAAAAGTATTTTATGAACAATTGAAAATTTGCACAAGATATATATATAGTTAGAGTGTGAGCTAATAGAAGGAATTGAATAACGTGCTGATATGTAATGGAGATCTCCTGTTTTAATCCGCTTCCAGTGTCCAATAAAATCACTACTTTTAAGGAATCTCGATTATGTGAGGTTATAAGCGTCTCGAATCGGCAGTCGAATTCCGTTGATGAAATATTTAGAGATTTCTCCGAAAAGATTAATTTAATGTTGGTTGGCAATTCAAGGTATACATAAATAAATATGTGTGTGTGTGTGTGTGTGTGTGTGTGTGTGTGTGTGTGTGTGTGTGTGTGTGTGTGTGTGTGTGTGTGTGTGTTACTGCAAATCCGGAGGATGCTGCAAACAGTGGAAAGCCAAGGGTATTTAGAGGAAGATCGAAATGTCATGCTTCTTCTTTCTTCTTTTCTGTATTCCCATCTTTCTTCCTCCGCATTCGTAATGAAGAACATTTCAGCCTACAGATTTATTGTATTCAGAAACTGAATATGTTATCCACCAAGTTATTCCAGTCCTTCTTTCGTGAAAAGAGATCTTCGCCTGTTGCTCTCATCGGTGTCTCATGTTGAATTTATAAAATTATATTATTTCCTTTCATTTAAGTAGTTCCTGTTTAATTATATCAGAATAAATCACATTTTCGCCAACTTTTTGAAAGTTTTGTTAAAGAAACATTTAGGGAAAATATATTTTTTTAAAAATTGTACATAACAGTCTATAATCAGCATCAAAAATTTGTAAGGCAAATTTTATTATATGTAAAGTATATATATTAAACATATTATATAACGGATTATATAACAAAAATTTTGTCTAAATATAAAAAGCACTTTACAATATAAACCCTTTTTGGACTTACTGAAATTTTTGAGTGCAAATAAATTCTACAAATTACATGTAGTAGCCTATAATTTGCATAAAAAATTTAGCAAAATCCTTTTGCATTATAGTATCAATAAAATAATTATAATGTATATAAAGTATAATCCGCGGATTATACCTAACAAAACTTTCTCTTAAATAGAAAAAAAAACATTTAAATAGAAACGCTTTTTTGATAAAGTTTTTTTTTGGGCTTATATTTATTGAAACTTTTGAAAAAAAAATAAATTCTACAGATTATACATAGTGTCAAGTTGGTCGTCAAAGTTCGCAATAAAATATATGTAAAACATAATCTACGAACGTAACACAACTTTCACCTAAAATACCCCCCTCCAAAAAAAAACATCATATAAAGATAAAAACACTTTTCTATCCAACTCGTGGCTCAGTGGCAACGCGTGCAGCCCAATGGCGTTTTGTGATGTTCAGCATGTTGCCTCGTTAGTCGGACTACCTAGTGGGTCTAATCTGGGTTTTTCCCTTGTGATACGCAAATGCGGGGTAGTTCCTCCTAAAAGGTTCTTCCGAAAGGCACTATCTTCTTTCTTCAGCTTCACGGAATCAAAGCAGACTTCTACCTACTTGTGCACCATCACAACAAAAGCTGCCCCCTTCCCTTCTTCCATGAGAATACACGGGTTCTTGGAGTTTCTAGGTGTTTACGTCTTTAGTGGGATAAGGGGGAAAAAAACACTTTTCTTACAAAGATGTTTTGGAATTAGCTTTCACGGAAAAGTGTGAGGAAAAAATAAATTCTACAGATGCTACATAACGACCTATAAATTTGTAAGGCTATATCATCCGTGAATTATTTGTTACAAAATATTTGCCTGAAGTTATAGTAAATGACATTGGGCAAAAGTTTTGTAATGCCCACTCTACAGATCACTTTCATAATAAGATCAATCTTATAAATATAGTAAACATATTTCAAATTAATATATCAAAGCAATTTGTTTTATTGTATAACACATTCCACTGCATATCTTCAAAGAATACTAACAGACTAAAATCCGATTATAATAAGTACAGATAACATTTATAGTTGTTAACTAATACTATGGTGGACTGATTTAAAATACTCTACGCAAAATGAACTAAAAATAATCCTCATATTACATTCAAATCTAAAAATGAGATTGTAGATATTCAGCTTTGATAATTATACGTAAGGACACGTATTAAGATAAAGTAATGATTATTTTAGCAATTATATTATCTCGATTTCAATTATCTAAATAGTCTCACATGACTTACATTAATGTTCTTTCGTCTTAGACGGACAACGCATAATAAATTTCGATTTGAGATTTTTTAAGTCAAAGAAGTCAATTTTATGTACCTATTAAGTTATAAAAAACAGCATTTAGTGATAAAAAACGTAAAAACATTTGCATTATAGTACCAATAAAAGAATTATAATTAAAAAAAATTATGCTTTCAGTAAAATGAAGGCTCTTTTGAAATTTGATAACATATTATCTAGAATAATCTTGGTCCTTTTATCCACCCAAAAATTTCATTTTAATATCGTGTGATAATTTAAGAAAACATCAAACCTATAATTGACTTTGCTCCGTAGTTGATTTACTCTTAACATAATAATAACCTTTTATTTATATTTATATATACCATTTAATCGAGGGACAGTGTTCGCTAGCTAGCTTGCGTGCAAAAGGACTAAAGTTCGATCAACATTTCAGTACACTGAATTCCCTTCGCGATTGTGATACAGAATTCGTATCGGCAGTTGGACTATATTTATGTAGTTCTCTTTCTGATATAAAAATCAAACATGTAAATGCTATTATTTAAATCATTCAAATTGGCAGTACTTCTATCCAATATCTTAGGTAAAAAAATTGACTGATTAGAGTGGTGTGAATCATTATAAAGTGGTCATCTTACTAGGTGGTAAGATTAATGGAGGTAAACATGTCGAAGAAACACAGAATTATTTATTTAAATGCTAATCGGTAGAGAAAACAGTTGCATGATGTTTGAAAAACATTTGCCAACTTTTAACTTACACTATTTAAGATCTGAGATATAAAGATAATAAACTTAATTCAAATCATCATCATTAGTGGGGCAACAGCCCCATGGAGTGCCAAGGCCGCCCGCCCACTGGCAGATTTCAAGACAGAAGATGATTTTTTTTTTTACGGGGTAGGGTTGTTAGTTCTACACTCAACAGTCATATTAGTCTGAGACCTATGGTTTAAAGTGGATTCCGAACCACTAAAAACATCCATGGCACCGCTGGTACTCAAACCCGAAATTGTGGCACCGAGCGCCAGAGCGCTAGTTACTCAGCCATCAGGCCCCCAATTCAAACAGATTTCAAAACAAACGAAAAGAGATTAGATAGATTTCAAAAGATTTATTGATTTTAATCTATTATTTTAAATGTAGTTCTATCAAATTTAGAATTTATTTTTACAAAAATTAAAAAATAAAATTTCAGAGTTTTCGAATTTATAAAAGGAATTTTCAAGATTTCTCCTCATTCAGTATAGCTAAAATAAAAAATATAAAAATATTTTTAAAAATAGAATTTTATAATATTTACTAATAGAAAATTACCCTACAAGTTTGATAAGAAAATATTTTTTTTTCTAATGCAGCTGGCAAACATATAGACAATTATCTTTGATGCCTTAAGGCAAGCGCTGCACCGCTATTACTCATTTAGCACTACCCAGAAGGTGCGTGTAACTTGACACGGACTACGGACGCGAAGTAACAATATCCCCGCAACCAGGGATTGCAATATCGGACCAAAAGTTCAATGCCGATATTCGGTATTTTTTAGATCTTAATACCGGGACACCGGTTTTAATATCGGTGGTAGAAATTTTTGAAAAAGAAAGGAAGCACAGGTGTTTTTTTGTTTTATTTGCCAGTTTTATTAGAGAATGTAAATATCACAAAAAAATTTGTAACTTATAAATTATAACAGTATATAAAGAATCACAAAAAAGTAAAGGAACATCTTATTTATTTAAATCACAAAAAATGTAAATATCACTAGTCTGTGGTACTATTACAAATTTTAGAAACGTGATCTTAAAAATATAATGCATCAAATGTACTATCATTAAGCCTGGAACGTAATTTTGTGCAAAAATTATCAACTGTCAAAAACGCTCTATCAGCATCTACGCTAGTTGGTGGTACTGTTAGCAATGTGCGATATACTTAAGTATTTACCTATAAATCCCTCATCTTCAAATAAATCTATTTCTCGTCTGATTGTTTTGAATATAGCTGATTTCTGCATTGTATTTTGGTTTGTTGAATTTTTTTTAGTTATCGCTAATTTGTTCAAGAGACAATTCCTTTTCACTATCAACATTAGTGTCATTATAATCTTCGATAACTGTACCGAATTCTTCTGAATGTGGGTAGTCGAAGGAAGAATTCGAAATAAGAATTCACAGATAAGAATAAGAATTCTAAATTTCTAGTAAATACCGTAAAAACGGTATTTAAACTTGTGAATACCGGTATTATAAAATTGTACAAATGGCTCAAAATACCGGTATTCAGTATCCCGGTATACCGGTATTGCAATCCCTACCCGCAACTCTCTACAATCCTGTTAGGCCGGGATCTACGGTTCAAAGTGGATTCCGAACCACTACAAACATCCAAGGCACCTCCGGGACTCGAACCCTGTGATACCGAGCACCAGAGCTCTAATCACTCGGCCAGAAGGTCCCTGATAAGAAAATATAAATTGGATCTAAAATTATGACAAAAGATTTTTTTTTTCAAGTATGCATGAAATGATAACATTCATTATAATAAAAACGAATACACAAATACGAATTACGAATTATGAATATGAATACGAATTACGAGAAGGGTACGAACTTTTAAGAATACGAATTATATTGCAAACTTGAATATTTAATTATTTTATTTACAATTTATTTAAAAACTTTACCTTAAAGTTAACATTTTTAAAAATAGAAGCTAAACATAATATTCTGTGCCTAATCCAATTCTTAAAATTTTCTACAAAATTATTTTAATTCATTTTTTAATAAAATTATAATTATAATAATGCATTTTATTTTTAAAATTTTGAATTTGTGTAAACTTTTTAATTAAATTAATAAAAAACATTGGGCTTTAATAAATTGAAATTTATTTAGCAAATGAAATTAAAATTGGGTTAGTTCAAAAAATAATTTGTATTTTTTGTATTAATTATATTTCTGAAATTATTTCAATCACGTCTGCATTAAATATTATTCATTAGTTAAAAAAGATATTTTTCTAGTATTTTAAGTAACATTTTCTAATTCGTTAAGGAATGCACCGCTCCGATATATTGCAATAAAATATTAATCCTTTTTAATACCATTTCTCTGCCTCAAAAACAAATATCAAGATTGTGACCTAAAAAAAATCCAAAATGGATTGCCATCATCAGCATATTTTTTGATTTCAACTAAATTTCATAGATATAAATATGATACGGAAAGTATAAAACTTCGCATTAGATAGAAATAAGAAACACTGAATGTAAGTAAAAACTTTTTGGGAATTTTTATTTACAGCTTTTAATAAATAATTCTCATTTTAATAAAATTACTTTTCCTTATTAAGTCTGCATTATTTGAATGATAATAATATACATGACATCATCATTTTTATATATATTTTAAAATGTTCAGAATAAAAAAATTTTGATGCGAAACAAATTATTTGTAAATTAATAAAATAGTTATTCTCCATTGCATTAAAAATAATAATAATTGTGATACTTAAAAATATTTCTCTTGAAATCTGCCAGTAGTCAGACGGCCAAGGCCCACTATGGGGCTGTTGCGCCAATGATGATGTTAATACTTATTAAAATGGCCCAATATCTGCTTAATTTATATATCAATTAAAAATCCATTTTCTAATTCAAATTTTCATTTTTTTTTTTTTTTTTAATCTCCGGTTAAATTAATTTTTTTCTCTTCTGTTAACTTTTTCATCGATTCTTCTATAAAAATTCAAAAATTCCGTAATATTCTTCTTATATTTTATGATTACAATTCTTGCATTTTTATATACTAGAAAAATATGTGTTTTTCTCTGTCTCTTTTTTTCTCCTTATAGATGTTTGCTCTTGCTCTATTATCTTGCTTTGTTTTGGTCCATTCCAATGAAGTAAGTACTTTTTTAAGTTTAATATAGATTATTCGTTATATATCTAATGTAATCTGATTACAATTTTTGATTAATATTATCCTGAGAAACAGCATAGATTTTAAACTCGTTGTTTTTCTTATTTCGTCAAGTATATGAATGTAGCATAAAGGTAATTAACTTAATAAAATTATAACTTGGCTCTATCAAAGACATATTATTAAAGACAGTTTTCGTCTTTGTTAGACAAAACATATTAATTGGTAAGTAAAACTTTAGTACTTATTCAAGAACAGTGTCGGAAAATGTAGTAGAAGTAGTTGTACTAGATCAGTGGTCTCCAAAGTGTGGTACTCTTCAAAGACATAGGCTCACGATTAGTTACGAATGTTTGATGGTGTATCACGTGAGTGCGAGGCTGTCTCATGGTTGGTTGCGTCTAGTTTTAATTGCAACATCATAAATAAATAGGCTCTAAACAGCCCGCACACGAAGACCTGTGGGAAGTAAAGCAAATGCGATTTGAGCTGGTGTGATTCTAGTTGGCACTGCTTTTGTGCTCTTAAAAGGAAGATACTTCTGGATGTTTAAGGAAAATCTGCTATCTTCATGCGCATGGGCCTTAAAGCCTCTGCATCTATGATGTTGTGGCCCCCCAAACTCTAGCATCTGATTTCACATAAATGGCAGCACAGTGGGGCCCAGCCAGCTCTGTAGTTTTGCGCCATATTCCTATTTTGAGGCCAAATTAGCTATCGTCAAGTTTAACTTGGTCCTCTTCTCACGGACTTATTTTTTACACAACGATATTTCTTATGATTACCTGCCCAGCAAGCAATTTTTTCATGACTAAAGACTATTTATTAAGCTTACTTCGTACCAGTTGTGTGCCATTCATATTTGTATGAATTTTCATTTTGTGATATATGATATTTTGGGATGTATTTCGTTACCATTGCTCATGATTAAAGTAAATTAAATCTATCCATTATTAGTGTTTGAATTGAATTTAATTACTTTTTTAATTAATATTTGTAATACTCACTTTCCAAGAATCTCGTTTCAAATAATCATCATTTGCAATCCTTTCGCATCTGCTATTATTATTATTATTTTTTTTTTTTTTTTTTTTTTTTTTTGTAATTCTTCTTTTTATTATTATTATTTTTTGTAATTTCTTAATTTGTTGCACATTAATAAAACTCATTATATATTATTTCTTCCTTTTGCCTTCATCAAACAAAAGTTTAAAGATTTTTTTTTTTTTTTTTTTTTTGCATTTAAAGAAAATTCTCTTCATAATTGGTAAATGGTATTTAAAAACGAATATCCAGATATAGTAAGCTTGGCAAGGAATGCAATCTTACAATTTAATTCTGCATATTTATATGGAGTAGCATTTCTTGTAATTACAATAATTAAAACTAAGTATAGAAAAAAATTAGAGATAAAATCAGATCCTCGAATGGCATTAACAGAGAACATCAAACCAGATTTTACCTATATTATTAAACAAAATCACATTTCTCACATTAAATATTAATTAAAAATGTAAATTTGCATTTTAATTTAATTGTTTAAAATAAATACAAATTTAATTTTTGAATAAACAAACACACATATATATAATGACGTCTATTCAAATTTCACTCTAGATGACTAAGAATACAGCTAGTAGAGCCACAATGAACATGAAAATCAGGTTTATTTAAATACTTCTTAAATGTTATATATCTTCAGGATTAGGTGTTGTGAGCTAAATTCGATTCAAGAATGACTTAAAAGAGACGAAGACGTCCTTGTCATAGGGCTACGAAAATAAGAGCTTTCTTTTTGCGATATTACAGAAGGACAACTACGATTGCTGTATTCGCCCCGTGGTTGCAGTGAATCGTACTCATCTAGAGCAGAAATTCGAACAACAAATCCGTACCATCCACAACCATCAGGGACAGTTGCTGATTTGACTGACCAAATGTAGCAAGATGAAAGACCATCCTACAAAATAACATACGGCACCTGTACAACATAATGCATGCCAATTTGCATATTTACATTCAAATAGAAGAGAATACAGCTCTTATTAATATGCCTCCATTTCGTATTTGCAGTGACTTTTCTCACACATTCTTTATTTGTGACATTGAAACTTTAATCAAATAAATATGATGCTTAGACGAATCCTTTCCCAAAATTTCCTTCCCCTAACTTGGTATTGGGATATTTGCTACTAATGTATATGTCATTTACACCTGTTAAATTATAGTTGTTTAAAAAATTACTCATTTTAAAACAGGATACAAATAAATGTTATTATATGAAATTAATAGCTTGGAAAACTTTATTAATAACAACTTTAAGTTTAATGGTTAGTCTATATTTAAATTGTCCTTAAATTTAGAGTGATCTATTTTTTAAATCCACCATCCATTTATTGAATTATACTTCATTTTTTAGGAAAATTTTACAAAAAGTCACACCTTTTGCATAATCCTCTAATTCAATAAATTTCTGTAAATTTAAAAAATTTAAAACAACATTTTTTTTCCAGATTAAGAATTCCCAACCTTACAAATTTGGTTATTCCTTAAAAAGTAAGCATGGTGAACAACAACACAGAGAGGAATCCGGAAAAGCTGGTGAAGCAGTTGTAGGAAGCTATGGTTTCACAGATGCCAAAGGATTCTATCGCATAGTCCACTACATAGCTGACAAAGCTGGATTCAGGGTACAGATCAAGCCCAATGAGCCTGGGACAGGCAAACAGCACCCTTCAAATGTCAGGATGTTCTCCAATGACCTAACTCCAAGGGGAAAGTTAAAAAAAGTTGAGGCGACAGTTAAAGTTGCAGCTAATTCCATCCTCAAATTAGGTGATGTTCAAGGGAGACGTGGATATAAAAATGAAATGAATAGTTGTAATATCTCATGATTGATAGCATGTCTTTAGTAACATTGGATATGGTTATGCAGTTAATAAATTTCAGTGAAATAAAGGGGCATCTTTAAAAGATGGATCTGTTTAAGTATATGGCAGATGATTCAATCATTCCTCTTCACATGGATGTAACATATTAATACCTCTTCATTTTTTTATTTATGTGTAGCATGAACTTTCTATTTCTGGTATCAAATTTACTTCAATATTTTCATTTGTTCAAACAGTTGTTATGTTTTCCAGCTGCAGCATTAGACATCTGTAAGTAGTTTTGATTCTTAAATTATATGACTATCTTTTTTTTAATAAAACACTTTTAATACACAAATTTGCTTGCTTTTAAAAGACCAAATTATTAGTTTGAATGAACTTCATTTTAGGATATTTTATGTAAAAAAATTTATTATTTTATTGATAACGTGAAGCTTTTCCTATGGTTATTTATATCTGAATAAATAAAATATATTTTTTTATAAAATTTGTGAGTTGATCCAATATTATAGATGAGAATACGAATTACATTAAAATTTATTTTTTGTTGTTCAATACTAGTTAATTTCATTCCATTTGTTTAAAATAATGTAACATAATACATTGTAAGTGTT
Organism: Caerostris darwini; assembly: GCA_021605075.1. Lineage (NCBI taxonomy): Eukaryota > Metazoa > Arthropoda > Arachnida > Araneae > Araneidae > Caerostris > Caerostris darwini. The sequence goes on along the minus strand of BPLQ01013317.1, from coordinate 92,326 downwards.
CTTTTTACAAAATGCTTGTATAATCATTATTACTACATGTTGTTTATTAATATTATACATATGGTAGATACATATGATCATTAGTAAAGGTTGCAAGTTATTAATTATATGAATTGTAATGGTGTTTAAAATGTTGTATTTCGTTGACATTGTAAACACTTGAATATCAAAGTAACAAATTAGTTATTTCTGTAATTAATTTTTTTTTATCTTATTTCTTGTCATTTTAAAACACAATGAAAAATTTTCATTTATTTTGTTAATTAAATTTGAATATTGAATGATAATAGCAGTTCTTTTTCATGTAATTTTTTTTTTTAAATTCATAAAATTGTAGGTTTTAAATTTAAAAAAGAAAAAATTAAATAATATAAATTTAAAATATTGAACAAATTTAAATCAGTATTAAGTTAATTAAATATCTGCTGATAAATTACTAAAGCTACTAACCATTTGTTTTCTAATTAAAATAAAGATTTTTAAAAGCTTTAGATATTACAGAAATTCTTGAAAGAAATTTTTCATGAACTGATGTTAAAACTAAATTAAATATTTTTATCAAAGTAAAACTTATTCTTAAAGTAAATAATATAAAAAAAACTTATTTCGTTATTAATCAAAACGAAATATAGGAAAACATGTAATAAATGAAAATACTTCGTATTTTAATATTCGATTAATCATTAAATATAAGTTCATTTTCTCTTCATTTCAAAATTTAAATATTAAAAAATATATTTCTTTTCTTTTTTATTTTTAGCTAATCTTCAAATCTCAAATAACAAAAAAATATAATTAACTCTTAACAGTTATATTAATAATTAATTAAGATCTGTTTTGTTTCACCAATGTTAAAAATATTATATAATTCTATTATTTATAAATTCGTGAAAGAATATGTTAATCAAAACAATATTTAATAATTTAAATATGCTAATCTTATTTAATCCTCTTCTAAATGCTCATGAAACGCTCAGATGGTCAAGAACACTCTTATATTGCAAAATATTTATTTTTTAATATTCAAGAAGTTGACCATGAATATAAGTTAGAACAAAACATTTCACTTAATTGTTTGAACGAGGTTGGTTTGCAAAAACTGAATACAGCATTCATAGTAAGATATTTTCTATTTCGTTCTTTAAATTTTCAGTTTTTCTTTTCATTTAACATTTTTATTTAATAAATATAATAGTATATTTAGTTAAAAGTAGCATTCAATTTTTTAGAAAATGTAATCAAATGATAAATTTTCACATGCTGAATATTTAAAATTCGTTTAAAATATTGAACAAATTTAAATTAAGTTAAATGTTAATTAAGCATTTAAGATTAAATATTAATTAATGAAATTTTAATTAATCGTTAATGTTAATTAAATATTAGTTAGTTAATTAGTCAAGTTGAATGTTTGATGGTAAATTGCTAAAGCTGCTAATCATTTGCTTTCTAATTAATGTAAAAGTTTTTAAATGCTTTGGATATTAGGGAAATTTTGAATGAAATTTGTATGAATTGAAAAATGTTAAATTTAAATTAAATACTGTTATCAAAGTAGAATACGTTTATAAAATATAATATTTATTTATTACGTTAGTAACTATCTAGTTTAGTTTATTTAAAATATTTGATAGCTAGCTATAAAGCTAGTTTACTTTAAAATGTTTTATATTAATATTTTTAAATAAGCATCCTATTTTAATTATATTTAAAAAATTATGTGTAGTAAAAATAAGTTTTTTTAAACGTACTTCATTTAATTTTTTCTTTCGTTAAATTTAGAACTTGTATTTTAAAACGAAAAAGTTAGCAGTACATTTCTGTAGTTGAGTTATAGTTCTGGATTTTACATCCTTTTTTTAAATTTCATTTTTATCACGAGAATTATCAATGATACATATTTAAAAGTATATTATATTTCAAAATGGAGAAACTGCTAAATTTATCTACATTGCTCAGGTACATTTCTAGTCACATCATGATCTATATTGTGAATGAGGAAAAAAATATATGAAATTATATCATTCTTACGGTAACAACTTATCTAAGGATTTCATTATTATTTAGTTTTATCTTTATCTTTATCGTAAGCATTTTTCAATCTGAAAAAAATCTAAGATTTTAATTTGTACAATTACTCTGCAAATCTAAATATTGCATAAATAAATGACATCGTATTATTTTAATTGATTTATTTCAAATAAAACTTGTCAAGATATTTTTTTTTTTTTTCATTTTTTGTTGGGTTTACGATAAAACTATGAAAAAAATCTATTGAAACTCATAAAAATAACAATAATATATTAAAATACCACAATAATAACAAATAACACGCATAAAATTGAAAAGAACAAGCAATAATAACAATTGCTGCATAATATCAGCATTATTTTTATAATTAAAAATGTTAACGTTGTTTATGTTGCTTTTTAAATAAAATTAAAGTTATTTCAACGATATTTATAATAAATATTTTAATTTATACTTTTATATTATTTATCTTATTAACTTTATTAATCAATTAAAATATAATTATTAATTTATATTAAAACATCTTACTAAATTCTCATCAAGATTAGATAATAAACAAATGACATATCGAACAATATATATTTAAAAAAATGCTAAATATAGTTGTAAAAACAATTATACTTTTAGAATTATATAGCACCAGAAATAAGTCTTTAATCCAGATCTGATTTTATTAAACCAATGTTCGAACAATGACATCACATCAAAATAAACTAGTAATTTGCAATAAATTACAAATTAATAAATTTACATTTCTTTGCCTCAAAAAGAAAATAGTTAAGTTTATTATCTAATATTTAATAATAATATTATTTATATTTATTAAGTTTATTATCTAAACTGGAATACATTTAGAACAGATTAGAAATAATGCTAATTATACTTTTATTTCTAATTAATAAATTAATTTAATTTCTACTTAATTTCTAAATCTAATGCTAAGATTATTAGAATTAAACCGGAATGCATTATTCTTTAATTTCAAGTCATAAATTTGACCTAAAAGTAAAGATTGGATTGCATTATTAACACTTTGCCAATTCGATAAAACTTGTATAAATAAGTTCACAGGAAAAATAAAACCACATTTAGTAGAAATATAAAATTTCGAGAATAAGAAAAGATAACATATTTGCTTCTTCAATGAAATAAATTATCTTCTTTTAATAAATTTACGTTTGCTGTCCAAAAATTAAATTACTTAAACATTAAATTCGTGACATTAATTAAACTATCATCATTTTAAAATATTCAGAATAGCGAAGATGTTAGATATTAATATGTTAGAATGTTATAGTAGATATTAAATGTTATTATTTAAGATCAAGAAATGGGGGTTTTTTTTTGTATAGCAATAAATATTAAGATATTTGTAAAATTTATTTAAAAGAACATGATATTTCTTTATTCGTTATAAACCTGATATATAAATTAAATGAATTTTTTTTTAATTCAAAAATATCTAATTATAAAATTTATTTCCTCTACAATTCCAACTTCTGATTTATTGAAAAAATGCACTTTTTATCTATTCATATTGCTAATTAAAATTACAGCTTATATTTTATTTAAACATTGCATTTTTGTGTTTTATTCAAATATGTATTTTTTTTTTTTTGTATAGATGATTATTCTTGCAGTTTTGTTTTCCATTTCCTTGGTCCACTCACATGAAGTAAGTGATTACGTCATTTAATATCGATTTGGATTAATAATTATAAAAAAATAACATATATATTAATAACTCTTTTAAATATAATTTGAAATTTCTCTTATTTGAAAAGATTTTTGTTTCATTTAAAAACTACATACACTGAGCATATAAGATAATAGCATATTATAATATAACAAATGTTGTATAATAACATATTATAACAAATATTAAATAATAATTTATTGTTATATAACTAATATAGTATCATTTTACATAATTTACTAAAATTATACTTTGACTTTATCAAAAATTAGCTATTAAATTACAATCATTTTCATTGTTCTAAAACTTAAAAATTCTATTTAATATGTTTTAGCAATCTCATATATTATTTATGAATATAACTTCCTTCAAATCTGGTCTATTATAATTGGTACAAAGATATAAAATTTTAATTTCGTCGATATACTTTACTAACCATTCAAATATCAAAACTAGAGAATAATAAAAAGTTTAATCAATTATTTAAAAATGCAAAATAAAAGTAACTTTTTTTATCCAATAGTTATTCTACTTTAATATTGTACTTAGACCATTTTTAGATGCAACTCATAGAATCAAATATCTTTCACGCTTTAAGAGAAATTTTTTTAAATTATAATTCAATCCAATAACTTTGACCTCATAATTCAAATTCAATATAAACTGAATTCCGGAAAAATTTGCACAATGGGAATGGTCAGAACCAATTCAAATTTTACATATGGATTTGTAAAGATAAAATTGAGTGATTACAAACTGAAAATAAACGAATCTTTTAACGGAGGGTATTGATGCATACAGGTCCAGTATGGCATCTTGCAACATTTCATTCCACAATTGTTATGCTTCTGGTGCAACCAAAATTTCTATCTTGTCTATCTGGTCCGTCCTGATAATCCTTAAATATTCAACTGGTGATAAATCTGGGAATCAGGTCGACGAAAAGAATAGATCAATATTGATGCAACCTTGTGATAGTGAACTTATTGGAACCAACACTGTATTACATTATATTCAGAACAATCAAGTTGGCAGCAACTTACTGTACTGATCCCCCAGTCTCTTTCATTCTAATGATTCTTGCTGTGTGTGGCCTAGCATTATCTTATTGCAAAATACCTCCTGAATATTGTGCCCTGAAGGGCAACACTTGAGGTTGAAGAATGTTCTGAAGGAGTTTTGCAATGATTTAGACAGTCACAGAGGCCCATACAGTTCATGCAGTCTGAATTTGGATGCTGGAAAAGATACAATTAGCTGCATGCGTGCTTGTTAAATGATGGGGTGGTCCTCTAGGTCATTGGACTTCTGAAGTGTCTTAAGCTAAGATGTGTGTGTGAACTCATTTGTCCAGCCATTTCCTTAAAGTACTGTCAGAAAAATCGAAGTGGCGACAATTCACTTGACAATATAATACGACACAACAATATGCTTGACACAAACCTTCGTGCAAAGTTCCGCAACTGCCCAGTAGCTCATTCTTAAGCTTATTGGGTCGCAACGTAATATTACTAAATTTTATGACAGCAAATGTATTTTTGTAATGTATGTTTTAAATTTAAAACTTAAACTTCTTCCAGATTCATCAAGCCCAACCCCACAAGTTTGCCTATTCTGTCAAAGATAAATATGGTGAGCAACAAAGAGAAGAATATGGAAATGGTTCTGGCAGTGTAAAAGGAATCTACGGTTTCACCGATGCCAAGGGAATCTATCGCAAGGTCACCTATGTTGCTGACCATGATGGATTCAGGGCTCAGGTTAAGACCAATGAACCAGGAACAGCTAACCAGGACACCGCAGATGTCCAGATGTCTTCCAATTATCCTTACTCAAGAAAAGCAGATGATCTCTACTTTTCCAGCCCTGAGGATGAAGTTGAAATTGCAACAGATCCCATATTTGGAAAACTTACTGGTCATAAAAGGCTTGGGTATAGAAACAAACTAAATGGATATAACCTTGGATATAGTGAATATGACTTTGACAACTTTAGATATGGTTCTGAAGATGCTTTAGAAAATGAAGAAAGGAAGAGAAATCACGACGCGTCCTTAGATTACCTCTATGATGCTCTCATAGATAATCTTCTATTAGAGGAGGAATTATCTAGTGATTAAGACACTTCCTCATAATATCATGTTAATATTTAATTGGATTCTTACTTAATTCAATTTTATAGATTAATTTTCGTGAGTACAACACATTAATATAATTGCAATACTTGTTCTTGCATTTTATTAAAATGTCCTATTTCTTTCATTTTTTTTTTCATCAAATTTGTTTTTATATTTCCAAATTGTCTGATAATTTTGTGTTTTTTTATTGCATTACAACTTTCATAAATATATACTTTCTAATTTTTGTATAAAATAAATTTTTATCTTATCTTCCGAGATAAACAAACGTTAGCAAAAACTAAAAAAATCAATAATTTGTTGAATTTGAAGTAAACAACATTATTATGTAAAGTACTACTTAAAAAAATATTTTGTTGCATTTTTTTTTTAATATTTATTTTGTACTTTCATAAACGAAATATAATTTTCATAAGATGTTAAATTTATGAAGATTTATAAAACAATAAAAAAATTTTTATTGTAAATAGAGAATATTTAAATGTGTAAAAGTGCCAAATCATTTAAAACTAAAAAAGCAAATCCTAAAAAGACAAATCATATAAAAAAAACAACCTAAAACAAATTTCTGTCATTTTTTACTAATTTCATTAAAATAAACATGCCTTTTGTAATCATCATAAATGCCTTTTAATCAGCATTGATCATATGTAATTAAATAAAGCTGTTTACCAGAAAACACTCTTGGGGTAGATGGCTAAAAAATTGTGTAGTAATTTATTCTTCTATTTGTTTAATAATTTTTGGAAATAATCAGAAGCAATTGTAAAGTGACAATAACTAAAATATCATTTTATCAATTAGAAAATATTTGATGGATAGCTCGTTAAGTTTCTAAATTAAGGGTAGATGGGTTAGAAATAATTGATTATGAACCAAACATTTCAGTATCTGTGTTGTGGATGAGCACCATAAATGTGTTGAACGAAATACCCTTCCATTGGGATCGAGGATGATAGAAAAAAAGTGTGAAGCTCCCAGATATTGCCATTGGTGCTGATCGTTCAAAATTCTGGCAGTTCAGTTAGTGTGCAGTAGCAGCAAGCACCTCCCTCGGGCAACGGGCGTACCTGTTACGGAGTTCCTATGTGATTTTAAGAACCACGAAAACCTCCACATCTTAAAGTAGTTAAAATATTTGCGCAAAATGAAGCTTTGCTTAAATTGAAGAGTAGTAATAAAAAAGAAAAATAAAGAATTTAAGATAAAACATATCTTGCTTGAGAACAATTAAAGCAAGAGACCGAAAAAGCTAAAGCTAAAGCTATAGGTACAATTAAGAGTCCGTTGACGATGCCCAAAATAATAATAATAATAAAATAAATAAATAAAAAAAAAGTAAATAGATAAGATAATTAAAAGTTTGCATAAGTAAAAACAAGCTATTAGAATAAATTAAAACTAATAACAATTAAAAAGTTAAAGACCAGATAGCTATTATTTAGATTAAGGTGCACATCGTAGCAATGAATTAAAATTTAAAAGCCAAAAATTGCAGCTCAGATTCGCTTGAATTGATTAACGTAGCCAAGACTCAAGCCACAGCGGTAGAATCCATCGCCGAGGAATAAATTCCCCCACGTTTCTTCAGTGCCGGGAAGGACTCCCAGTGCGTATCGTAGATAGCTCTGGGCCTTTTTTTGGAGCTCGCCACACCTCGATGGTATACAGGTATTTGTCTAATCGCTTCGTGCGCCATGGATAAAACTGAATTTGCCCCTTCTTTGCCTTCCTATAAGCGAATAAGACGTCAACATCCCTATATTCGAAGACAGCTACCTGATTTAAAACTTTTTTTTTCTTCTTCCAATGCAGAGCGGCCTGGTGGTCAAGTGGCTAGCGCTCTGGCCTTTGGTATCCCAGGTTTCAGGTTCGATTCCTGGCGGTGGCATGGATATTCGTTAGTGGTTCGGAATCCACGTTAAACTGTAGGTCCCGGTCTGTTTAGCCCAAAGTGTGCACAATATGACAGTAGAGCGACAAAGCAAACCGAACCAATCTTCCAATGCAGCTGGCAAATAGACCGTGATCTTCGCCATAAGGGCTGCACCGATGTTACTCACTTTGCATTACCCAGGAGGCGCGTGTAAATTGATGGTAAGCCATGGACGCGGAGTAACAATGCCCCCGCAGCACTCTACGATCCTATTAGGACCGGGACCTATGGCTTAAAGTGGATTCCGAACCACTACAAACACCCATGGGCAAAGCCGGGATTTAAACCCGATACCTGTGGTACCGAACGCCAGAGCGCTAGCCATTCGCCCGTCAGGCTCCCGATTTAAAACTTAAATTTAATATTTTGCAATTTCTCTTGTAACATTAATTTAATATTCATTTTAATTATATTGATATTATAATGATACTGATAATATATAAATTTAAAAAACAAATAACATAAAATAAAAATAATTTATTTGATCTCTGATCATATTTCCTTAAAAAAAGTCATATTAATAGCTTTAGCTTAGAAGGTAATCTTCATAGAGATATTCTCAGTGGATTTGTTACAAATAATAAAAGGGAATTTTGTGAATATGTTGCAAGTAATTAGTTATAAAAGGGATATAAAATTTAAATCTAATTGGAATTATAATTTTCTACTCATAATTTATAATAAATTATGAAGCAAAGAGTACAAAAAAATGTCGTAGCTAAAAGAAGCGTGTTTGAATAATCGACGACTTCGTTTCTTTCCATTTCAATAATTTTATATCTATAAATGTATTTTTTAATTTGTATTTAATCCTTAAATTAATCTCTAAATCTCAAAATAACAAAAATCATTTAATATATTATTCTTGATATCCTTGTGTTTAAAAACTTTTGATGTTGATTTATTACAACAAAAAATACGATAGTTTAAGATTCTAAATACGTCTGAATTCATGAAGAAATGTATTAGTCGATACATTCCTTTTTTCTAAATCTTTTAATCTGCTTTAATCCTTTTTTCGATGCCCTTGAAAGATTTAAAAATCATGTTTATCTAAAATTTATTCAAAAAAATTGCAAAATACTGATTTTTATTATCTTTTATAACAATTAAACTAATGATGAATATAAGTAAGTATAAGAACTCTAGAGGTAGATCTAATAATGTCTTAAAAAGGTTTCCCCCCTTTTTTTTTTTTTTTTTTTTTTTTTTCAGTTTGAATATTTGAGTATTCTTAATTAAGTAATATCTTTTTATGATTATTTAAAAGTAATAGGAAACATAATTTCCTATGAGCATGCGCGCTAGAGAGAAAAAGCTAACGGACGTCCTACGGTAACTAATGTACGGTATGCAGAAACTCTCTATTATCTTTTGACCGAATACAACATAAGACTCTTAAACTAAATATTTTAAAACACTATAAATGTAAAAAAAATCTTGAATTACTGTTTTAAACTCCTCTTAAAATAATTAAAACTATAAATACTTTTAATTTTTAAAATTGTGGGGTTTGTTTTAATTATTGAAATGCTTCTAAAATAAAGATAATGTTAATTTATATATTTTTTAAATAAATAAAAGAGTTTTATCAAAATAAAGTTGTGTAATATTAAAGTTAATAATTAAAACAGTCTAATTTTATTATTTATATTACACAACTTTATCTCGATAAAACTCTTTTATATACCTATATTAGTATATGTTCTGTTTTTTTATCCACAGAGCAATTTCTGCAGTATTATTTGTCAATTTTTACATGTTTATTTATTAAAGTTTTAAATTTAATTTTTGTAGAATTATTTGAGTTACCAAAAAAACTTTTTTTTACACAAAATAAATAATTACGAAAAAAGTTCTGACAATTGTTATCAAATAATTACGGAAATTTATATCATTTTATCATCAGATCTGAAGAATTTTTTCTGGAAGTATGTCAAATTCAACGAAGCGTTTCTAAACTTAAGGCTGTAATTTCATGAGTGAAAATGAAAGTGAATGACTGCTTTTCCTTATTGGAAAACAATGAAAATGAGGTTAACTTTTTCCCATTGAGAGTTCTTGATTCGTTTTGGAATTAAATTTTTGTTGATTTTCACAAGAATTTATTTTTCCATCAAACAATGTTCTAGATTAAATCATAGGCAAATTATAATTGATGTATTTTTTAAAACTTTTATTGAAGAGTGTTTTAAAAATAATTCTTAATCATGATAAAATAGTAATAAAAATTTAAATTTTTTATACAATAATAAAAATCAAGAATTGTTCAAAATTATGTAGTTTTTAGGTAATGTAAAAATTACAAAAAAATATTTATTTTTATTAAAACAATTTCAATGAAAATATAGAAAAGAATATTAAAAAAAAGCATTACATAAGTTTTATAATATAATATTAGTAAAGTACCAGTAATGTTAATAATTAAAAAAAGGTATTTTAATTATTTATTTAATACAACTTTTTTAATAAAATAATTTAATATAATTTTAAAATATAATTGTGAACATAAGGTTTAATTTGGATACATTTTAATAATAAAAAGAAAGCTATATATTTTCAATCGCTAACTAAGAATTTTGATTAATAAAATATTAAGAGAAGCCCATTTTTTCCGGTTAAATTATGTAAAGGATTAAATTACATAAATTATAATATTTTTTAAGGTAGGAATAGTTTTTAAACCTTTAATTCACCTGACAACTTATTATACATCGTAAAATGTCAGAGTAAAATTGCAAAATATTTTTATAAAAAGAACAAATTAATATTGAAAGAACATTTGTATTAACAGAAAATTTTTAAATATTATGAATTACTTAAGTGGAAAAATTATATACATGACTGTAAATCAAGTGGATTATTGAACAAATGTGGGACTCGAATCCGAAACCGGTGACACCGAGTGCCAAAACGTTAATCACTCAGCCATCAGGACCCAAATAAATAATGAGTAATTCAAAATTTATTTTTCTAAGTCGTACTAATAAAAAATTAAAAATCAATTTTTCTTGAATTTATATAATTGAGATGAATACTTATTTACATCTAACAAAATTAAACAAATTATCAATTGGAATTTAACTTAATTAAAATAATTATCATTTATAATTGTAAAACTTTAATAGTACTGCAAATTTTATAGAATATTAAATAATGTATTTTATATAATAAATAATAAAATAAAATAAGAGACGAAAAATTCATCATTAATTTCTTTTATTAATAGATTTATCTTTTTAAAAGAATTTTAATTTATTTTAATTTATATTTTAAAAAATGAAAAGCAAATAAGGCAAAAATGTTATATACTAATTAGATAAATATATTTTACTTAAAAGCTATAACAATTGTAATGAATTACATAAAGAGATTCAACTATTCAGAATAATAAAATAAAAAAAAATGCTGAAAATACAAGAAACAAAACGTTCTTGTTTTTATAAATAACAAAGAATTTAAAATTTAAAATTTTTAGGGTTTATAAATTACGACATTATGTTCATACTTCTGATTAAAATATTAATAATACAAATAATAATGCAACAATTTTAAATTTTTAAAATGCAGATTTTTTAAATTCAGGTTTCGTAATTTTCATCCTCTATTTCACTAACATCGAATACTTTCTTTAATCTCTTCAAAAAGTTATTCAATAGTTAAAATTTTACGAAATTGTGAAGAAGAAAAATCCACTTTTAATGTTGAGAATCAAATCGTTCAGAATCTCTAAAAGAATACAGAAATGAACAACATTATCCTCAAAAATTATTTTCCTAAATGAAAAAAATAAAGAACTTTTCCGGAAATAAGCAGTTTGTATTATTTTAAATAGTTTGTAATTAATTATACGAATGTTTAAAATATACTTAAGATATTTAAAACTCGTCTAAAATATTTTTGGGGGATTTTTTCCGCTTTGAATAAATTGAAGTGAAATATATTTGCAAGTAAATTTTCAGAATTATTAACTTGAAAAGAAACGTTAAACTTCAATTCGTTATTAAACATGTATATTAGAAATGAAAAGTATACATTAACTAATTAAAAACATAATTACTAAAACTTACAACGAACGAAATAATCATTAATATGGAAAAATACCTCAGACCTATCGTTAACAATTGTACATATCCCAGAGATAATGACCATATAAATATTCGAGAATATTTAACTTGACCCTCTGATGATTCTGAATTTTAGAATTTCTGTTGTATTTTATCCAACTTCTAGAGCTCTAAAAGCTTAGGACACTTTTTCTTTTTAAATTAATAACTTTGTTAGTACTTTGTAGTTGTTTTGTCTACTCTTAATAAAGCAGCTGCTAGCATGTTGAGTATTTCTGTATTAATTTATGCATGCTTGAGAGAGCAACTTCTAGCGTGCTAACAACATACAATTTTTTTTTTTTTTTTTTTTTTTTTTTTTTTTTTTGCTCTGAATTAATAACTTTCTTAGTTCTCCGTAGTTGTCGTGTTTGCGCTTTAGCCAGCTGGATATTTCTTTAACATTTTGTCAAAATAATAAATGTCTTAAATAGGGGTTTTAACACGCTCAAAACTTAGGACTCTACTTCTTTCTTTAAAATTTATAATGTTGTTAGTTCTCTGCAGTTGTTTTGTCTGTACCTGATAAATCAGCTGCTAGCGATTTGAAAGTTGGTCTCTACAATAGTCTGTTGTAAATTTTAATAAAGAACCTCTATACCTATAATTACAATAATATATATACATAATTGTCGTTTTTATTCTTTAGCCAGCTGAATATTTCTTTAACATTCTTTAACATTATAATAAAACATAATATATTTTTAAAAAGATGAATTTTAATTAACTAAAAGAAAATTAATGAAATTTAGACTGTGACGTTTTTCTTCTACGAATAATTTATTATATTTCAAATAAGAATTGCATCCAAAAAAATTCTTTTTATTTTTAATATTAAATTTTAAATATTACCTTCGATTTTCCTTCAAACTTTCTTAAACTCTTACTTTCAAATATTTCGTTATCGTGAATATTTATTAATATGAACAATATTTTATGAAATTTCTGGCAAAACAAATTTTAGGTTAAATTTTGTAAACTGGTATTATTCAAACAAAAAAAAATTAAAGAACAACTTTCAGTTATTTTTTCTCACGCCTTATATATTGAAAAAATGGTACTGAAAATTAGAAAAGAAACGAAAACAAAATATACTATCAATTCACATTTTTTCAATCGTTGAATTCTTTTTATTTAATTCTAATTTTCAGTAAAACGACAGAAAACAATGTTAAGTGCGTGAAAATGAAATGGTTGTATACAGTTTGTTCCCACTGATAACAATTTAGTTTTATTACATTTCAATGTATAAAAATAAAAAGAACATACGAATTGAAACTAAATGATTGAAAACCCAACAATTGTAAAGTGAAATCAAATAACGATATCAAGAAACTTTTACTCTAATGGATATACTTCACGCTTCAGTTATGTAATGAGAAGAATCAAAGTGTACAATGCTATTGAATGCAAGAATTGCACAGAATTAGAACTTCTAAAAAAATAATGCCATATAAGACAAATTGTTGATCATTTTGCAAGTTTGGGTGCAGATTTATTTTTTTATATTATTTTATTTTATTTATTTGCTTATTTATATTTTTTTCTGATACAATAAAGCAAAAGAAACGGAGAGCCAGGGAGTTTATTGTAGATAATGACACTTAATTTAGCCTACTGGTTGCAGTAGTACTCAAAAATTGGCCAGATCTTGACCTTGTGAAAAATGCCATTAAAATTCCAATTACTGATATTTTGATTTCATAAGTTTGCTCCAGAATTTTAACGTATCAATCGATTTAGCTACCCATTACTTGAGATTTTGTGAGTATATAAAGGACAGGGTAGTACAAATTTGGTATCAGAACAGCAGTTTTCAAACTTCAAAGTTCCTTGGATCTCTAGTGATAAAATATTCACTTATTCTGTATCAAAATGTCTTTGAAGGTATGTTTCTTATAAACTTTCTTACTTTTAAAATCTTATTTCTAAATCTTTATATTCTGTTCAGAATTTTCTGTAAAATCAATAACGATGCTTTTTTAAAAAATGTTAATTTTAAATTTATAATTGCTTCAAATTTAAAAAAAAAAAATCAACAACATGTATAAGAAACAAACTTTTTTAATTACACTTTTTTAAACCAATGATAAAATATTATTCAATTGAATAGAGTGAAATAGAGTGAAAAACTACCAAAAAATATTTTAAACATTTATTTTAATTAATCTCATAAATCTGGCGCTCAGTGCCACAGGCTTCGGCTTCGAATCCCATGGATGTTTGTAGTGGTTCAAAATCCCCTTTAAACAGTAATGGCTGATCTAATATGACTGTAGAGCGTCGGACGTAAGGCTGATAACCCTATCTTGTAAAAAGAAAGTATCTCCTGTCTCGAAATCTACCAGTAGACAGACGATCTTGGCCAACCATGGGGTTATCGCGTCGATGAAGAAGAAGAATCTTATAAATAGAAACTGGTGGTTTAGAAAGTTTTTCTAAAAAATAGTGGAGTATATCTATGGTGTTTTCCAAAGCCGAACATTTTTATCTGAAATCATTTTGAATTATAACTGCAGATATGTAGCATATTCATCGTTAGCCAGGTTGCAGTTAGATTTTAATGTTGCATTCACATTTTGGCACTATAGTTCATAATGATCATTCTAAGGGTGACATCTGGACATTAGCCTCCCCCTCCTCCTCTTCAGCTCCCAGAGACCAACAGAACGACTTTCTGGCGTTCAGATTTATCATGCACATGTCGGGTTATGAATATACCTTCTTTTTTTAGAAGCCCATCTCGTTAACTCCAAGTCCATTCCAATCCTGATCTATATCAATAAATTAATAAATATTGTCCTGAATTTTAATCAAAATTAACATCAGACTCATTTTTTATGTTTAGGTTAAAATGTCTAGCTAATTAATTATTTAATATATTTTTTTTTAATTTCCTCAGGTTATTGTGATTTTAGCACTTGCAACTATTGCATCAGCATTCCCATTCGTTCCCATAGAAGGAGGGGTAAGTAATTCAAATTTTCATAGTAAATATCAAAAATTAAATTCCAATCTTTGTTCTTCTTTGCCTTCTTAAAATAAAATTACTTGAAAAGTTATATTAAAAGGAAATTAGATTATGTTCAGCAAAAAGGAACACATACGAAATCTAAACTTTTTAATTTTGTGTAATACGTAAAAGGACACTATCAATTTTTCTTATAAACAAATTATTTGTGTCTCTAAAATCAAAATGTTTGAACAGAACAGTGTTCAGCATACAAAATACAATGAGTATAACTCTTAGAGTATAAACTCTAAGCTTTAATGCATAATGCCTATATGTCTTGATTAGTTTTTCTGTGCTAATTTAATACAGATAAAAGCATTTAATAATTTTATATCATTTTATATAAAAAAGAACTCACTATAATAAGTAATATATTAGATTATTAATACATGCTAAATAATAAAATTAATTATTAATTAGTATTTGTTCTTATGTTTTAATTAGTTTTTCTAGGCTAATTTAATACAGGTAAAAGCATTTAATAATTTTTATTTCATTTCCATCTAAAATTTTATAATTTGAAAAAAAAAGTTACAGACTTTCCTATTCAGCCCATCAGTAGATAAATAACTTATAATCAATTCTTCAGAAACCCACAAATATGGTCTAGATAAAAAGTTTGTGTAGTACAATTATCTGATAATAAATCCAAGTTCGATTTCCACTGATGTTATGCATTGAAGTCACTGATCTGAATGGTTAAATCAATGACGATTGTCAAAGAGTATGTGTCAGCTTGAATCACATAGTTAGTTAATTTCCTTAGAAACTAAATAGATATACGAAGTAATTACCTTGAAAGTCTTCCCGAAGGCCTTATATTTCCTACTACTTGTCAAGTATAAGAAAATACACATTACACTTAAAATCCTGAGTGAATGAAAAAAATGTACGGAACATTAGACTACCCTAATCTTACTCTTCGTAAAAATTACGTTTTTGTATTAATTAAACAGCTTCAATAATTAATCTAAACTTTAGTCTACTCTTCATTGGAGCAACAGCCTCATGGTGGGCCAAGGCTGTCTGCCTACTATCAGATTTCGAGACAAGATATATTTTCTTTTTTACGGTATAGGTATAGTACGGTATAGTTTTTATGGTTATCAGCCCTGCTCCCAACGTTCTATAGTCATATTAGACCGGGCCTACGATTTAAAGGGGATTCTAAAAACTTCCCACTAAAAACCTCCATAGCACCGCCAGGCCTCGAACCCAAACATGTGACACCGAGCGCCAGAGCGTTAGTCACTCTGTCAACAGGCCTCAATCTAAACTTACCTATCAAAAATATATTATATATATACACAAATTTTTGTAAGTAGTTTTTATTATAACTTTCTAAAAATGTTCTAATGATTTAATTTAATTGCATTTCTCATTCTACTTTTGAAAATGTACCTTTATATTAAAAAGTATAAATTGACTCATCTTCAAATTTCATTGTCTTATCAATTCAAATTCTATAAATTTGTTTTTGTTTTTACCCCTAGATTCACAAACCTCATCCTTATACTTTTGGTTACAAAATCAAGGACAAGCATGGAGAACAACACAGAGAGGAAACCGGTGACGGAGTCGGTGTTGTGAAAGGCAGTTACGGTTTCACTGACGAAAGAGGAATTTATCGTCAGGTAAACTACATTGCTGACAAAGCCGGCTTTCGAGCTGAAGTCAAGACCAACGAGCATGGCACAGCACCAAGCGAACCAGCTCACGTTAAAATGATTTCTTCAGCTCATCCTTACCTTGGTGGAGCAGGTGCAAAAGCTTTTCTTGGTGGACCAGCATTAGCTGGCTTGGGAGCGGCTAAAGTGATTGGTGCTGGTCTGGCAGCTGAACCTGCAATTGCTTTTGGAGGTCCTGCACTAGCTGGCTTAGAAGCAGCTAAGTTTCTTGGTGCTGGTTTGGCAGTTGAGTCTTCAGGATTAGAAGCACCATATTCTGGAGAAGTTCCATACTATGGACCAGCTGGATTTTCTGCACCTTTGCATGGAGGAGCCGTCACTGGTTATGATAGTAGATTTGAAACGCACTGAAAATGTCCTAGATAATTCCCATTTACTTATGATAATGATTCGGCAAATGATTTCTTTGTTTTTAAGGGTCTGTCTTATTTCATATTAACTATGTAAATAAAGGTTATTATGCAATAAATTATGCTTCAAATGTCTTATTAAAATATCTTTTTTATTTAATTATCGTTTTATGTGCTACTAGACGCCACATTAATTTTTGAATGCTAATTGCAAACTAAAAAAAATAACTAATTACAAAATTAATGAAATAAATAATACTTTATATAAAATAATTTTTTCTTAAATTTGTAACTAGTATTGATGATAAGCGAGATTAATGAAAATGGAATTAAAAATATTTTTAATGATATATCAAATAGAAAATAAAAATGTTGCTTATTTAGCATGTCTTTGGTAACCATTGGACTCATCTATAAAACTATTTATTATTAAAATAAATGCAAAAACATTATATTGGAAAAACGATGTATGTTTAGTAATGATATTTTCTGTCCATTTAAAATAAAAATTTTCATTAAAAATTTCATTTCATTAAAAATATTTGAGCATTCTTAAAGTTGGGGTTTTGCTATTTATTTTTAAAATCTATTTTCTTCCATATTAATTTAAAGCGGAAAAGTTACTTAATCCTACCATGTACATATTTTTCCTATAAACCTATAAAATAGTAGAAACTGTACTATTTTTCACATATACACCACAAAGAATACAATTAGAATTAACGGCACTATTTCAAGACTACCTCTATATATACTTGGATATTGAAAGATTCATTAAGAATCTTTCAAACTTTTTCATTAATATTAATTATTTATTTATAAGACATCAGTAAAACTTTAAAAAAAACTACCTTTTCATAAATACTACCTCTTACAGAGGCATTTTTTTCCCTTCAATTTATGATGCTAAGTTAGTTAAGATTTAAAATGAAATCATCTCATAGACCAAGGATAGACACAAATCTTTACAATCAATCACCATTTTGATCAATACATCAGCATTTTATTTCCAAATAAATGTTAGCTGATAAAAGGCTTTCCTATTTTTAATCTAATTTTAAAATGACTGTTTTATCAGAAATAGATATTAAAGAAAAAAAATAATGATAGTTAAATTTTTGTCTGATTCTCACACTGAAAATCTCTCAGACACAACGCTTTCATAGAGTGAACACTTTTAATTGAAATGAATTTGTAACTTTAATAGCATATAGCTATTACATATTCCTTCCCCTTCAATCATGAGTCCATATGGGCTTGTGGGCTTGGCCCGCCAAGTGGGATAAGAAACAACAAAACAACAACACATATTTCTAAGTTTTTCTCTATTATATACTAATACTATTAAATCAACCCGTTTTTTCAAAAAATACTATTCATTTAAAGTAGCATTTATACTTCCATTTAGAGACAGTATATCATTACAAATTAGATGTGCTTTTTAAACTTATCAGCTACAGCATATGCTATATTCATTAAAGTATCTGTATGGGCATGATCGTGAGCACTATAAGGATCTTGAAGGCAACGAGATGCAAGTTTGCGGAAATTAATATTATGATGTAATAATTATTAATTAAAATCAGAATAAATAATCATATTTATTAAACTAACATGCTTTCTCTCATTATAAAATAATATATGATATTTATTTCAATAACATTTAAGATTTGTTTTTGTTTGTTCTAAAATTCTCTACTATTTTAGTCGGAAGGCTTTTTATTTGCTCTTGTTATTTCCAAAACTTTTCGAAGGCAATGGTGTTCTTGAACAGCCTCCAATAAATGCTTGCTTTATTTAAATTCATATGATATTTTTTTCCAATTACACATTTAGTGTCTATAAGGATGCGTTAAAATGAGATTAAGCAATAAAAATGGCGTTGTTTTCATGAAACCTATTCATTTCACGCATTAAAAACATATTATTTTTCTTAAATATCATAGAAACTATTTTATGTAGCAAAACGAAACTTTGTTGCTATAATCATTAGCTGGTATAATCTTTTATTCACTAGTGCATACAATTTTACAATGTCTAGATTTATGTATAGACTTTTTATATTCTATCAAAGCCCTGTCAATCCGAAGCTCAACGCACCACGCGTTGCCGTCGGGCATTAACAAACTTATCTTTAAAATAAAACCTACGCATTTCACCTGCTTCGCTTCCGCAAAAGCATGATCCATGTTAAAAATTTAATGCCTTCTCTACCGGTAACTTAACAAAACATTCTCTTTTTAAAACAATATGTTCTTCATTTCGTATGCATGTCGTCATAACCTAACCGCATGCAAGACTGCAAGCCTTTTTTTGATTTAAAAAAAATAGATAAAAAATAAATAGTAGCAGATTACAGTTAAGGTGCAGTTCTTATTTCGGAACCTGTGAATGACATTGTTATGGTCACTGTATTGGAATGGAGTTTGTTGCTGTGAATAAAAATTTTACAGCTAATGCTGTTTTATTTTGCTTTAAATGTTTTTACGTTTAGGATATGGAGTTGGTGTGTTATAGAATTTTCTATTTTAAGTCTTCTTTTATTTTCTAATATAATCATTAACTGCATTAGAAACATATGATCAACCGGCATTTTAATTAAATATGTTATTTTCATTTTAATTTTTGTGTGTTACTAAATATGCATTATATTTTTCAGGGGCACAGAGTTTGCATACGAGATCTAAATCCACAAATTGTATGCATTCTCTGTGCAGGTTATTTTATTGATGCTACTACGATCACAGAGTGTTTGCATACTTGTAAGTTTCAACTTTTTTTAATTAAATTTACATAGATTGCATTTTAAGTAAATCAATTGATTATTTTCTATGTGATTATTGATATTTGAATTATAAAGTTCTCTTTTAGATAATTATAATAAATATACATGAATTCTATAAAACTTAAATATTAAATAACACCGATATAACCAAACAGTTTCAAAATATTACTGGGGAAAATAAAATGGATATCATTGATTAAAAATATAATCTCATTGAGTATATTATTTTGAAATAAAATATTGTGATATTCATTAATCTAAACTTTCAGTGACTCAGATATATTAAAAGAAACAAATCTTAAATGTTATTGAAATAAATATATATTATTTTATAATGAGAGAAAGCATGTTAGTTTAATAAATATGATTATTTATTCTGATTTTAATTAATAATTATTACATCATAATATTAACTCAAAATTAAATTGCTAATATAGAAGTGATTAAAGAATACAAGACATTTACATTTTAACATGGATTTTTATCTGTTAAAATGTTGAAAATGGAAGTTATATCATATGTCAAATCATAATTACAGTGATGTAAAATGCTAGTAAATATAATTCTTCAGTTTGATTTAAATTTATTCTAGTTAATAGCATAATCTAGGTTATCATATTATATTATATATGCATATTTTTTCATCGGTAGTGATTAAGGAGATTAACTGATAATGTCATAAATTGTCGTTCAATTTATAATTCTATTTAAATAATTATTTACTTCTGATATTTCATTAATTTTTAATTTCTTCAAAGCATTATTTATTTATTTATATTAATTGTTTAATTTCCTTAACATGATTTATACATAGGTATTTAATTTGAATGATAACTTAAAAACTTTTTTTATGGTTTATTTTTATATCACATAAAAACAATAAAATATTGATACTTTTAAGTTTTATCATTTCAAACAAAATAATGCAAGAAATTAAGATTAAAAAAATCATTCTTCATGTTTATCTGCAAACATTGTAATGTAATGCAATAAATAGTTATGTATTTTAATATTTATTTTAAAAATGTGGCAAATTATATTCGTTTATAGCATATATATATTTTTTTTTCATGTGCATATATATTTTTTAAATTTTAATATTAATTTATCCAAGAAATGCTATAATAAACATTGGTTATAATTATTAGCTCATATTTTTATTATAAATTTTCGTAGTTCTATGTATTTTTAAATTTAATTTATTGCTTCTGATATAGTTTTAAGAAGAAAAAATTTTATTTCATTTTAGTTTGTAAAAGCTGCATAGTGAAATATTTACAGACTACTAAGTTCTGCCCTATGTGTAATGTCAAAGTACATGAAACTCAACCTTTGTTAAATTTAAAGATAGACAGAACGTTACAAGACATTGTATATAAAGTTGTTCCTGGTCTTTGGGATAGTGAGTGTTCTTATATGTTTGCATATTTTAAAAAATTACTAGATGGTTAGCGATTAATTTTCTGTTTTTCCAATATAATACTTGAAAATAATTGGAATTTGTAACCAAAATTATACTTATTTTTTTTATAGAATGTGCCACATTAAAATCAGTAAAAAGAATTTTTTTTAACCTAAATTTGAAGTACGTAAAACCATGTACAAATAATCTTAGATTAATAATTTTGTTCACTGATAAATTCATATGATGAGCCTTTTTCTTGTTATAAATTTTGTTCAATGGAATTTTATTTCCTCTTATGCAAATAATGAATTTTTTTTTTCATCCAGGTATAGTTAAATTATATTTAACCATCACTGTGGTTAATTAAATCAAGATATGGATTAAACGTGGATGTGGATATTTCAAAATTGTAATAAGTATTTGTTTAGAAATTTAAAATGTTTGAAAACACAGCAAATCTTTTGCTATATATCTATATTTCCAAAGGTTTTTTTTTCCCCCCCTCATTGTAAAATAATTAATAGATTTTTTGGTAATAATAATATATATTTTTGTAAGGTTTATAAATTTGATCATTACTAACAATGAATATATCTTGTGCACATAAGAGCAATTGAAGTAAAAAAAGAAATTCATTATAATTGTAATGTTCTTCTAATGCTTGTTGCTTGTTTAATATATATGTTGCATGAATGCTTTGAGAAATGAATGCTTTCATAAAACTAAATGTTTAAAAAATAATAATTAAAATGTTTTAAACTCTGAACCCTTACATTTTAAATCTGACGTATATGATAATGATAAATATGAGTTTATTATTTACTTATGCAATGATTCATTCTGTTTTAAATACACTTTCGTATTATACTTTTTAGGTAGCTATACTATATGTGTAAATAGAATTGTTTGATTGTTGAAGTAAGAGCTAATATTATTTTAGTGCAATTCTTCAATATTAAATATTTTATTAGAAAATTCACTGAGTTTTCTCATATTCATAGATGGCCAAAACTGGATGTCTTTGACATTTAAACCATTTCAATTTGCTAATGTTAGTAATTTGCAGAATCATGGTACCATAAGTTAATTCAAGAACTATTTGATTTGATTTATTCCTGTAAGGACATGTATATAATATAATCCATTTAATGTGATTTCTAAGAGAATATCACCAATGCTCCTATGACAAGAAAGTACCTAATATAATGTATTTTTTCTTGCCTTGAAATCCTTCATTATTAACTTTGTTTTTCCTATTTAATTTATTATAAAATTATTTATAATAAATTTATTACCCTATAGAAAGAACATAGAATTATTCATTAGATTTTCATTTGATTATTAAAAAGTTTATTAGATTAATAATTTAATATTATAGATCCCTATAATTTTTTTGCTAATATTTTGTTATATTATTTTTGTTATTTATGATATAAAAAATATTTTTTTTTGTCAAACATTAGATGAAATGAAGCGACGTCAAGATTTTGAGAAAATGCGAGGCTTGAAGAATTATGATGAAGGTTAGTTTTTTACCTGAATGACTGTAATATTTTTATTTAAATATTAATTATTTTTTTAAAATAGATAATCTGTTTATTTTTAGGAACATAATTTGATTATCGTAGTTATTTTTCAACTATTGAAATTAATTTCTTTTTCCTCAAAGACATAGTTTTACCTTTGTAAATTACTTAGGGAAAAATGTGTTTAATATTAAATCATTTAAGAAATAATTCAAAGTCCACACATAGATTAAATCAAATTGTAACATAATTTTAAAAATGTAGTAATTTTTTTAAGTCCCTTTTTTCTGGAAATCTATATTTCTAGAGGTATTTTATATTTATTATTTTTTTTAAGGATCTGCTGATTTTATGGAAGATTCAGATGATTCTTCTGTGTCCACTCAACATTATTTCATGCATGATGAACTCATCCATCTTTGCCTCCAGCCATTTGAGTAAGTTCATTCTTTCAAAAAAGTTACCTTCATATTTTGTTAAATCATCTAATGTCAAATACAAGTTTATGTACTACTTCATTTTTTTTTTAAATCAGATCTGACTCTGATGATAAAGGACCAAAATATCCTGCACAAAAATTTGTGAGATGTTCTGTTAGGGCTCAAGTCTTTCACTTGAAAAAACTTATTCAGAAAGTATGGCCTCATACTTCTAAGAAAGAAGTAAGCTTACATTCTTTGACCATTTTTTTAAATAGTTTATTTAGTGGATTTTGTACATTATTAAATATTTTGAAAACAATTTTTATGGTGAAAAGGAAATGCAACATTATTAGATGTTTCTATTTGTTTTTTTTTGTTTTTTAATTTATATAGTAAATCTGTATTTTGTGTTACAATTTTTTTTTTTTTTTTTTTTTCCTTTGAAAAATATACAGCTTACGAGATTTTGCATATTTTTATGTAGTAAAGAAAGAATATCTATGAGCTATGATTGATCAGCTGAATATATTTTATGATTTGTTTTAACTTTTATATTTTAAGTAGTGTTTTGTTGTATGTTTTTTTTTCTCGTTGTTCTTTTTTTGCTGTAACTGTTCATAATCTGCCATTGGAAAAAAAAATATATATATATTTTAGGTAGTGCTAATGTGCAATGGTGAATTCCTTCCTGATAATCATTGCTTGAAGAGGATATGGTTGTCGCATAATAAAGAAATAGTAAGTACATAACATTTAATAAACTCAACTTTTAAGTAATCTCATTATAGTGAAAACTCTTTGTATATTTTGTATGCATATATATATTTCTCAAAGTTTCTGTATATGTGTCCGCTTATAGCACAGTCTTAATTTACATATACATTTCACCCAAATTAGGATACTTTTAATACAAAACCTAGACAACTAAAAAAATATTAGAAAGTCGATCAGTATTCATTAAAAAAATTACCCATTGGGGGATAACTGAAATTTATGCCGATTTGAAGACTTTTCATGACGACGTTATTTTTTATACTATTGTGTTCTTATAGACAGACTGACAAAATAAAAATATAGTTATTAAATAAAATATACTAACCTATTAATTGCAACCATCTAAAATTCTGTTTGAAACATTAAAAAAAAAAAAATCTATTGCCATTTTACCAGTAAAAAGTCCTGATTTAATCCTAAATTCATGTACCGCTTAAAGAAATCACCAATGATGCAACCCAAAATATATTGCTAATTCTTTTAAGCCAACCATAGTTAAATTTGAAGAAATCAGCTTTTCTGTTTTCTAAAAAATTTTAGTTATTTCTATTTTAAGAACAATTTAGAAAAAGAAAAATAACAGTCTTGCATTGTTTTTTAATGATTAACGAAAGATTTCATATGATGATTTGTTAATGTACTGTTTAAATTTTCAAGCCATTATTTTAATAGGAATTTTTCATTCTTCCATTTATATATGTTTAAAATTGGTACTTTATATAATCCGATACAAATTAAGCTGTTCAGTTTTGGATTTTCTTGCTTGGATTTGAGCATTTGTTGACCTTGACTGCCAGATCACATGTCGACATTGCTCATATTTTTACCTAATGTTTATCTCAACTTTTAGTTTTCATTTCCATACAGTGTAGAACTCATAAATATGTACATAATTTATAACCATTTTTTGAAGAGAGAACAGAATCGCAGAAAGCAACTAAAAAGTAAATATATTAAAGTGAGCTTCTGTAGTTATTCTTGTTATTGAATAGTTTGTCACTGTTTATTTTAACTATAAATGTACACAATTATACTTATTAAACATTAATTAAATTAATGTTTAATGTATAAATTTCTTGTTGTAATTGCTAGATTGACTTCATCACATATTTATATTGTCTGCACAAGTTCAGAATGTGTGTAAACTCAATAAATTTATACATTGATTGTTTAAATTTTAATGTAGAGTAACTTACTTTTGATGGTGTATATATAATATAAACATAGTGAGTTTTGTTTTCTGTCATATATTTCATTATTTAATCTAACACTGACATTTAGTTTGTTTTTTTATTATATAATAGTATTCATCATAAATATAAAGATATTTTGTAGAAATTATATCGTGACTTCTGAAGTAACATGTTTTTACGAAATCCCTTTTTTTTTAAATAAGAATAATAGGAATTACTTAACATAATATATTAATTTTTTATGTGTATATTAATTTCATTTAAAAATTGACAACTTTTATGCGTATATCAATTCATCCTAGTAGAATTTTTACTTCATTTTCATTCAATTAATATTTTCATTTATTTTTCTAGAACCCTCCTCTTACACTGCAATTTTGGATAAAGACATGAAGCAATTTTGTGCCTTTTTAAACAATTAAGTAGGAAAATTATTTCAAATTATCAAGAAAAAGAGAGAAAATTGCACACTTAAAAGCATGGGTGCTGGCAAGTTGAGATTTAGTTTTACAAAATACAGTTTAGCATTGTTATCAAAGTATTACAACATGGAGGAAAGGACATGCAACTAAATTGTGTTTATTTACATAATTGTTAGTATATAAACATAAGCTGAAAATTGAGGGAAGTTCTTACTAAGCTGATATTCTTAGATGGGTTTCATTGTGTCTGCAAAAAAGGAATTTATGACAAATTAACATCAGTATATTAAAAAGGAAGTTATATGTTAGAATTTGAGAGATAAAATGATAGAAAAATTACATGAAATACTATATAACCCTAAATTAATTATTTTTCTTTTCATCTTAAAGCGATTTTGCCAAAGTGTTATGGCTTGAATTTAAGTAGTATGAATAGCTCCATATTTGTAATTGTGGAAGTTCAGAATCATTATAAAGCCTAGATAGGAAAGCTATAGTAGTGTTTTGGTATTCATGTTTAGTTATAAAAAATTTTGTTGCTTCACATTTGTTTTAGAATACAAGGAATAATATTATCCATTGCACAGCAGCACATCCTCATTATGTTAAAATCTATATCTGTATATTATGTTTCTTGAAAGTTTGTGTAGGTGTATCCACTTATGTACAGCCTCAAATTACACGAAAATTGGTAGGGATATTTCTAAAGTCTAAATAAACTGAAAAAAAATTTTTTTTTAATGGATCAGTATTCATTTAAAAATTATTGAATTAATATGTATGCCAATTTAATGAATTTTGTATAGTTGATATTGTTTTTTCTGCTGTTATATTGTTCCTGGACAGGTCAGGGTAAAATGAATTAATATAACATGCTAATCAATGAATTTTAATGATCTAAAATTTTGTTTGAAAAATTAGAAAAAATATGTTTTGCGATTTTACCAAATAAAAATATTCTGGTCGAGATGTAGTTTAGAGGATCAAATTTTGAGACTTTTTGTTGTTGCCAAATTGGAGATAAGGTGTTTTTGGTTGACAGTGGATGAATAAAAAACAATCGGGTTTTCTCTTTCTACATGTCAATAAGTAGTCTTGTTTTGAAATTTGATAGTTACAGGGATGTGTTTAGGAGATGGAGGAGAGATATAGTTTTGGGAGTATAATATGGCAAATTTTTATAGAGAAGAGCAATTTATTGATTTTTGCACTGGTTTTTACTATTAACTTTTCAATGCCAACCTATGAAACAAAAACTATTCAATCAGAGGCCAGAGCTGAAGAAAGCGAAGAAGCTGCCTTGAATAGGCGTGAATCTAAAAAGATTAATAAGTTTTATTTTCTAAAATTGTGCAATGCTGGATTATAAATGCTAGTATAATATAAAGACTAATTAATTTGTTTATCAAAGTGCATTTACAATCATGTTCCACTACATCAAGTTTCATGGGAAAGGAGGAGGTGGTCATAAATTGCAATATGTGTATGATTTTTTTTACATGGAAGATTTCTTGTTCTGCACCCATGCTTAGAAGTTGAAATAATATTTTTGCGATTGAAAACTCAGAGCTATTTATGTTAGAATTATGAATATATATATATGAAGCCGTTTTATGCAATTTATGGATGTGTTTTTAAAGGACTAGTCGCAATGTATGAAATACGTAGCTGTTCCTACAAGACAGCAAATGTACATATAGATGTTTTTCTCTTGTTTGTTTCCAAAAGAATTTAGTGGAAATATTGATGTCAAATGCTTGCTTTGTGTAACTTACATGTAAACTGCACTTGTATATTTTTTTAATGTTAAATTATTTCTGTTAAAAAAACATTAATATTTGTAAATGATATATACTTTCATTTATGTTATGCTTTTTTAGCAATCATTTGAATTGTGAAATGACTAGATTAAATCATACTTTTTATTCTGAGATCTAAAGAAAAATGTTATTCAAAAATAAATTAAGTGGAGTTTTTTCCTGTAATTGATTAAAAATTGCTGTAACTTGTTTAATGTAGAAATTGTGTTTTTTATTGAAATTTCTTTAAAAGGTTTTTTAACTATTCATAATTAATATATTTCATCTTTCTTTATACGAAAGTGAAATTTTTAGTTTCGTATTGAAAATTAATTTGTATTTTTTTGCTATTAAACAATTCATGCTTATGTAAATTAAAACTTCCAGTATTGGATAATAAAAAGAAATTGACAGAATATAATGAATGATATTCCTATAAAATAGCTGGTGCATAACTATTTTTATAAGAAATATTCATTAATAATATAAACTAAAGACAACATCTTAGATCTTCCATGCTTCTCTTAAAAAATTTTTATGTATAGATTTTTTTTAACTGTGTATTTTGTTAATTATGTTTTTAATATGTCATGTGATATCTCCATGTTTTGCTGTTAATTGTATAGAAATGTCTTAATTAAAGTTGTTTTAATTTAATATTTATATTGTTTTTGTTATATTTATCATATCAAGTAATGTGTGATGATCATATTACTAAATCTCGCTTCCATAAATTTTTGCAATAAAAAAATTTTCTATTAATTAAGAAAGGAATATTTTGTTTTGTAGAATTGTTTTTTAAGATGTTGGGCAATATTAAAATATCTTTAGTAAAATGCTTTAAAATATTTCATAGTTCCAAATAAAACTGTGTATTAAAATAACATTATTTCTCAAAGAAAAAAGTTACATAACAACTAAGATGTTTTGGAATAACTGGTATTGTGATCTTGTTCCATGTGTTTAGTGAATTTTTGAGAAATTTATGTAAATTGTTTTTTAAAAGCTGTTTTCATTTTATGAAAATTTATGTAAAGGAAGTTTTCGATATGTATGCAATTTAAAATTAAAATTTATATTACATTCTTTTGTTTGTTGCAATATTTATTTTTAGTTTTGGAAGTTAATTATAACAAATACAGTAAGCATTTTGTATTTTTCATAGATATAACAGATATGGATCAATGTAACTGCTTAGTACTTTTTTTATTATTAATATAACTACTAGGAAATGAAATATTTTTTTAGTTTGCCAGTGATTGGAATATAAAAAATATTGTTTGAATTCTCATTATGTCCTAATCTAATATCTTCTAATTTTCTTAATGATTATATTTACCTCAGTTAAGTTGATCTATAATAGTGATACTTATAATGAATTTGAAATTGTAATTGAAGTATCATATTTGATGAAGAACCTCTAAATCCATCCATTTTTCATGGATTTATTTTATAATATATATAATTTATCTAAAATAAATTGCATTTTGTAAGTTTGCATTTTCGTGGCTTATCTTCAAGTTACACGCGCCCCCTGGGTAATGCAACGTGAGTAACGTCTGTGTAGCGCTTGTCTTAAGGCATCCAAGACAGCTGTCTAAGTGTTTGCCAGCTGCATTAGGAAAAAAAAAAGTTTTAGCGTCTCAAAAGCCAAGCCTAACTGAAACACTAATGAATATTTTGATGTTCAAATTTTACACAGATCTCAAGGACAGTGCCAGCAACCTAAAAAAAAAATTGAAATTCCATAAGGCCCGGGAATTTTAAATTGAAAATTGGTCTTACTTTTTGGACGCAGTGTTACTATTGTTTTTGTCTACATATCTGGAATAAGTAAAGCTTCTGTCCATGTGTAGACTCAGTCAATAAATGATGGTAACCATCAAATGGAGATAATAGACTTATTATATTGACGTGGATTTGCACAAAACAAGTATCTGGAAGAGAAAACGCACCTCGAGACGTTTTAGAGTGCATTTTCAAACGGTGTCATGTCTTGCAACATCAACACATCCAAATTTTGGCATTTAATGCCAGGCCATACTTATCTGGAAGAGATAACTCTTAGCGTAGTGGCATTCCCTGGATGTGAGAGATTGTGCAGGAAAGTAAAGATGAGTGAGAAAATAATGAATTCCAGTTGACATTTCGCATACAAAATTACAGTCAGATATCTGGCAAGGTTTAGTTCTAATTTGATAGATGAGGGGTTTTTTTTTATTTTTTTTTTAGTAAGTTTTATAATTCTTGGTCATTTTTCTGTCCTTCAGCAAATTCTTGAAAATTTATTATTGAAAATATTGTATTGAATCAATTTCTATTTGTGAAAATGTGTTTTTGAAAACCTTACACATGATTAATGCCTGTAAAATGCTGTGAAATTAGACCTAAATGGTGTAGTTGAGCATTTGTTTGGGTTTTTATTTAAAAGCGTAAATTAGTGAGTTTTTTTATTTGTATAAATGTAGATTTACACCGGTTCCAATAGATTCATCCCGGTCGAACTTACAGTTTTGTTAGACTTCTCTACCAGTCTAACAAAGGCTGTACTTTTGCAGTGGGTGTCTAGGGTATTTGACAGACAAAACGCAGTAACAGGACATTACTTTAAATAAAGCCATTTAATATTATATTTTACAATGATATTTACATTAATTAAGGGGTTAAATATATTCTCTCGCTGCTTGAAGCAGCCTCCCCAATCGCTCCTGCCAGTGTTCTCCTTCCTCTTTCTTCATCTACGGGGTCCTGTCCCCTTCTCGTGGGGTCAGAGTTCAAAGTTGAATACTCCCCCACTTTGTAAACAGGCTCTGTCAAAGACAAGCAATCGTGAAATGTCGCCGCCTGCTGATTACCACACAAACAAATCCTACATAAATTTGAAAGTTTCTGTTGTCTGATATATGCCTAAATTTTTTTTTATTATTATTATAGGTAGTATTTTAATTATTTTGGCTTTTATTGAGCTTCAATAAGAAAAAGCAAAACGGCTGCCATTTTACCTGAACATATTGCATCAGAGTGCCTCCAATAGCAATGTCGAATGAATCTATCTATATACATAGTTAAGCTTCTGGAATATGAACATAAAAGAGAGGGTTGAATAATTGCATTTTTTTGCATCATTAAAGGCTTTTCATTCCAATTTTATAGACTTTTTCGAAGACTTTTAATTTTATAGGAATTTGGTGGTATGCTTTAATTATGCATGGAATAGGATAGTTATATTTAATTGCGTGAGCATTAAGTGCCTTAAAATCCCCAACCGATCTCAATTTTTTTTTTTAAGAGTTGATACATATTTATTTCTGGGAGGTCTCAAATGTTCCAAGTGCATCATATTTTGTAACTCTGATTTCACTATGTTTAGTTGATATGGACCTAATTTTCAAGGTTTTTCTAACACAAGAACACCTTTTTTATTAGACGATGAAAAGTGTTATGTCTTATAAGTTGATTTGAATTGGGTAATTTTGTGAGAGAAAGAAATTTTTTTCAAAAGATTATGATAAATATTGTCACTAAAAATAATTTTAAAAGTCGATTGTTTTACATGGCTTATGAATTGAAATATTATTTCAAGGTTTCTAAGGTTGGATTTCGTACCAATTAGAAATAATGTTAAAAATCTGTTCCCCAAATTGATGTAGTTATGCCCGCTAGTAAAAACCACCCAAATTACATTAAATGAAAATCTAAAGAAAATATTTGCAGGAATCAGAGACATGTCTGAGCAAGTATCGACCAAGAATAAGGCTTTTGTTTTCCGGTCTCGAATGAACAGGCAACGTGATTCTTAAAAAAAAAAAAAAAAAAGTGTCGCCTGTACTCTTTTCTGCAAGCGTTTCCCTACTATGAGATGGTTGAACACATTTATCCTCCCTACATTTTTTTCCAAAATGACTATGGTATCAACATGTTTAAAAATTCCGATTTCTTGAACTTCTTTTTTCTGTGATGTTTTTGTTCCGTCAAATGGGTGAATAACCACGAGAAAATGAAAATTGGTCAATTCCTTTCAATGGGTTTTTCAATTTTCAGAAATAACCACGTTTCATTTGACCCGTTATTTGAATAGGAAATTATGGTAGTTTCAACATGAGATGGGATGACATCTAAACTCCTATCGAAAATTTCTGCTATCTTATACAAAATAAGATCAAAAACTACAGCCAGGATTGATTGCATCGAATATGGTAATGTCTGCAACGAGAATTTTATCATTAATATATCAGGTATGTGGATATCACTCAGCTTGACCCTTCATATTTTCCAATAATGCCTGTGGTTTTCAAGAACCAAAATCTTCCCCAAACAACAATTATTGAATTTCTTGGTGAGAAGATTCTCTGAATGATTTATTAATTCAATTTTTAATTGCACATACACATAGAATAAATTTGATTTCATGTGATTATCACGCACTACAAATGCAATATCGGAAGAAGATGAGAAATAATATAATTATATTTTATCCTGTATACCATTACAGATTTAGATGTAGCTAATTTGAATGAACTTTCGCATATAATGGGCCAGAGTGCTCTGTGTGATCTGTTATACGTGGGGATTTGAACAGCATATATATGAAATATTTTGCAAGGTTTACAAAAATGCACACAAAATATTTAAAAACAATCTTTTTAAGTATTAATATTTACAATGTTATAATCATTTAGATTTTAAGAAAGGTTTCCGGGAAATTAAAATTTCGGTTGATGAAGAAAGTTTCTTTTAAAAGTTGACGAGAAAAATAAAACTATAGAAAGATTCTGATGTCAGTGATCACCATTGTAGAGTTTTTTGCTCCACGATATTTTTTAATCACACAAATTGAAGAGCTTATTTTGTCAAAATTCCTTTATTTTACTCAAACATCATATTATTCGCATCATAGATTTTTTTGCTTATATCCCTGTTTTGTCAAGGTTGCTTTTTTTACCTCTGCCTTTTATTTATTCATTTACTTTTATGCACATTACGAACTGTTATTTATTGGGAATATTCGCAAGCAACTATTTTGAGAATAAATTCACAGCGAATTTTTTCTAGTTAAAATTTGTGACTAATTCATGTTGCAACTGCAGAAATCACGAACTCATCTTGTTAAAATATATATCAGCACTGAAAAGTGTTTTATTGATATAGTAAAATAAATTTTCTTATATATTGACATTAAAGTTGTTGTTTTTTTAATTACGGAGCAGAGGCATTTATTCTATGAATCGTTTTAATCGCTGATTCGTGAATCATTAATCGCTACGAATCATTGATCACTGTAAAAAAGAATAATTTTTCTGATGCTAATAGTTGATGACAGTTCCCGTGCAACATCAAGAAATGAAAAATCTAAAAGAAATTATATCTTTGGTGGAAAAGGGTAACATTTTATTGCATTTCGCAGGAAGATCATCCAACTTATGGTTTATCATGTTTTTTCCCGACATTAACGTAAAAATATTTGGTAGATTCTCATGCTAGGATTTTGAGATGAGTTTTGTTAATTCAGATATTTGGCATGCTGGCTGGCCAAGTTTGAAGAAATTCTGAGAGCAAAAAAACGCCTCCAATAATATATTATCACAAATAGAAGTGATTTCCATCAACAATTTCATATAATGACTGACTACTTTTTAGTCACTAGATCAAAAAAAAGTTTAAGATCTTAAAAAAGTTTGTCGTGATAATTTTGTTTTTAAATGTGTCAAACATGCTTTTTGATGGCTATTTATTCTTCTAGTTGAAAAATGTTATTCTAAAAAAGAAAATAATTTAAATTATGATATTTTTCAGAAATCATGGGCGACAAATTAACGTTTAAGTATATTTTTATTATATAATTTTGTTAAAAGTTAAACCTAAGATTCTTTTGGTGATGTAGTAGCATGTAGAGTGTGTAGCGACACCTATTGATGTAAAATGGAATACAAATTGAACGACTTCTACTTTCACTGTTAAAAAAGGGAATTTTCCCGCTAGAATAAAAATAGAACGTAGTTGGCGTTCGAAGTAGAATAAAGATGCTGTAATTGTGAAAATTGATTATCGTCTTTTATTTTGCCGTCTGAATTTTAATAACACTACGCAACCTTTACAATACCGCCACATACTTGGTGACCCGTGAATTGTTTGCAAACAGTGAATTATTTACAAAATGACTGAAAGTAATGAATCGGCGAAAAAAGATGAAGTAGCGCGGGTAAGTGTCAAAATACCTCCTTTTTTGGGCAGAAAAACCAGAAATATGGTTCTTTCAAGTTGAAGCACAATTTTCAATTTGTGGAATAACAGCCGAGGATACAAAATTCAACTACTTAGTTTCACAATTAGAACCGAAATTTGTTGAAAGTTTGTGGGACATTATAAGTGATGATAATAGAACAAAATACACCGCTGCTAAAGAACGTTTGCTGAATACATTTAAAGAAAGCGAAAATAAGCGTCTTCAGAGACTACTTACAGGACTTGATTTGGGAGATCTTAAACCCAGTCAACTTTTACAAAAAATGAGAAACCTGGCTACTGACGGAATAACTGATAAGGTGCTAACAACATTATTTCTACAAAAAATGCCTGACTCCGTGCGGAATATTTTACTAGTTAGTGATGAAGGAATTGAAAAACTGGCATTAATGGCGGATCGTATTCTTGAAATGCAACCAAAACAAGAACTTTACCGCTTAAGCAATAATGTTTCACCAGGATCCGATGCCATGACTGAGTTATAACAACAAATTACATCTTTGGAAAATAAACTTGAAAAACTGAGTGTCACAAGGAATTCTCGTTCCCAATCAAGAAATAGAGGTCGATACTCTTCTTCTCATCGAAGTAAGTCTCGCAATCGCTCTTACAATCCTTCTGGCAAATATTGTTATTACCATTTTCGTTTTCGAGAAAAATGTTTTCCTGATAAATGCAAAGCTCCATGTGCATGGCAAAATAATCCTTCGGAAAACCAGAATCAGCAACAGAATTAACGGCAGACTCTGCTGCTGACAATACAAAACATTGCCGTCAATACCGTCTATTTGTCAACGACAAAAAAACGGGTTTACGCTTTCTGGTTGATAGTGGAGCGGACGTAAGTCTTATTCCTTCTACTTCTAAACACAAATTTATTAGTGACTATAAATTATATGCTGCAAATAATACTGCAATCGATACTTTTGGTACAGAAATTTTAAATCTTGATCTAGGTTTAAGCCGAGAATTTCAATTCCCATTTATTGTGGCCAAAATTAGTAAACCTATACTAGGTGCAGATTTTTTAAATAAGTTCAATTTATTAATTGATATAAAGCATAAAAGATTAATTGATGGTGTAACTAACCTTGCAGTTTATGGTGACATTGCACCCATCTCTATTAATGAATGTGTAAATACAACGAGCAGCTTATGTAAATATTTTGATTTATTTTCTATGTATCCCAATATAACAAAACCAAATTTTCTTGTTTCAAATGTTAAACATAATGTAAAACATCATATTGTAACTAAAGGACAACCTATAAATTGTAAAGCAAGACAATTAGATCCAAAACGGTTGGAAATAGCTAAAAGAGAATTTAAATATATGCTAGACAATAACATCATTAGTCCATCTAGCTCAGAATGGGCCAGTCCATTACATATAGTAACAAAGAAAGATGGTTCTTTTCGTCCATGTGGTGATTATAGAAGATTGAATGATTTAACTATACCTGATCGATATAACATACCTCGAATCCAGGATTTTCAGCATATTTTAACTAATAAAACTATATTTTCTAAAATTGACATTACTAAAGCATATTATCACATTCCTGTAGCAGATGAAGATAAGGCAAAAACTGCCATCATCACACCTTTTGGACTTTATCAATTCAATGTGATGAGTTTTGGTCTCAAAAATGCCCCTGCAACATTTCAAAGGTTTATAAATGAAGTTCTTTATGGCCTAGACTTTGTGTTTCCATACTTAAATGATGTGTTGATCGCCTCTTCTTGCGAGGAAGAACATCGTTCACATCTTAAAATAGTTTTCCAGCGTTTAGATAAATATGGTCTACGGATTAATATTAGCAAATCAGTTTTGGGAGTACCTGTAATAGATTTTTTAGGCTATCAAATATCTGCGGAAGGTTCACTACCTCAACCTCAAAAGATCAAAGCTATCATAGAATATCCATTGCCAGAAACTATGCACGAATTACGTTCCTTCTTAGGAATGATCAATTTTTATCGTAATTATATAAATAATGCCGCAAAAACTCAAGCTCCTCTACATGAACTTTTGAAAGGATCTACAAAAAAAGATCGACGCAAAATACCATGGACCGATGAAACTAGACAAAGTTTTGAAAAATGCAAACAAGATGTTGCACAAATAGCGTTAATGGCATATCCCAACTCGGATTACCCTCTGGCACTTCTCACAGATGCATCTGATTGGGCTATTGGATCAGTTAATCAACAACAAGAACCCAATGGATCGAAGCCAATTGCATTTTTTTCTAAAAAACTTAATGATGCTCAGAAAAATTACAGCGTTTATGACCGTGATCTTTTGGGTATATATTTATCCATTAAACATTTTAAGCATTTACTTGAAGGTCGAGATTTCGATATTTATACTGATCATAAGGCGTTAATATTTGCTTTTAAGCAAAACAATGATAAAGCCTCCCCCAGACAACTCAGACATCTACAATATATCTCACAATTCTCTACTAACCTATACCATATCAGTGGTCGAAACAATGTAGTAGCAGACAGACTGTCTAGAATTGAGAACATCGATTCACCTATTGTTGATTATGACTTGATAGCAGATGCACAAATTAATGATGATGAACTGCAACAATTGAAATTACATTCCAATTCATTACATTTTAAAGAACACCAATTGCCATCAGAAAAGCTCTTGTATTGTGATACCTCTACTTCCAGTATCAGACCATTCATACCAAAAAACTTTCGAATGACCATATTTAATACAATTCATAGTTTAGCTCATTCTGGAATTCGAACAACTGTAAAAGAAATAACTAAAAGATTCATTTGGCCAAATATGAAAAAAGATGTTAAACAGTGGACTCAAATTTGCATCAACTGTCAGAAAAATAAAATAACTAAACATACAAAATTAGAATATTCACAATTTCAAGCACCAGATGAGAAATTTAGTGTCGTTCATATAGATTTAATTGGACCTTATTCACCTTCCAATGGATACACATACTGCTTGACGTGTATTGATCGGTTTACCTCTTGGATGGAAGTGGTACCGTTATCAAATATCACTGCAGAAAGTATAGCGAAAGCTTTTTATGAGCATTGGATTACCCGATTTGGTGTACCTACTTGTGTTATTACTGACAGAGGCACTCAATTTATTTCAGAACTATTTCGAAGTTTAGCTGCGCTATGTGGTGTTAAAGTAAACCATACGTCTTCTTATCATCCTCAGAGTAATGGAAAAGTTGAACGTCTTCACCGTACCTTGAAAACAGCTATTAGATGTCATAACAACGTTCGTTGGACGGACACATTACCAACGGTTCTTATGGGTTTGCGAGCTGCTCTACATGAGGACTCTAAGTATACAATAGCTGAAATGGTTTATGGCAAAACTATTAAACTACCAGGCGAATTCTTTGAAGAATCCAGATTGCCAATATCTGATGATAATTTCGTAAGCAATCTCCGAAAACAGATGGCTGACTTAAAACCATATCAATCCAAAAACAAATGTAAACAACTGATCTTCATTCCAAAAGATTTGTACACATGCTCACATGTATTTCTGCGAATTGACAGAGTTAAAAAACCTTTAGAACCCCCATATGAAGGACCCTACTTGGTATTGCAAAGATCCCCGAAAAACTTTCTTCTATCAATTAAAAATAAACAAGTTAATATTTCAGTGGATAGATTAAAACCGGCATATGTGTTACAACCTAATGAACTTCTAAATCCAACATCATCGAATGATCATACATCTGTGCCGAGTGAACAAACATTTATACCAAGTCAGCAAGTTGCACAACCAAACACAACAACACGTTGTGGAAGACAAGTAAAACTTCCTGTCATTATTGACTTTTCTTCAAATTTATAATTCATCCATTCCATTTTAAAAATTAACTTGATTTATGTATGTAAATGTTTATATGTAATTGTATTTGTAATTATTTTGTGCAATTTAAATTTGTATCAATGTGTATTTGTTCGCTAATATTTGTATAGATATATTAATACTTCTATCATTTTCAAAGTAACGTAACTTTGTTACTGGTAGGGGAGTGATGTAGCGACACCTATTGATGTAAAATGGAATACAAATTGAACGACTTCTACTTTCACTGTTAAAAAAGGGAATTTTCCCGCTAGAATAAAAATAGAACGTAGTTGGCGTTCGAAGTAGAATAAAGATGCTGTAATTGTGAAAATTGATTATCGTCTTTTATTTTGCCGTCTGAATTTTAATAACACTACGCAACCTTTACAATACCGCCACATACTTGGTGACCCGTGAATTGTTTGCAAACAGTGAATTATTTACAAAATGACTGAAAGTAATGAATCGGCGAAAAAAGATGAAGTAGCGCGGGTAAGTGTCAAAATACCTCCTTTTTTGGGCAGAAAAACCAGAAATATGGTTCTTTCAAGTTGAAGCACAATTTTCAATTTGTGGAATAACAGCCGAGGATACAAAATTCAACTACTTAGTTTCACAATTAGAACCGAAATTTGTTGAAAGTTTGTGGGACATTATAAGTGATGATAATAGAACAAAATACACCGCTGCTAAAGAACGTTTGCTGAATACATTTAAAGAAAGCGAAAATAAGCGTCTTCAGAGACTACTTACAGGACTTGATTTGGGAGATCTTAAACCCAGTCAACTTTTACAAAAAATGAGAAACCTGGCTACTGACGGAATAACTGATAAGGTGCTAACAACATTATTTCTACAAAAAATGCCTGACTCCGTGCGGAATATTTTACTAGTTAGTGATGAAGGAATTGAAAAACTGGCATTAATGGCGGATCGTATTCTTGAAATGCAACCAAAACAAGAACTTTACCGCTTAAGCAATAATGTTTCACCAGGATCAGATGCCATGACTGAGTTACAACAACAAATTACATCTTTGGAAAATAAACTTGAAAAACTGAGTGTCACAAGGAATTCTCGTTCCCAATCAAGAAATAGAGGTCGATACTCTTCTTCTCATCGAAGTAAGTCTCGCAATCGCTCTTACAATCCTTCTGGCAAATATTGTTATTACCATTTTCGTTTTCGAGAAAAATGTTTTCCTGATAAATGCAAAGCTCCATGTGCATGGCAAAATAATCCTTCGGAAAACCAGAATCAGCAACAGAATTAACGGCAGACTCTGCTGCTGACAATACAAAACATTGCCGTCAATACCGTCTATTTGTCAACGACAAAAAA
The DNA here is from genome assembly GCA_021605075.1 of Caerostris darwini. NCBI lineage: Eukaryota > Metazoa > Arthropoda > Arachnida > Araneae > Araneidae > Caerostris > Caerostris darwini. Next base: position 53,599 of record BPLQ01013317.1, on the reverse strand, counting down.
AACGGGTTTACGCTTTCTGGTTGATAGTGGAGCGGACGTAAGTCTTATTCCTTCTACTTCTAAACACAAATTTATTAGTGACTATAAATTATATGCTGCAAATAATACTGCAATCGATACTTTTGGTACAGAAATTTTAAATCTTGATCTAGGTTTAAGCCGAGAATTTCAATTCCCATTTATTGTGGCCAAAATTAGTAAACCTATACTAGGTGCAGATTTTTTAAATAAGTTCAATTTATTAATTGATATAAAGCATAAAAGATTAATTGATGGTGTAACTAACCTTGCAGTTTATGGTGACATTGCACCCATCTCTATTAATGAATGTGTAAATACAACGAGCAGCTTATGTAAATATTTTGATTTATTTTCTATGTATCCCAATATAACAAAACCAAATTTTCTTGTTTCAAATGTTAAACATAATGTAAAACATCATATTATAACTAAAGGACAACCTATAAATTGTAAAAACAAGACAATTAGATCCAAAATGGTTGGAAATAGCTAAAAGAGAATTTAAATATATGCTAGACAATAACATCATTAGTCCATCTAGCTCAGAATGGGCCAGTCCATTACATATAGTAACAAAGAAAGATGGTTCTTTTCGTCCATGTGGTGATTATAGAAGATTGAATGATTTAACTATACCTGATCGATATAACATACCTCGAATCCAGGATTTTCAGCATATTTTAACTAATAAAACTATATTTTCTAAAATTGACATTACTAAAGCATATTATCACATTCCTGTAGCAGATGAAGATAAGGCAAAAACTGCCATCATCACACCTTTTGGACTTTATCAATTCAATGTGATGAGTTTTGGTCTCAAAAATGCCCCTGCAACATTTCAAAGGTTTATAAATGAAGTTCTTTATGGCCTAGACTTTGTGTTTCCATACTTAAATGATGTGTTGATCGCCTCTTCTTGCGAGGAAGAACATCGTTCACATCTTAAAATAGTTTTCCAGCGTTTAGATAAATATGGTCTACGGATTAATATTAGCAAATCAGTTTTGGGAGTACCTGTAATAGATTTTTTAGGCTATCAAATATCTGCGGAAGGTTCACTACCTCAACCTCAAAAGATCAAAGCTATCATAGAATATCCATTGCCAGAAACTATGCACGAATTACGTTCCTTCTTAGGAATGATCAATTTTATCGTAATTATATAAATAATGCCGCAAAAACTCAAGCTCCTCTACATGAACTTTTGAAAGGATCTACAAAAAAAGATCGACGCAAAATACCATGGACCGATGAAACTAGACAAAGTTTTGAAAAATGCAAACAAGATGTTGCACAAATAGCGTTAATGGCATATCCCAACTCGGATTACCCTCTGGCACTTCTCACAGATGCATCTGATTGGGCTATTGGATCAGTTAATCAACAACAAGAACCCAATGGATCGAAGCCAATTGCATTTTTTTCTAAAAAACTTAATGATGCTCAGAAAAATTACAGCGTTTATGACCGTGATCTTTTGGGTATATATTTATCCATTAAACATTTTAAGCATTTACTTGAAGGTCGAGATTTCGATATTTATACTGATCATAAGGCGTTAATATTTGCTTTTAAGCAAAACAATGATAAAGCCTCCCCCAGACAACTCAGACATCTACAATATATCTCACAATTCTCTACTAACCTATACCATATCAGTGGTCGAAACAATGTAGTAGCAGACAGACTGTCTAGAATTGAGAACATCGATTCACCTATTGTTGATTATGACTTGATAGCAGATGCACAAATTAATGATGATGAACTGCAACAATTGAAATTACATTCCAATTCATTACATTTTAAAGAACACCAATTGCCATCAGAAAAGCTCTTGTATTGTGATACCTCTACTTCCAGTATCAGACCATTCATACCAAAAAACTTTCGAATGACCATATTTAATACAATTCATAGTTTAGCTCATTCTGGAATTCGAACAACTGTAAAAGAAATAACTAAAAGATTCATTTGGCCAAATATGAAAAAAGATGTTAAACAGTGGACTCAAATTTGCATCAACTGTCAGAAAAATAAAATAACTAAACATACAAAATTAGAATATTCACAATTTCAAGCACCAGATGAGAAATTTAGTGTCGTTCATATAGATTTAATTGGACCTTATTCACCTTCCAATGGATACACATACTGCTTGACGTGTATTGATCGGTTTACCTCTTGGATGGAAGTGGTACCGTTATCAAATATCACTGCAGAAAGTATAGCGAAAGCTTTTTATGAGCATTGGATTACCCGATTTGGTGTACCTACTTGTGTTATTACTGACAGAGGCACTCAATTTATTTCAGAACTATTTCGAAGTTTAGCTGCGCTATGTGGTGTTAAAGTAAACCATACGTCTTCTTACCATCCTCAGAGTAATGGAAAAGTTGAACGTCTTCACCGTACCTTGAAAACAGCTATTAGATGTCATAACAACGTTCGTTGGACGGACACATTACCAACGGTTCTTATGGGTTTGCGAGCTGCTCTACATGAGGACTCTAAGTATACAATAGCTGAAATGGTTTATGGCAAAACTATTAAACTACCAGGCGAATTCTTTGAAGAATCCAGATTGCCAATATCTGATGATAATTTCGTAAGCAATCTCCGAAAACAGATGGCTGACTTAAAACCATACCAATCCAAAAACAAATGTAAACAACAGATCTTCATTCCAAAAGATTTGTACACATGCTCACATGTATTTCTGCGAATTGACAGAGTTAAAAAACCTTTAGAACCCCCATATGAAGGACCCTATTTGGTATTGCAAAGATCCCCGAAAAACTTCCTTCTATCAATTAAAAATAAACAAGTTAATATTTCAGTGGATAGATTAAAACCGGCATATGTGTTACAACCTAATGAACTTCTGAATCCAACATCATCAAATGATCATACATCTGTGCCGAGTGAACAAACATTTATACCAAGTCAGCAAGTTGCACAACCAAACACAACAACACGTTGTGGAAGACAAGTAAAACTTCCTGTCATTATTGACTTTTCTTCAAATTTATAATTCATCCATTCCATTTTAAAAATTAACTTGATTTATGTATGTAAATGTTTATATGTAATTGTATTTGTAATTATTTTGTGCAATTTAAATTTGTATCTATGTGTATTTGTTCGCTAATATTTGTATAGATATATTAATACTTCTATCATTTTCAAAGTAACGTAACTTTGTTACTGGTAGGGGAGTGATGTAGCGACACCTATTGATGTAAAATGGAATACAAATTGAACGACTTCTACTTTCACTGTTAAAAAAGGGAATTTTCCCGCTAGAATAAAAATAGAACGTAGTTGGCGTCCGAAGTAGAATAAAGATGCTGTAATTGTGAAAATTGATTATCGTCTTTTATTTTGCCGTCTGAATTTTAATAACACTACGCAACCTTTACAATACCGCCACAAGTGTATTTTTTTTTCCAATACTACACACACAAGCTACATTTTACCTTAGTCATCATTGTTGAATAAAGATGTCGAGTGCCTGAACGCGAAGCGTTCATCTACTCAAATGTATGTGAAGGCAGTAGGAAAGAAAAGTCATGATAAATAGATAATAGTAATCGTATGATTTGAGAGAAAAAAAAAAAAAAGAAAGTAAGGAAAATGTAAATCATCGGTGATGGAAACGTAACAAGAAATTTATGATCAGTAAATACGTTGAAGTAAAATATCTAAAAAGCGATAAGTGAGCAGGAAATTATGATGGTTTGAGGTTTCGATTCCATTTAGAAGTAGAGAAAGGATACTTGTATTTTCCATTCAATTGCGTAAATATAGTTTGTGCCTTGATGAGAGGGTTTTCGTGAGTAGCAATGGTATTGTAGAAATTTCTAGAAAGTTTAGTAATATAGTTGTCAGTAGAATCAATTTTTAAATCTTGATGAATTGTAGAATTGCGGACAAACCAGGGTGCACCAGTGATAATACGAAGAAGTTTGTTTTGAATAATTTGTACAGATTTCTTGTTAGATTGTGCAGCTAGACCCCAGATTGGGGCAGCATAGGTAAGGATTGGCCTAAGAACTTGTTTGTAGAGAAGAAGTTTGTTTGACAAAGTTAATTTAAAAATTTATTAATGAGTGGTAGAGTGAGATAAAATTTTTTCCAACATTTTTCTTTGATTTTTTTAATATGAGCTCGAAACGTAAGTTTATTGTCTATAATTAAGCCGAGATATTTAATATTAGTTTCCCATTCAATTTGTTGATCAAAAAGGGAGAGATTAATATATGGTTGTCTGGCGTGTCCTTTTCGGAAAATGATAGCTTGAGATTTAGAGACATTAATTGCGATGCGCCATTTAGTTAGCCAATCCTCTAGTATATTCAGAAAATTTTGAAGAGTATTGATGACATAAAGAATAGAAGCACCTTGGGCAAGAGCAACAGAATCGTCAGCAAATAAGCAAGTGGAAATGTTAGTGCACTGAGGAAAGTCGTAGGTTTTTACCTTAGTAATAATGGGTAATCATAATGGATTTTTTTTATGACTCTCATTAACATAAAATATCTGGGAAGTTTTTTCTGAATCATTAACAGTGGTAATTAAAAGAAAATAGGCATGGATAAGATTTAAAAAAATATAGATGAAAAGCGTCATTAGAATTATTCTAGAAAATAAAAGGAAATTTAAAAAACAATAACAACAGCAACAACACAGTTTTAAAACAACAATTGAGAATTTCTTCATTTTCTTTTAAATTTTATCTCTAACCGTAACAGTAACATATGTTCAATGTTTTTGTTTTGATTTTTATGACGGGGATAGTTTAGGTTGTATTCTTGGACTGTGCTGCAAACAAATATATTAATGAAATTTTAGAAGAAACATGAAGGTAAATAGATATATTAAATTTAAATTATTTATATAGAAGTAGTTCTGTTGTTATTATTTATTTTAAATGTTCTTATAACATTTATAATTTAATGATTTCTATTTAAACCATTCAAAATATCATTAATAGTTTAAGAATAATTGTTTATTTTAATGTTTTATTTTTAAGCGTTAATAAATCTAGGCAAACAATAAGCAATAAATGATTTAATTTTTAATAATAAACTTGTATTAAATTTTTATCTATAGTGACTTTAAATAAAATTAAAACTGATAGAGTTTTAAAAAAATTCAAATACAAATTTATATTTTTTTATGTGATAAGACATTGAAACACAAAGTAAAGAGTTTAAAAATAATTTAATTAAAAAAATTAATTGAAAATAACTTTATTTTACACAAAACTGAGTTTTTAATAAATGTATACAATTTTTAAAACATCGAATCTTTTATGTATTCATTATGATTTTAAAAATATTTTTGATTTAACTAAAGATGATTTTCATTTCATTATAATATGTATTAATTCTGAATGTAAATTTTAATATTATATAGATAAATTTTGATATATTATCATATTTTATATGTGTTATTTTTTATTTATTATTTTTCTATTTATTGATCAATCCTGTTTTGTTCTTTCTAGTTTGTGTCTTATATGATAACTGAGTAGATATTTATTAATTTTTTGAAATGTAATGCTTTTAAGAAATATTATATATTTAAAATGTCCACTTTATGATATTTTTTTTTAATTTATAAAATTATTTTAAATGAAAATGCTTATTTTTAAAAATAGTCAGAATTTTTAAATGTTATGTAATTTGAAATGCCATAACATTTATTGCCTCATTTCTGGAGAATTTCTTAAAAAAAATTGAAATCTTTAAAATTATTTTGTATTTATATAACTAATGAAATACAGGCTTTTACATGTTTTGTAAAAATTATGTTTTAATTATAATTGCTGATTAAAAATGATTGCTAATGAATTAATTTATAGTACCTAATTATTTAAAACGTTTTTCAATAAATAAATTTATCTTATATTCTTTTTATTTTTGATAACATTTTCTATTGAAATACTTTACATTGTTGATAATCAATTTGAGGTAATTTGTAATATTCTAATTTTAAAATGATCATAAATAATATAAAATATACATTGAGATTACTTGTATTAATTTTAGTAAAATTTTATTTTAGAAATCAATAAAAATGGTATAATAAAATAAAAAATATAGTATAAAAATAAATATAACGCAAAAAATGTATACATGGTTAAGAAATAGCCATATATAAATATCATAGCCATTTATAAATATTTGACTAAAAAAATAAATATACTGATATATTTTAATATTTGTAAATTTGATTAAAAGGGGGATGGAAATTAATTAATAGATATAATAAGCCAATCGCATGAAAATGTAATGAAATAAAATTTCAGTAGTTATAATTTTTGTTTATAAATTAATTAGTCTACTTTTTTCAGTTTTATTTTCAAATATTTAAAAAATGTTTTTATCTTTTTTTGTTTTCATATTTATGTTGATATCAAATATATGTATTGAAACCTTTGTATAGAATATCAATGATAAATTCAGATACTGCTACAATATTTAATTATATAATTTTTTTAAAGCTGCATTTGATTAGTGTATAATTAAAAGTATGAATATGAGAATTAAAAATAAAAATTCAGTCATTATTTAAGCTTAAAAATGTTTTTTCTAAGTTGTTGAAGACTCTTCTAATTATTATTATTATTATTATTATTTTTTTGAATTTTTGATTCGATATGTATATTTGTTTCATGCATATTTTATACCTCAGTCACTTTTTTAATAATAATTTTATCTCATATTTAAATATTACTGTACATGTAAATATTCTATTTAAAATTATGATACTCTTGTGATTTTTTTTTTTATTACCATAAAATATTTTATATTAATTTATTTCTGTAACATTATATAATTATACATAAGTAATAGTATTATAATATTATCATTCTATTATATAATCATATTCTCTCAAACTGACATAACATCACATGAACTCTAAGCCTCATTAATAATTTTTAAATGTAAATTTTATGCATAGATTGTTTAAACGTCTTTTTCATGTATTTTCAAATTCCGTAATATTTTATGAATAAACTTTCTAAATCTATTAACCATTTTTTTATTAAATATGTTAAGAAGTTATACATTTAGTACAATCTCTGAACTCAACCTCGTAGAATCAAAGCTTCTCTTATTTTGCCATTTACTTAATGATTTCAGTATATTTGAAACTGTAAAATTAATTAATATAATAGCAGAATTTTTAATGAATAGTGTTACCATTTATATTATATTCATTAAATAAAATATGTAAAATATGTTTCTCAATATAATAATTGATTAAAAGTATGATACATTATTGTATTGTTTTGTATCACTGCTATTATTGTATTGTTTTGTATCACTGTGAGCAAAGTTTTTTTTTTAGTAAAATATCTTCATCAGCTAAACCTTCATTAGAAGTACTGTTGTCTAAATTTCATTAAAAACTATGGTTTTTAATTGTTCACTTTTGTTAAAGAGTTTTTAAAAAATTTCATTGCTATAGATTTTATAGTTCTATCATTTTGTTTTCTGATGGTTTTATTACATCTAATTTTGAACTGTCTTTGGTCATAAATTTTCCCAGTAAGCATTCATTGCTGATAGTCTTATTTCATCAATAGATAAAGCCATAAGATTAATACTATCTGAAATTGTAAGGTTTTTCCTTACTTTTGATGGATTCAATTATTCTTACTCTCCATGCTTGCTTTTGATGGCTTTAAATGTAATTCTGTGGTCAAAGTGATAAAATTTCGTGATATGATTATTATTCTGAGATTTGGATGATAAATATTTTCAATTGTTTGGTGTAATATGCAATATAAATAGAAATATGATACATTTTTTTCTCCTTTAAATAATTTTTTTTCTTGTGCAAAACAGTTTAGTAGCTACTTTTGAAACTTATTAGTGGTTATCCAAGCTTTTTGGTTTGCAGTTATAAGTAAATAATTCTTATGTGTAAGTTTTTCTTTGAATGTGATTTGAGGAGTTCATAAACTAACATAGATTTCATGATATAATTACCTGAAAAGTTAATGCTTGTAAGATTTCTTATTCTGTTTCTTGATGCTTTTAAACATTTTCATTTTTTGAAATGACTGCCTTCTTCAGATATATTTTCAGGCATTGGATTGTATTCGGTATGTAACTTGTATTCAAAATTCATGTTGTAGATGTTATGCACTCAGTTAATTATGTTGTGGATAAATTTTGGTATGCTTATGATCAGCTAGGATCTAAACACTCAAATTTGTATAAACTGCAAAATTTGTAGGATCTGCCTTCATATATTTTAATGTTTTGCAATGAAAAATATTGTCAAAGACAATTTTGGTGAGTAACGCAATTATTAGTTGAATATCCTCTATTTTTTTTTTTTTTTTTTTTTTTTAAGTTGTAAAATTATATATATATTTTTTATAATAATTGCTGATTCCATTGGGATTCTTTTTTTTTTTTTTTTTTTTTTTTTTTTGAGTAGTCATCAACCCAAAATATTAATTGAAGGAATTTATTTTAAAATTCTGATTTAATTTTAATTTAGATTTGAATTTATGGTGACTCCATTCAAACATTTTTTTTTTTTTTTTTTTTTTTTTTCATTGGACAATCGTTTCAAATACTGAGAGTCCTTATATATTTTTTTAGAGGATGTTATTAATTCGCACAGATGAAAGCAAGAAACAATTATATTATATGATTATTTAATTAGATATGATTCATTTCTTAATTAAAAGCAATTTATTCTAAATTGTATGTTTAATTGTTAAACCAAATATTTATATATTTAATTCATGCCTATATTTAATTCGAATCCATTATTACTATTCGTATTATTATTACTATTATTATAATATTTAAGGACGTCAAATTAACTTGGGCGCAAATCGAACCTAAATTCGTCACTGCACTTTCATCGAAGCTTGAAAACGTTTACTTTTTCTCTTTGAAAAGAGAAAGTTTTATTATTTTGAAGGTTATCAACCTTAATTCTCTCTTGGAAATCTTTTTTCTTTTTTATCAGAATATATCATTCGCTACTGTTTTGTAATAACAGTGATTATCTTCTTTTGCGTTGACTTTCATTCTCACCGCTTCGTCGCGTCAGCCACAAAAGATTCCAGGTGTTTTATATTTAATAAAAACCACAATTTTGAAATCTTCTAGAACTTTTTTATATTTATTTTAGCTTTTTCATTTCGATGATGCACACATTCTTCAAAGTAAAATATTTTCTGAATTTTATACATCTGCTTTGTTTTGATAAGATCGCATAAAAAGCTTTCCTTGAAATACATTACGAATACGTTTTACAATTTCTTGTTCCTTCAGGTAAGTTTTATTTATGAAAGTTTTTGTGATTATAATTTGAATATTGTGCGCATTTAATAGCACGTACTAGTTTGTTTCTTTTTTTCAATTCCTACTATTACCTCACACTCTCCCTATATATATCTTGTTCAAATTTTCAATCGTTCATGAAATACTTTTTATTCATCCACTCAAGTTCAAATACATTTTTTTGAATTCGCAGTGGATGACACTTGATGTTAATACAGTTTTTTCAAATATTAATTAATTAATTAATTAAATTTTTTTTAAGATTTAAGTCGTATGTATCTACCAATAGATGGCGGCAGATGTAAGAGGAAAATTTCAACTTTATTTATAAAGGTCTTTCTGCATTATAATGAAAAAAAAGGAGGAATTGACTTAAACAATTTTTTTTTTATATTACTTGTTTAATTTTACTAGTACGTGCACTAGAAGAATTAAAATATTGATTTTTTAATATAAAATATAATGTTCTCTAGTTTCAACTTTTTAAAAAACTGGTGACAATTTTCTCACGTTTATTACTTTTAATGTTATGTCTTTAATGTTTAAATTCTTTTCTTGGAAATATGTTTTCAATAATTTTATTTATAATTATTATCAATTTTAATTGAAACAATTGTTATCAATTTTAATTGAAATAATTGTTATCAATTTTAATTGAAACAATTTTTACTTCTTTTCATCAATTTTGTTCATAATATTATTTTGGTCGAATTACGTGTGAAATTAAATGAATTGCAAAATTGATGAATGGATAAATTTACAATTAAAAAAAAACTTTTTTGTCTTCAATATTTTTATATACATATTTATCGTTAATTTTTGAAATTGGTATTTCGTTATAGCAAATTGTTTTTAGAATTATATTAAAATTGTATTTTAGAAATCTGGTAAAAATGGAAAATCATTGAATAATTAAGAAACTAATTTTATTAAATCGAAATTTCTATTTTGTAATAAATCTTAAATTTGAAGAATTAGACAATTTTATGGGGATCTGGCCAATTAACTAGCGTCTTGGCGCTCTGTGCCACAAGTTTCGGATTCGAGTCCTGCCGGTGCCATGGATGTTTGTAGTGTTTCGAAATCCACTTTAAACTTTAGGTCCCGATCTAATATGACTGTAGAGTGTTGGGCGTAGAACTGTCATCCCTACCCTGTAAAAAGTAACCGTCTCAAAATCTGCCAGTAGGCGGACTGCCTTGGGCCATCAGTTAGTTAGACAATTTTATGCCAAGTAGACTTTATATACTACAATTAAGACTTCATATATGAATTATTAGATATTTTTTGCGTGTTTTTGTGTAAACTTAAATAATAAACATTTTAGGAAAATTAAAATAATAATAATAATTAATAAATAAATAAAAGATTTGTTAGAAGTGATTTTCATTATTACTATACTCTTAAATAATTAATCTAGCTCAAAACCTTTATTTAGTTCAAAGCTACATTACTTGCGATTCTACCATGTAAATTAGGGGTTATATGAAAAGTGTCCAAATTTTTTAAGCCTTGTATTTTTCGTTAAGTTTCATTTTTAATAATATTTTTTCATTTTGTTAATAAAATTTCAATAAAATTTTTTTATAATAGGAAACATTACTCCTTTAATTTTTTTGATTCGTGTATTTCTTTCTCTAATTAATTACTACATATACAAAAATTGTTTAGATTTTGTTGAGAATAACAGTGGGCTTACTTAGTTTTATAGTGGTGGCAGGGCCGGATTTTCCTATAGGCTAACTAGACTTCAGCCTAGGGCCTACATCAAAAGGGGCCAGCCTAAGATCAAGAGGGGCCTACATTCCAATTGTTAGCAAAATTGGAATTACACTATTTTAAAAACAGTAAACACTAAAATACTGAATCAAAAATAAGGAGAAATTCAACACATATGAATAATAAACAAACATAATAAGTAATTTACAAACTTAAAAATGGGAGGTGAAAGGGTCTCTTAAGTGGAATAGCCTAGGACCTCTTTTCATCTAAATCCGGCCTTGAGTAGTGGGCACACTTAAAACGTCGGTGGGCACAACGGTCATATGGTTGTGGACCCCTTATGTACATCAAAGATGGAAAAGACTTGTGAAGGCCACATGTTGTATATATTTACAGTAACTTAGTCGTAGGCCGCACAGGGAAAAAAAACGAGTATTATTTAATATATACAGGATGGTAATAATTTAACTTTTCTTATTTAGAGAATGTTGCAGCTGAAGCTTGTCAGCAATTGACACCAAAATTGGTTTATGGTCTATGCAGCAGATGCGTTAAACGAATCTCTAAAACTAAAAATTTCTTTATCCGCTGAAACTCACAGATTGCAGCAGTAAATTGAATTTCCAATAACGCACGCATAACAGCTTTTCCTATAACTCACATTCAACCAGCAGAACTATCGTAAGTCGTAAATTTTGAAATGCAAACTTAATTCCAGTGTTAAACCGACAGATGTTTTACGTCATGCTTTTTTCTTTGTGCGCTTATGCAAATCATCTTATTCTTTAGTGTTGAAATTGCCATTTTTGTTACGTGTTGGTTCATTTCTTATGTTGAATTTCCCGTATTGTGCTGCACAGCGCTTCCTTGTGGACATTTTGGAACTAATTTTTATTTTTCAAGATTCCTTTAGCATCTCTGGTGTTAAATCAATATACCAATAATGTATATGGTTAATTTCTTTATATAATATAACACAAAAGCAAGTAAAAAATTTGATGACGGAATGCTTTATTAATTTAATGCTTTAGAATTTGTTTTTTGTGTTGTACCTAATCCTCAGTGTCCTGCAGTGCTGTACGGACATTCCATGGATAGAGGGAATTGGGTAACTTCTGTTGTGATGGAGCATTAGGTACAAGTCTGACTTGACTCCGTGTCGCTGAAGGAGGGCAGTACTTTTTGAGAGGACTATTAGGGAGGAACTACCCCCCTCATTTGCATATCGTACGAAAGGAAACCCGGAAAATACCCACCAGTAGCCCGACTCACGAGACAAGATGCTGAACATCATAAAGGCCATCGAGTGTCCTCGTTTTTTGAAATAGTGTTTACAGCGGATTGAACCTCAGCTCTAATGCTCGCCAGCGGCGCACGTTGCCACTGATCCACGAGTCGGGTTTGTTTTTTGTGTAGTAACCAAAAGAAAAAGTGATAAGTGAAATAGGTTTATTTTATCTTCTTCTTTTTCTTTCTTTTCTTTTTTTTTTTTAATTTTCGCCTAAAATGTTTGTATTCAAATATCTGTTGAATCTAACAGGCATGAATATTTATTGAATAAAAACCATACCTGATATATTGGGTTCAATTTCAAAATGGAATTCATTTTTAACAATAAATATCTTAGGAAAAACACGCGTAGTAGATAAGAATTTAGCATCTAGGCTAACATGCTTACTGATAACAGATACGATCTTTTTGTCTACAATAAAATAGAAATCATTGAATCAAATATTATAATATTTAAATGATTCCGTTTTTGTTTTTATTAAACTAAAGCTGGACCATGTTTTCGTTTTTTAATATTTCAGCAAGATCTGAAAATCTTTTCAATATAATTTTCAATTACATTTTTTTCTTAGAAGGCGGTCATCTTTTTATGTAGATGAGTTGGAAAATAAATAAATAAAATGACAATGTAATCTCTTGGGAAATAAACGCAGATGTTAAAAAAAAGCAACATCTTTCGCTTTTACTTCTTATTGAGATTGTTTATGGTAGTTCACCGGCGTTCAGTTAAACCGGAGTTGTCCACCTGTCAGGACCGATTCGAACAGGTTTATTGTGTACTTCGTGACAGATTGCAAGTTTCTTAGTGGTGTGTTTAAAGCATGGGAAGTGATTCATAGTTGTTGTATTTGCATTATTTTATTAGGTTGAAGCAACTTTCATTATAAGTTATGATTAAATGGAAGTATAACTTATGGAGATTTATGTTCTCAGTCTTTGTAGTTTAGAAAGAAATGAAGATTTTTTTTTAACAACTTCGTTAACAATATGAATTGTAAATGGATGAAATGAAGTTTATTTACATGTTAGAATCTTCTTAGTAAATAAGCCTGTGTTTTCCTTAGGAAAATATCTTGGTAAGTCATAATTAATATGTCATTTATTTAAAAAAATTTTTATTTCGAAAAGTAATTCTTCTCTCTAATGCGGGTTTATATTTTAAAATAAATTTTATGTGAATATTTTCTTAATATATATATATATATATATATATATATATATTTTTTTTTTTCTGAATGATTATGGTCATCTTTATCATCACCTGAGTGCTATACATAATTTTCTGTAATAAAGAAGTGCCTCGTGAATTCAATTTTTTGATTGTAGAAATTTATATGTAGCGGTATTGTTAATCTGATGCTCGGTGCCACAGGTTTCGTGTTTGAGTCCCGGCGGTGCCATGGATGTTTGTAGTGGTTCGGAATCCACTTTAAACCGTAAATCCCGATTTAATATGGCTGTTGGGCGTACGGCTGACTATTCTATTCCTTAAAAAAGAAAACATCTCTCGTCACGAAATCCGCCAGTAGGCAGACGGCCTTGGCTCAACATGGGGCTGTTGCTCCACTGACGATGATTATAGTATTGCTAATATGTCAATATCAAAAGTTTAGGCTGTGGAAAATATGATTTTAGTGATTTCAATAATTTTGTGGCTAATAAATTTAATTGATTTGAAATAATTATTAATAAATTATCCTTTAATAGTCATTTTGTTATCAATTTCAGTTTTTCAAAAAATATTATCTGAAAATCAGTATCGTTAATAAAAATTAATTTTATCATCATTTGATGTTATTAAATTAATTAGCGAAAACATTTCTTTGAAGAAATTATTTTTAAATCATTTCTATGTATAATAAAGCTGTTCTTGCATGTTTTTAATGTTGTTCGTAACAGTTATAAGAAAAATGAATTTTTATGTAAAAAAAACCTAATTATTTACAAATTGACGCTAAATATGAATGGATATAATCTAAATATGAGTAGACATTAAATGGGTATGTAAATATTTATTCTCTTCATAATCTCTATGGGTTATTGTATAAATATGTAAACTGTAAATAAAGGAGAAGCTTATTTAATTTTTTTTCTTAAATAAATATCTTCGTAAGTGAAAATTGTATCATTTTATACCCTTATTATGTCTAAGTCAAGTCTTATCTCTCAAACAAGTTTTTATCTATTCAATTGAAGTTTTTCGACATTTGCTTTCTGATTATTTAATGGATTGGAAATTTTAAGTATAAGAACATTGAATTTAAAAAAAAAAAATTCTGCTTGTTTTCATCTTGTCTCATGTTATAAATGATTATGGAAAAAAAAAAAGTCGTGGATTTTTAAAATTTTTGTAATTTGATATGTAAATGAATGAAATGAATTAGATTGATTTTTTAAAATGAAAGGTATTATGATTTTTGAACAAAAGACCTTATTAAATGAAAGTTATCTATCATTTATAAATAGACATTTTTTTTTTTAATGCTTTTTACTTCTAAAATAAACTCACGACTCTTTCAGCCGGAACAGTGATTTTCCACTTATTTCTTTAAATAGGATTAAATTCAAAGTTGTTACGTCTTAATTATATAAATATTTACACGAGATAGAGTATCTTAAAGTAAATATTCTGCAATATTTATTACAAAAAAAAGAAGAAAAAAAAAACATTTCTTTTTTAAAAATTTCACTAGTAAAATAAATGTGGGGCTTGATAATTCCTTAAAATGCGCAAATTTGTTTGAGGCTGGATGTGCGTATGGTCTTGATTCATTGTTGTTTCATTGTGGAAACTGAATTATTCCTTTAAATAATTACGTGATGTTTAGTTACACAATTTATAAAAATTACAAAAAAGTGCGCACCATGTAAAATAATTTTTTACATGGTGCGCACTGCACAACTATAACACACAAAACACAATTATGTAACAAATATTTACAAGATCATTTTAAAAGGATGTTTGTTAAGGGTCTTTGTACGCTCCATACTGTCTGGAACTCTTCACTCGACTCCGCACATTCCCTTTTCTTTTGCCCCCTCTCCCATAGCGGGAGAAAAAAAACTCCTAACGTTTAATGTAAGGCTCATGGATGACTAATAATTTTTTAGTTGGTTGTCTATTGAAATCACACTAAATACTAACACATTAATTAAATTAATGTACTATTATGTATCAAATTCTTTATTTGCTTGTTATATCGTTTTGCTTGTTATATGTTTCGGGAAGACATGGTGCATTCTTACTAAATATATTTGTGAATGAGCATAGACATCAATATATAAAAAAAAAAAGTTGATAAATAAAACCCATTTGACTAATAGCTTTTTAGTTGGTTATTCTATTAAAATCACACACACACACCCTTGACCTAGTTACATTTAATACACGCTGTTTTCTACTCTTTTATCTCTTGCTTTTAGCTTTAAAGCACGTTCATCTCTGTAACACGTGTTTTATTCTTTCATTTCGAATAGAAATTTTTTATTTCTTTCCTATATTTGTCAATTGCTTGTATAGAGCAATAGGTGTATTCTATCATTCTTTGCACTACGAGGAAATTTATATTATTATTTACTGATTTTCATTGGAAACTGCCATTCATTTCCTAGTTAATAATTAATATAAGCAAATTTAAAAAAAAAAAAAGTTGTAATGTTTGTTGCATTAGAATAAAAATATGTGGATAAAATTGCAGTAATTTTTACAAAATTTTACAGGAATATCAACTACTACCGATTTTCTATAATTACTACGAAAAATTATAAAAAAAAAAAAAAAAAAAATAAGAGTAATTTTGTTTATTAAATTTTTAACTTTCCATATATTTCAAGAAAAATAACGCCATCTTTTACAAAAAATAGAAAAATATCTTCATTTTTTTTTTAATTAGGAAATTAACGTTCTGTTTTATTCAGTAATGCGCACAAATGATTATAGTATCACTATTACAATTTTTCCTTTGTTATCAAAAACAGTTGTTAGTTTGTGATGTCTTTATTTAAAGGAGGATAGATTTAAATGGATAACTTCAATATTGGTATGTATAAGCTTTTTTTTTTTTTGCAAATTTTTTATGAGGATTTTTACGCTTACAATGCTTATATTTTTAATTCAAAATATTGTGCAGTATTATCTATTTAAAAAATGTATACTCTTTTTCATACATTTATATCTAACATGTAGTACATAATTTCATCAAACGTATTGATAGCATAAGTTATATATTTCCCGTCATTTTCTATGCCATTTAACCGTCTTTCGGGTAAATTTTTAATACCATTTCGGAAAAACCTTTTTTGGTTTTGGAGCAAAATACCATTTACTGAATTTCGTTCTCCTTTTTATTACTGAAATGTTTGCCATTAAGAAAATGCTTCTGACTTATACAGATAATAATCTGATAGGGCTATGTTTAAACTATAAGGTGGATGAGGTAGAATTTCCTATCCTACTTCATTCAGTTTTTATTGAGTCATTTGTGTGGTG
Organism: Caerostris darwini; assembly: GCA_021605075.1. Classification (NCBI taxonomy): domain Eukaryota; kingdom Metazoa; phylum Arthropoda; class Arachnida; order Araneae; family Araneidae; genus Caerostris; species Caerostris darwini. The sequence continues at coordinate 36,754 of BPLQ01013317.1, read as the reverse complement.
TGAGGCCGTTGTTTCGTAGAAGAATCATACTCTATTTAATCAAATCAAGAATCACAGTCTGTAATGCAAGTCATTTAGTGAATAAAACTTGTTTTAAATGTACTGCCGACAGTAAATGCCTGAGGTGACAGTTTGGTTGATCACAAATAAACCATTCCTTCCATATCCCGCCAAATGCGAAGCAAAACCGTTTTAGATGCAACCTTGGCGTTTAGATGGGAATATATTTTTTTTTTGTTAAACCATTGTCTTTTTCGAGTAACGTTTGCGTAAAGAATCAACTTTTTTATCTCCAGTTACTATACGCTTAAAAAAAGGATCAATTACTTTTCTTGTAACAATGTGCAAATATTTACTCATTGCTGACAGTTTGGAGTGTATACTCATGTGGAACCCAAATATCTTTCCTAACTTTTTTTTTTTTTTTTTTTTTTTTAGTTTTTCCACTATTGTTGTTTGCGCAAGTGAAGTCTACCAGCTGGTTTTTTTTATCTGTTATATGAGGTTCTGACTGTACCAGAGCATTTAAATCATCATTATGAACCAGCATTGGTAAACCACGTCTCTGTTCATCTTCAAGACCAAAATTGGTTTAAAAAATTCCACAAGGCAATTTTAAACTTGACTTTTATTTATAGATCTTGGATACGCAGAAGAAAGATTTCTAATTGCTTCTGCAGTATTTCGATGGAGTCAAACTCAAGAAGCATGATATGGCTAATATGCCACATCACTTCTCTTGAAGATAAAAAAACTAAATATAAGTGCAGTGTAGAATAAAAGACTTAATATTAAGTTTAAAATAATTTAAAAAATGACGTACCAAAGTTGAATTTAAGCATTTATATTGATTTGAATTTAAGTAAGTTAAAGTGCCACGTTGTTTTCTGTTCAACCCAATACTAGCGCAAATAACCCGGAGGTGCACGGCTTAAAAAAATAACTTATTAATTCTTTTATTTCAATTCATGTCTGTTCAAGGCATCATTTTTGCTTTCTTCTTTCGCATTCTTTTCAGCATAACCCTTTCTCGACCTATTAGATTCATTCCGATTTTCTGATGTATCCACATTTTCTATAGATCTACATGCAGCAATTGATAAAATTTCAATTGATTTTTCAACTGAAACGGAAAATGAAAGTGCTCTCTTCCTGGTTCAATCGTGAGATGCGAGTTTTATTCTATGGTGTCCATTCAATGTGAGGAAATCAATGGCACTTTTGTCGTGTGCCCTTTACATCTTGACATGTTAATTTCTTTACAAAAAGTAGAATAAATTTTGGATACCAGGAATGGATATTTAGTTAATTAGATATTTTTTAATGGAAGATTGTTTTATTTCGTTAGCAAATTTGCCTGCAGAAAGTGAAATCGCTTTATCTCAGAAATATAAAATTCATTAAAAAAAAAAAAAAAAAAATTCACAAAAAACCCTTTTTTGTTGCCTGAGCGAACAATTATATAAATACTTTCTTTTTTTATCACTCCCCAAACTCACTTCTGTGGCTATTAAATTTCGAACATTCGGAAAACGGGAGAATTCCTTGAATTGAACTATGGTAACCTAAAGGAATTGATGATAGACTTTGGGGTTGCGACATTGGCGACTATTCAATAAAATTTTCGAGGTTTAATCCTAGATTCGGCGGTGCCAGGAATCTAGGATTAAACCTCGAGATTTTTATTGTTAAAATGGGAATGAAAATTTTTCGTATTTTATTAAGCAAAATGTTTGGTAATTGCATGTCATCATTTAGTATGTTTTATTTATTTTATGTTAACTTGTCTTTAAGTAATAGTACAGCAGCGTAAAAAATAACGTTAACCATGAAAAATCGCCAAATTGACATAAAACCTAATGGGTAATTTCTTAACGAATTTTGAATCAATTTCGAATTTTTTTCTGTTGATTTAGGCTTAGTATTAAAAGTTTCCCTGTCAGTTGTTAAATTTAGATGGCGTCGTTCATAGGCGGACGCATACACAAATTTTGAGAAATATGTATAGAGAGAGATAGGTAGAGATATACATATTATACTAGTACATATAATGCAGCATTGTATGGTTCAGAAAATAAAGCATATTTACTTGTTTATATAGATTCACATCTGTTTAAGGCAGCATCTTCTCTTTCTTCAGCTCTAGCATTGTCCGTTTTCGATCCTTTAGATTGATTCCAATTTTCTGATATATCAGCATTTTTTATAGTGCTGCTCTTCGTTTTGGGTCAGATTGAATAATTTTCTTTTCTATGACGTCATTGCAAATTTAACAATAAAAACCAGTGTGAAGTTCAATAAACTCTTTCTCCCAAATTCACACTGGGTCAGACTAGTCACCCCTATGACTTTTAAAATTTCGAACATCCGGAGACGGAGAATTGAGTAGGTGGGAATGCAAACTTTTCTTGTTTATTAAACAAAATTTAATAAATAAAAGTTAATCAATTGGTATAGTAATATCGATTAGTTAACCGATTAGTATGTGTTACCTCATGGATAAATAGCTCCACGTGCATAGGGGAAGTCAGGGCCCGATAATTTAAACATCCTGTCTGGCTGGGGTGAGCTGGCTGGAGAGAGAGAGAAATGTAACACTAGCGGTGTAAGTTTGGTTTTAGAATAAATAAGACGTGTATGTTTTACAGTCCATTATTTTGTGGTATGTGTTTTATTCCTAGACCATAACAGTATGTTTTATGGAAAAATGGATCGAAAATTCATACAGCACATCAGCGTAAAAAAATGTCAACCACGAAAAATCGCCAAACTGACGCAAAACCTAATTTATTCCTAATTAAAAAAAAAAAAAAAAAAAATCAGTTGATCTAGTCTTTGTAATAGAAGTATCGCTGCTAATTTGGGAAAAATTTGGATGTAAATTAAGGCCGTCTACAGGCGAATACGCACACAAACTTTGAGAAATATTAGAATATAGATGGTGAAAATATAGATTTTACAGAAATGGTCAAAGGTTTTCTTTTATTTTGTGTAGCCTACGATTGTGTCTCCTTTTCTTACAATTTTTATTAATTCTTCATTGATAATGTAATGTACAGATAACGTTGGAAACTTAAATAAATGCACATTTAAAAATTCTTCAATTACTTTTTTAACATGAATTTAAAAAAAGAAAGTAACTATTTTACGAATTTGCTCTACAAAGAAAGTAACTTTTTCGTATATGAAAATTTTATATGTGCTATTGAAAACAAAACTTATAATTTAATTTTGCAGAACTAAACTGAACTGTATTTTGAGTATGTTACGAAATTGTATTGCGATTATATAAGTAATTGCTTAATTTTAATTAATTGAAAATTTTTGTAATAATTTGTGTTATACATTTATTTAAACTTCATTTATAGCGAAAAAAGGTTTTTGTACCTTTGTAACAACATTGTAATAAGCATAAAATTGAAAAGTAGTTAATTAAATAATCTTGTAAATTACCATCAAAATGGTGTCTTTGATGATTTTAGTTAGCGTTTTTTGGAGAAGACTCGTAAATAATTAGAAAAGTCTTGATATATTATTATGGAAATAAATAAATATATATATTGGGGAGGGGAAGGGGGGTACCACAGTGGCTGTTTGAAATCTACTGTGAAGATATATTTCCAGCAAAGAATAATAGTTGAAATTGCAATGCCTTTGCAATTATTGTATCAGCACTGTTTCTTTTTGATAATTTTTTTTTTTTTAACAAATTGTGTTATAATTTTATAAAAACTGTTTGAAAACAAACTGTAATATTATTAAAAAGTTTTTTGAACGAAGAAATTCACGAATCCATTTTGGTACAAATGTCATATACAGTTTGCTGATGAGAATTTAATGAATTATATGTTTCAAATGAAGTATTTTTTTATCTAATTATTATCAGAAGGTTTGTAATGTATTAAAACATATCAAGAACAAAAAGTAAATAACAAATAAGTAATAAATAACAAAAATAACAAATAACAAAAAGAATTATAAAAAAAGATTGTATCTAAAATATACGAAAGAATATGAAACGGATTTATAAATATTATTTTGTTGTTGTTGTTACCTATCCCACTTGGTCGACAACAACATCTAGACCAAATCCATGAAATTTAAATTCATTATCCATCCATGTGTTCTCATGCTAAGAAGAAAGGGGTGGGGGAAAGACAGCTACTATTGTGATAGAGCACCCATAGGTAGAAGAATGATTTGACTCCATGTCGCAGAAGAAGGAGGGCAGTGCCTTACGGGAGAATTTTTGGAGAACTACTCTGCATTTTCGTATGGTATGGGAGAAAACTGGAAAACTCCCACCATGTAATCAGCTTAAGCTGTAGGTCCCGATCTAATTAGCCTAAAGTGTGCACAAAATGACCGTAGAACGACAAACCAAACCAAAACCATCAGGTATTCGACAAACGAGGCAAGATGCTGGACATCACAAGCGCCATCAAGTCTCGTTGTTTGAAACAGTGTCTACAACAAAGTCTCCAACGGATTGAACCTCGGCCCTAATGCTCGTTTGCTTCTGAGCCACGAGTCGGGCATAAATATTATTTTAAAAAGAATCAAACGGATATTAAAGCGGATTTATTTCAAATGTTATTAAACACGATGATTATCCAAAGAAATGTAATGGTTTGTTCAAATAAAAAAACTTTATACGATCAATCTTTCACTGTTTTTCATATTTTCATGATAAAATCAAACAACTTTTTCCTCATTGTTCTTGATGAGTTGCATATTCCAAAAACATCTGTATATTTTAATACTAAAAATGCTGATTTTTGCTGATACACACTCTCATGTTTCCTCCTATGTTTAATTCTCATAAAGCAAGTTATTCCTTTGCCAGTTGAAAACTTGCAGCTCCGTTGTCATGCTGACTATTGTGTAGAATCTTGTTTATCTCTGAAATAGTGCGACTTTGAATTTACACATTGATGCACACTATTCGTCGGAATTATTATTACGACATTGTGAAAGGTTGCTGTTTCAACCTGTTGGATATAGTTTCGAAACCCACCAGCTCGTAGTATGTATTTCTTTCTCTGTCTGAAAATTGTTCTTTTTTTTTTTTTTTTTTAATGTATATAATCTGATAGTTTTAAACGCAAATTTCTAAATTAAGATATTGTTTGTAAAACAAGCTGTCATAAATATGATTAGTTGGCTTTTACAATGAGTTTGATTTAATTCCTTTTATTTTTTTAACTAAAACTCATAAGCTATGAAAAACTCGATGTAAAAACACGTAAGTGTGCATTTCTTTTGCGTATGTATAGTAAGTTAAATATTTTAATTTATTTCAATTTTTGTAATGCATTTATAAAACACAAGAGACAACTTTTCATTTTTTTTCTGTGTGTTTTTACTCAATTCATTTTGGCTTAATGGTGATTATTTTTCCACGATAAGGTATTAAATTAAAAATATTTTTATATATTTATTATTTTGTGATTTTAGTATATTTCTTCATTCATTTTTGATTTTATCTATATCTATTGATATAGAAGACACATTTTTATATATAGACACATTTTTTTTTCTGTGTGTTTTTACTCAATTCATTTTGGCTTAATGGTGATTATTTTTCCACGATAAGGTATTAAATTAAAAAAATATTTTTATATATTTATTATTTTGTGATTTTAGTATATTTCTTCATTCATTTTTGATTTTATCTATATCTATTGATATATAATTTATTTTTTACTGTGTGTTTTTACTCAATTCATTTTGGTTTATGAATGAATTATTTTCCAAGATAAATTATAAAATTAAAATATATATATATATATTTTTTATATATTTATTATTTTGTTATTTTAATATATTTCTTCATTCATTTTTGATTTTATTGTATATCTATTGATTTGTACAAATTTGTTGTGTTAATTATTGTATTTGGATATAAAAATTATGAAGAATTGACATGAAATGTTATCTATTGAAAATCATATTTTCGATTTTTCTATTGATTTTTCTGATCATCAGATAATTTACACGGCATCGCTTTACCATTTTTCAAATATCCTTAATCTAGTATAAAATACTAAACATTTTCTATTAAGTAATAGTTCTGAAACTGATTACTAAATATTTTAATAAATCTTTTGCTTTTAAAATGTTTCTGTTATGTAATAATTTGTAACCATTGTAAATACTATTTTTCATAATTATTTCTCACCATCATAATATTTTAAAAATAATTATGTAAAGAAGACTTCATAATTGGGAGCAAGATCGTACGTGTACAAATCGATAAAATATATAATACCGAAGGCAGTAGTAAGCATGTATAAATCTATAAAATATATAATATCGTTGGGTAGTACCGCAAATTGTAAGGCATTGTCCCTAAAGAGAGTTGAGGTACAGAACAGTTATGGAAAAATACGAAAGGGGATGGGGACATGACATATTTGCTACAAATAAGAATTATATCACTAGAAGTATATAAAACAAGTAATATAAAAAATAAAAAAATAAAAATTAAAGTCAATTCCTACTTTTTTTCACTATGCATGTCCTTTATAAATAATTTTCATTCATTTTTTAAGTTTATCTAGCGCCATCTATTGGTAGATATATACAACTTAAATCTAAAAAAAAAAAAAGTAAATAAATAAATAAAATTAATTAATTAAATTGAATTACTGAATTAATATTTGAAAAAACTCGATTAACATCCAGTGTCATCCACTACCAGTTCAAAGAAAATGTATTTGAAGTTGAGTGGATAAATAAAAAGTATTTTATGAACGATTGAAAATTTGAACAAGAGCGTGTGAGCTAATAGAAGGAATTGGAAAAAATAATATCAAATAGTATGGAATATATAGTATATATATATATAAAATGTGTTTGTATATTATATATATTATATCTGTCGTCAAATCGTGTGTCAAAAATCAAAGGGAGAATTTTTTTTTTTATTATGCATCAGACCAAAAATAATAATAAAAACAAAGCACATACTTTTATTTAAATGATGACTAATAATATTTTTATCTGTGCAATGTTGGATTGCATCAGCTAATAAAATTTATCGTTGCGTAGCCGAATTGCTATGAAATAAAGCTCTGATTAAATAATGATTAATTAAAAAAATAACTTTGATTATATATTTATATAACAGAAATTTATATATATAACAATGTATACATCATTTTTTAGTTTATAACTACGCAAAGTCGTAAATAAAAATAAAAACATTTATAATCTGAAAATACCATATTTCGATTTTTGTTTGATTCTTATGGTTTTCGCATACATGTAGTAATACAACACAAATATACATAGATACAAAGCATACGATTGAGTTAAGATTTAAAAAATATATTACATTTAAATATCTTTTTAAGAAAATTTAAAGGTCGATTTTTATTTGAATATTTAAGAAATAAAAGTTTGCACGTTTTGTAACTACTACTGTAGGTTTGTAGCTAATTTTCTTTATTTTTTGTTTTCTTTAAGAATTTAGGATAATAACAATTTGTTCACTTAAATTTTCAGAGAGATGTCAAATTCAAAATTATTTGCTCTTAAATCATATATATATATATATATATTCATGCAATTTTTTTAGGAAGAAATGGTATTAATTATTAATTACCATGAAATGTACTGCTTTTTGAATTTTAAATATTGGGAATATTGAATATTGTTCCTTCCTTATTTTTAGTGACAATGGCTGAAAAAAGAAGGGATGTCATAGCATATATGGTTCTTGTGTACATGGTGTTTTGTCTCATGTACCATCTATATACTACTCCCATCTTGCCAAATACTGTTAATTCTTCAAAAATAACAAATGAAGAATCATCCATTTCTTCTGCCCAAAGAAAGCCTTTAAGTGCTATAAATAATGAAGAATCAAGTAAGTGTTCTTGACTAAATACGGAAAGATGAAAGCATTAATTTTTTAAAATTGTGGACTAAATATATTGCTTAAAATTATCATAATTGAGCAATTTGTGATGTACTGACGTAAATAAAAAAATATATATATTCATTTGTGTAAAATTCTGGACAATATCTTTTAATGTGTTTTATTCATACTAAGATCATTAAAATGTATTATTTTCTTAATATTATTTTGCTGTTTGTGTAAAACACTTCCTATTTTTTTTTTTTTTCCAATTGTAATTTTAAAAAAAATATTTGAGAAGATAAGTTTTTTTTTTTTTTTTTTTTTTGTCCACCATCCTGCCATAAAAATTGCTCTGTCACGCCGAAAATTATGCACAGTATTTGAAGGTGCTAAAGCAAAATGTTGTACACAGGTGGAATTTAAAATTTCTTCATTTACATATGATGAAAAATGGATCCAGTACATGTGCCACAATCGTTAACATCAGTGGTTGTAACAAACAGATTTGATTCCCAGAAATAGCAAGTTGTTATTTCATCCCAAGAAACTAATGTTGTATGTATAATAAACATCGACTGGAATTGACCACTACCACCAACAACCCATCCATCCACATAACAAATCATTAATATCACTACGATATTAACTGATTTATCAAGATTCCTTGCATTAGAGTCAGTGAGCTCTGGTAAACAAGAAACAGGTGCTATTCTTGAAGGATCAAGCAAAATTACATATCACCAATGTGATACCTAATATCATTATTGCTTTGGAATGCGATTATTGTTTTTAGTGTTTATGGTGGATAATGCCTGGCATTAACTTCAAACTGGTTATTTCTAAATGACCAGACTATTGATACCGCTGTTTAAATGCAACAGCAGTAATATATGCATGATTCCTTGCTAAGGCATTGAAAGGGTTAGCACTAGTGAACAAAGTCAATGGGGCCTGAATGGTTGGTTGTTTAGCGCTCGGTGCCACAGTTTTCAGGATCGAGTTTCGGCGGGGCTATGGATGTTTGTAGTTGATCAGAATCCACTTTAAGCCGTAGGTCCTGGTCTCATATGACTGTAGAGCGTCACAGAGCCTAATCAGACTTCTTCTCACCACAGCATTTCCAAATTGTATAGGGACAACTCAGCTCTAGGCACTGTGATGTGGTGTGGTGTGGTGTGGTGTAGTAGTAGAAAAAAGACAATGCAAGATCTCATATCATAATTAGGGCTCTTAATATGATTATACACCCTTGGAAAGGGACATTCTGCAGCAGCCCTCATATTCCTAAGTTATTTCTCTAAATGATTATCATTTATTCTATTCTCCACCAAGTTATGAAATAACTTTGTATTTATGAAAGGCCAAAATAAAAGGGGCCCTGTTTTTTAATAAAGAATTTGTATTTTATTACAGCAATATAAATGAGCTTGTATAAGTTGGAAGAAAGTTTTCTTATGTAAAAAGGCTTATGTTCATGAATATAGCCCATTCAGTCATGTCAATACTATGTTTTGATTTAGAAAAGTAACTGAAGTTCTCTGATTCTTTGATAACTAAAAAAAGGATTAAGTTGAAGATATAATTTTGCTTCAATTTTTTAATGCTAGTAAAAAATGAAATACTTTTTTTCTTTTTATTTTGCTAATATAAATGTCATTTTATAAGATCAAATTGTATCCTATCTATATATTCTTTCTCAAATTTATTTAGGTGAAGTATGTTATTCAATGTCTACCACAAATAAATTTTTTTTTTTAGATTCTTCACAGCCATGGATCAAAAATGAAAACTGTACCCATCCAGATATTGAGCAGTTTCCACGTCCACTTATGGATTTTGCCACTAGAAGAAAAGGAGGACTTATTGTGCATATTTTTGTATCTCTTTATATGTTCTTAGGACTTGCCATTATATGTGATGAATATTTTGTGCCTTCTCTTGAAAAAATATGTAAATGTAAGTATAATCCATTAATAACCTCATTAAATTCTTTACTAAGACTATTTCTTGAGATTAATTTACTGTGAAAGTTTTAATTGGTATGTATTTAAAATGTTTTAAATGAACATATTCTGATACAAAGCTGTGATTGTTGTTAAAAATATTAACCATATATTTCTCCTAATTGTATATTATTAGTCAAATAATATTACATTTTAAGGCTTATGTAGTGTTATGTTTCTCATTGTGTATTATACAAATAAATGCATTCTTAATAGACATGTTATTATAAATAATCATTTATAATGTCAATAATCTTTACAGGATAAATAAATACCGCAGAAAAACTATGCTATAATGCCTATTTGGGATTAATCTATTTTGTTAAATTTATCACAGCATAATTTTGGTTTTTTTATGCTTAATACTTATGCATTTTAAGCATATGGTTAATGAAGTTCAATATTTTGTTTATAATTAAATTTTGTGTATTCTAATAGATATTGTTTCATATTGTTAGATGTTAAAATCAGCAAAAAAGAAAATAGTTTCCTAAAGTATTTAGTTCGGGAAAATAACCCTTTCAATATTTAATTATTACTTATTTCGATGTACTTAAAACGTTCTTAATTTGTGCATTGTTATTCATATTTAAAGTAATATATTCCATTATTGCTTTTACCCAAAATTTAATTAATATATTATATTCCTTAAAGATATAACTCATCAAATATATTTACTAAAATTATAATAAATTAATAATTGTAAAATTTTAATTAAATTGTAATTTCAATTTATGGAATTTTTCTTAGTTTCAATAAATTATTTTTATTCCTAATAATGTGTAAAAAATAATTAATATGTGATTTCATAAGTATTAAAAATGCATTGCAATTAAATTGATACATCTAAATTCGTTATTATATTCTGTAAATTCAATGCTTCATTAATCATTGTCATATTTCATAAAATTTTATATTTTTATTATATTTAAAATTTCTATTATGTAGGGCATATTTCAAAAACTTTTAAATTCATTCATTTAAAATTTAAGAGCTCCTCATGCTGTCAAATCAATTTCAATTATGTATTTAATAGTATACATGTTTTAATTTTAGTGCTCAATATTCAATCTGATGTTGCTGGTGCAACTTTCATGGCTGCTGGTAGCTCTGCCCCTGAACTTGCAACTGCAGTTATTGCAGTATTTGTTGCTCAAGTAATTGTTTACATTTTAAATTTAATTTTTGGCATGCACACTTCCAACTTTTGAAATGCAAATGTTTACTTTATGTTTCATATTCATTAAGGTATCAGAATGGAAAGTGATGCAGATTTTTAGACAATTTTGAAAAAAAAAAGAAAGATATTTATTGTTGCATGTATTTAGTCTAATATTTTCTATGTCATTATGGGCTATTATTTTTTATGTTATCTTTCGAGCAACTTTTTGATTCCACCTTAGAAAAAAAAAATGTTGGTTTTGCAGCAAAATACTCATTTAGAGAATTTACAATCTCCTGTTTAAATTTTTGCCATCAAAAAGAAGAAAAAAAAATACTGCAAAGACTTAAAAACATAATAAGATGACGGGGTTTTGTATAGATAAAATAGTTTTTTCTATCCAGATTCATTCGGCTTGTGTTGAATCATTGCAAAAGAATCATATCCCATCTATTGTATAATACAAGCCATTTAATGAGTAAAACCTACTTCAAATTCTCTTAATTATGAACAGTAGATGTCTGATGTGACTTTTGTTATTGTCAAGCATTTACTATAGCTAGCTGTACTGTTATTAGCTATACAATTATTATTTGTGCACAGTGTGGTCTACTTTTTATTTGTCTACTATAGTTAGTTGTCTACTTGTATGGGGTTCGGTACCAGTTTTTTTAAATCTTCATTATCAATCTGCATTGGCTGATCACTTCTCTGTTCATGTTCAAGGCAAAAATTGCCTTCTCAGAATTTTGTATTTGGCTTTCACTTATAGATTCTTCCTATATGGAAGAAAGATTTCAAGTTGTTTCTACAAGTTAAAATCCTGGATTACTTTCCATTTAAACTAATATTTAAAAAGGGATTAATAGTATCAGAATTTTTAAAGGAGTAATAGTATATTTAATAGTGGTAATATTATCAGTGTCAGGTTACGATAAAATGTTATATGTGCATTAGTAACATTTGAAATATTATCATGAATAGATTTATCTATATCCCATAAGTTAATTGCTATATTTATCTATGTGTATTAATAGTAATATTAATAGCTACAAAAAATTATTTGTATTGATGAACAAAAATGTGACATTATATGATTTGGTATGGAATAAATTCATTTTATGTTTTACAAAATAAATGAAATTTTTGTTTGCATGAAAATTATTTTTAATTTTTTACTCATAGCTGAAAAAAAGTAAAGATAATAATAATGGTTTGTAAAACAAACTTTATATATGCATGTTTACATAAACGAAATTTATAAATATGACTCAATTTTGATTTCCATTTTACAAATAACTATTTAGTGCTTTAAATATTTATTTCTAAAATCAATTTATCTTTAATACATATACATATTTTTAGGATGACATTGGTATTGGCACTGTCGTAGGGTCGGCTGTGTACAATATAGCATTTGTAGTAGGAATATGTGGAGTGTTTGCTGGTCGTGTAAGTAATGTAGTATTGTTTTTAAAGATTTAAGAAAAAAATGATGATGTGTCAAAATATTAATATTTGTCATGGTAAAATTATTTTTTAAATTTATTTTAAAATATGTTGTATTAATTTTGTTACTTTTATAAAGAATACTTTTTGCTGAATGCTACTAAAGATGCTGAAATATTTTTATATTGACTTATTTTTCAAAAATATATATAATTATATAATATTGTGTTGTAATTTTAAATAAATCCCTTTCAGGCTATTTATTTAAATTGGTGGCCCATGTTTAGAGATTGTTTATTCTACTTAATCAGCATTTTAGCTCTGCTATTTGCCTTGCGCGATGAAAGTGTAACATGGTGAATATGATATTTTTAATATTTTATTTTAAAATGTGATAAATATTTAAATGAAATTTAAGAGCTCATATAAAATCTAATAATACTTTTTACTGAAAATATCCTTCTTTAAAGAATATTAATCTGTTAATGCTTTAAAGATTTTATAAAAATCTGTTGTTTCATAAAATCAATTATCATTACCATCATTTGAATAATTTCAAATGATATCATAATTAAAAAACCATAGTAATGCTATTTTTAATGTTAACCATAATGTTACTTTTAAAGCTTTTATCAGCTAAATATGGTCAAAAACTTCTCTGAATAATGACATAATGCATATCAGATGTTTTCTCAGATTATTTATCCTATAACAATTTATTTATCTTTATGACAATATAATTTTTGTAGCATTTAATAATTTTAGTAATTTAATTTCTACATAGAGAAAGTAGATGAACTTGATTGAAATTGTTCTTTTTATTTTCGATTTAATTTTTCTGTACAACACTTTTTTAATCTCATGCATCATATAACTTTAATAGTCTTATATGTTATTTTAATTTAATAATTTTATTTTATTTTATCGTTTATCATTGGTTCGGTTTAAACAGTATTATATTTCAACATTATCTTCTCTAAGATGCAATAATCCACATTACTACAATAAAAAATTTTCATATTGAATATGTTCATAATACACATGTTCATCATACATATTGAATATATAACACATATGCTCATACATATTTAATATTTTAAAACATGTTTTAAAATCGTTTGTTTTCTTATAATATGCTCTGCTATTCTTTTTGAAATTTACCATATGGTCCTAGAAAATAATTAAAATAAATGCTATTATTAAATATCTCAATCTTTTTTTTTGTACTTAAATTTCTATTCTGAAATTGCTTACTTCGTTTCTAGGGTGGAGTCTGTATTGTTCTTGTCCTTATATACATTGTATATTGTATTTATGTGTTTTAACCAACGAATTGAAAAATGGGTGAAAAGCTTGCAGTGCTTATCTTGTATAAATGTTCGTGTTTCTGAGCCAATCAGTGGAGTTTCTTATCATCCTTTGCCAGACATAGGAATGTCAACTTTAGAAAGTCCAAGTAATAAATTTAATGGCTCTAGCAGTTCTGGTGAGAATTATCAAATATTTTAAATCTTACTTAATTTACTACTTATTAATTAACTGATGTGTATTTATAATGTTTTCATATTTTGTTGTAAGTTATTTTCTGTTTTTATTATTCAAAAGGTGTTATTTATTTATGTTTTGGAAGTAATATTAAAATTGCATTACAAGGAAAAAATAAGTTAGCAATAGTTACTAAGAGATTTAAAATTCTTTCATGGGACTTACATAATGTCACATATGTTATAAATTATTTTAAACAAAATAATCACTTTCTATAATTTCATATTTTATGATATTTATTTTTATTGAAATGCAGTTGAATTCAGTTTAATATCATTCATTAGAAATGATAATTTTTATTTTAAATCAATTAAAACATTTTTGTTTATTATGAGATATTTACTGAATAACTTATATTTAATAATCAGAAAAAATACTTAGATTTACATGTTTTCCATTATTATGTTGTTTTTTTCCTTTTTTATAAAATGATTAAATGTCTTTTTTTTTTATCATATTTTATGCAAACTTTTCAAGAATTCTTGAAAATTTAGAAAATTATCTTCTAAAATATATTCAGACAGTTGTTGCACCATATGTTTCTTATTACATTTGTTTTCTATGAATATCTTTTAATACAATCTGTATTTTTTTATTAATTGTTTTTTTCAATATTTAAGATCTTTTAAGAAATTCAAAAATTATTTAATATAAAAAAATCATCTATCAATTCTTTATAAACCTTGTTAAAAACTGATTTTATGGACATAAAAAAGTGTTTCAAAATCAAGTTAATTATTTTTGTACTGAATTTTTGTAGAACATTTTGTCTTATTTTATAATAGATTTAGATAAAAAAACTAATTATGAAATCGTCTATAATGTATTGAATATAATGTAGTTGTTTTACTACACAGTTCATGATAAAAAAAATTTTCTAACAAATAAATTTTTATAATTAATTTTAAATTAATTGTATAATTTTATAATAAATATTTTTATTAGGATAGTCATAATTCTTTGTCAAATTTGAAATATGATCATTAACATTATATTCATATTTTTGTTACTTAACCATTTAATAAACAATTAAAATTATTCATGTGTTTCGTTAGGATACATAATCAGCTTTGAAGTTTGAAAATTCAATTACTTTGTTGAATTAATTTATTGTGCTAATTTATTTATAATTAAAAAATTAGATTTGATTGAAATAAAATAAAATAAAAATTTAAAAATTCCTTAAATTTTCAAAGTTTTATTAATTAAAAAATGAAACATGTTATTTATGGAATTCTTTTCAAAATTATGCTTAATTTTTTCAGAATTGCCTAACTCAGATATTTCAGTGTCTGCCATAGAAGATGAAGAAACTTCCATTTTTTCTCCACCCAGTGGAAAATGTAAAAAAACGATATGGGCATTATCGCTGCCGCTTCTAGCATGCTGTTACTTCACTGTTCCTGATTGTCGAAAGAGCAAGTGGGAGAAATTTTTCTTCCTCACATTCCTTTCTTCATGTATTTGGATAGGCCTTTTGTCATACATTCTTGTGTGGATGATAACTGTCATAGGCAAGTACATGCATAGCTTTACATAAAAAAAATAATTTTTTTTTAATATTTACATTTAAAAATTCATGAATATTAAGTTTAATTTATAAAATTAATTATTTTACTTAGCATGATTATTAAAAATTGTATTAAAAGTATGTATCAGAAGTGAAATGGAAAAAATTGAATAAATAAAAAAACACATGTATTTCTTGTTATAGTTAATTTTTCTTTTCTCCCCCCCTTTGCCATAGGAATTGCAACTTTAAAGTGAAATTTTTCTTTTTGTTGAAAAGGAGTTTTTTTATTATTTTTGTGTAACATGCTATTGTAGATAATTAAGCTTTATATGCTATGTTATAAAAATAATATTAAATAATTAAGAATATAGTCATTGGAAGATAATTTTCAGTGATTATTATAGTAAATTTATTTACTTGGACCATTTGAAATATTTTTAAAGAAAACAATTAAAAGTGCTCTTTATTATTATGTATTGTAATTGATTGTTTGTTCTGTATTTTTAATAGTTTGTATAACATACTTTTATTTCATTATTATAGTGTAAATGACATGTTTGCATACTTTATTTTTTTTTCTTTTGACATTGATTATTTTCTTATTATTATAAAAGTAGTGAAGATTTGCATAATTCTGTATACTCTCTTTTTGCCCCATTGAAAATAATCAGTTATCTACATTCTATTAGTCACTTTAAAGGCAATGGTCTAAAGTTTTCTGTATAATATTTAGAAAAAGATATAAAAAATTATAATTATATATTTATCAAATTTTTATTAATAAAGTGTATTTTTATTACATAAATAATGTATCTCTTATAAAATATAATGTAAATTTAAGGAAGTAATTACAGTTTTTGTTACATTATTGTAGTAAACAGATTAATGATGTTATTAATATTTATGTAGTAAAAAAAGAACTCAATTTACCTAATTGCACATTTTCATCTTATTTTCCAAATTTCAATGATGTTTTCCTATTTTAAAATGATATATTCAACAAGTAACTATGCATTGGGTTGCAAATTAGTAACTATTCTCTTAAACTGATGTCCTCCATTTAAGATATTCTAAGAACCATAAAAAGAAAAATTTCTCTCCCTCCCCCCTCCTATAAATTAACACCAAAATTATTTTGATAATACAATTTATTATTTAATGTTGTTGATTTTGAGGTATAAAGTTTTACATTTATGTTGCAAGTATAATGTTTGTTCAAATGATAATTATAAAACTTACATATTAAATAGCTATTTCAATGAATTTTTTGTAAGCCTTTTATGAAATAATTTTAATTACATTTTTTTGAAAGGAAAAAGTGTGCTTAAATTTCTAATAAGATATATATTTCTAATAATATATATATTTATTAGTGTGTATATATATTTTTACTGAAATTTATACCCTTATATCGAAATGTAATTTATCGGCATTTAATTGCATATTATCAATTAAAGTGGCAATGTTTTAAAATTAATTTTTGTTACAAAAAATTTCAGGTATGGTTTGTTTCATATATATATATATATATATATAAGAGAATGTTTTATATATTTAGAATACAATTAATTTTTAATAAGATTTACATTTAAAAATATTAAATAATTTCGTTTTATTTATTTATGTATTAAATTTAACAGGTTTTACATTAAGCATCAAGGACACAATCATGGGCTTAACATTTTTAGCTGCTGGAGCTAGCATTCCAGATGCCATATCCAGTCTTATAGTGGCAAGAGAAGGTATATGTGTATTATTTAGACAAATCTTGTTTATGACTTTCATTTAAATGCAGGGAAAAAGTATATATGCATAAAAGAAAGGGAGATGTTTTATTTGTTTAATTTTTTTTTTAGGTCTAGGGGATATGGCTGTTTCAAATGCTGTTGGGAGCAATGTTTTTGATATTCTGCTCTGTTTGGGTCTGCCTTGGTTTATACAAACTGTTATTGTAGATCCTGGTTCAAAAATAACTGTTAGAAGTCGAGGTAATGTTCAATATTTCAGGGCTCTTCATATATTTTTTTAATTATTTATGTTATGCAGGTGTGAATTTATGTAAAAAAATTATAAATTTGAATATTATTTTGGCTTCTTTCATTATCAATAATGCAGTAAATGAATAGAGAAACTGAAAAAGTTCTTCAGGGCATTTGAAGATCATGCATATAGAGAGGAGGGAAACATTTTCTTTTTGTCATTTTTCTGTTATTTTAAAGCAATAATTTATGATTTTAAGATTAACTCAAGAAATTTGCATTTATATTTTGGAGAAATATTATATGTTTGTACTTCCTGAACTTGCTTAAGAACTATCATATTTTGTTTTCTGTATTGCAACAAATAATTGAATTTTGTTAATTCATTTAATAGGTTTGACATACTCAACTATAACATTACTTCTAACTGTTGTGTTTTTACTGTTGGCAACTCATATGAATCGATGGAAGTTGGACAAAAGGTATGGTTGTATCCTACTTGCATGGTATGGAATCTTCATGGTTGTGGCTGTTCTTTATGAAAGCAGCTTATTTGGAAATGTCAGCTTACCCATGTGTCATAGTGATTTTTAATTTATCATAAAAAATGTTTTTTATTTGTATGCCACTTAAACTATTTGGCTTTGCTTGACTCTTCATGCATTATAAATAAAAAAAGGGATATCCTCAGCATTATATATTAATTTATTCATTAATTTTCCAATTATACAACACATTCATGTATTAATTTCATCAGATCATGTTAATGAAACAATCAAAATGTTTTTTTTTTCTCATCAACATTGGCTGGTTATTTATACTGGTTTTACTGGACATTTATCTTAATCTATTATTGTATTAAAATTTAATCAAAATTTGAAAAGATTTTAATTTTGTTAGTGTTTAGAGAAAGATAAATGTGACCACTATCGTAAATGTATGTGTTATCTTGTGCAATATATATATATTGTTGTGAATTTTTTTTTTGTATTATTGCAAAACTTGTTTATCAGTATTCGATTATTTTTAAATTTAGTTGTAATATAATGAAATTTTACTTCATTTTTCGTTTGGTTCATTAGTTTTAATATAGTTTGATTACTTTGAATTCAGAAAAAAAAAAATTCCAAAATAAAAAAAAAAAGTATTAGAAATTAAAAATTTTCTTTAATATGTATTTCTAACTTACAATATATATTGTATATTTTGTTTAATTTTTAAATTTAAAATTTTTATTAGAATATGTTAATGTTTTGAATAGTTAGTTTTTTTTAATATTGATGTTTAATATGTAAATTCTATTTTTATAAAAAATAAATAATTTTACAATTAAAATAAAATTCTTTTCTATTCTGTTATGTATTTTGGAGTGTATTTTACAAGTTATATATATATGTATTGAATTATTTAAAATCCATCAAATTATGAAACAATGAAAATGTAATACCAAATATGCAAATATAAAATCTATATTAAATTATATATACATAATATGTAACTGATTTAGTTATAATACATTTTCAAGATGGTGCTAGTAATAATTTTTTTTAATTTTTATAATTTGTACTTAGAATTCTTTTTTTTTCTTTTTAGTATATGTATATATATTTTTAAATTATTTTATAAAAGAAGAAAAAAGTTGTCTTATGTAATATTCTTTTGAGTAATTTTGTTTTTCTCTGTTCTTTAAAAAAACATTTACATACAAATTATATTTTTTAAATTTTTATGCTTTTTATGGAAAATATATATCATTCATATAGTGAAATGAATTTAAATTTATATGAATATATTGCACATTTTGTACTTTAAATTGTAAATTAAATTATTTCTGCAATATTGTTTTGTTCCTGACTGTGATAATATCTTTTCTATATTGTTATTCATGTGATATGTATGTATATATATACTTCTTTTTCTCTGTATACTTTGAAATTGAAGAATTAGGTTTGTTCAAATTTTATGTAAAATAAATTCAGCTTTTATAAAAACTCCTGTTTTTATGTAGTAATTGATATTTAGCTACAACGTTTGTGCTCCTAGTCTTAAAATATATTTTGAAAATGTTACTCAGATTTTTTTTATATTCATATAGTATAAAATTGAATACATTTTACACATTTTAGTTATAAATAGCTTTGTTTCAGTAATTTATTGATTAGGTAACTTTGTTGTAATTTAATTAAAAACTAAACATTGATTTTCAATTTTTGTATACATCAATATTTCAGTTTGAAAAAAACTGTTGATTTAATTATGTACTTTATAATAACTTTTAATTATTTAAAACTATATTATTGTTACATTATTTGAAAACTTTTTATGCATTAAGTGTAAGAATTTTCTCAATAAAGAATCTAATATAAATTTGTATTTAAAATAAAAATCTATCATTTATTTACTGTCTTTTTTTTTTGTAAACTCAATCATAATTCAATACCTCTTTTCTTTGAAATTTTTTATCAAATAACTATTTAAAATTTTATTTTTTCTTCCATGAAATATATTTTTTTAGTATTTATAGTATATATATTTTTTCAAATTTTATAAGTAGATTTTAGAAATTCTTTATTAATTTGTAGTTTCTTTTTTAAATTTCAAGCATGCACAGATTCAATTTTGATAATATATATATATATATATATATGTTGAATAATGAAAAATTTATTATTTTTTTGCATTATGCCTTGTTTCATTATACTTATTTTATACTTGTTGCTTTAATTTGATTGAATATATGTTTTTAAAATGAGTGCTAGTTTTATTTTAAAATAATATTCATGTATTTTTGTAATATTTATAAATTTAATGCATGTTTTCAATTTTAATTTTTATTGGAAACATAATTAAGGTGTTGGTGTTCAATTAAAAATACCATGAAACAAAATTGTTTTAATATTTAAAGCTTACAACATTTATTTAGGGTTCTAAATTAAATTATACTTAACTTAAAAATTATTGAAAATCATTATTTTTAACTTTTTATGTGTATGATAGTTGAATAATATATTATTAATTATATGATTGCATTTTTGTCAGTTATTGAATTATTTTTGTTAATTCAAAAAAGTTTAATATTTTTTATGTTATGTGTTTGTAAAACTCTTTTTTCATAGTATTGTTTACATTGTCTTATTTTTTATGTTGTAATTATAAATTTTATTAATAATATTAAATTTTTGGTTGCATTTTTATGAATTTCTTAGTTTTTTAAAATATCAAACAAATTCTTAATTATTAATCTAATTAGATGTATTTTCTGAATATAATTTTGATTATAAACCAAAGTAATTTTCCTCCTAACTAGTCTTATGTGTATTCTACTTAGTCTTATTCTTTATTATACAATTTATAATTTTTTTATAGCATTATATAAGTTTTCATTTATAGAAGAAACATTGTCAAAAAAACAAACTATATAAAGTATTCACATTTCTGCTGGATTTTTTCTGATAATGATTCTATATGATTTAATGTTTTTTTTATTTATTACATATTTCACTAATAATTTGCTGTTTGTAACATTTTTAATGAAAATGTTTTATGTCTTGATTCTTAAAATGCTTTTCTATTGTTATTTTTTTAGTTCAATGAGCGATTGTTTTCTTTGATAACGAATATGTATAAGATATTTGTTTCCTTAAATCAACTTGTATCTGTTGCGCATTTTAGGGTATGTCATTCCATCATAGTTTGTAAAAGACTTTATAATATTGCTTTTTTAAGTTCACAAAAAAGTTAATAAAATTTTCCATTTTTTTTTCATTATTTGTTTCATATATTTTAAATAATGAATTATTTTCATTTTGTACTAATATAATGTGTATAAATAATGTGTGTAGAATGTGTATTTAACCACTGATCATGTGGAAAAGTGGGAAGCAGCCAAGTTAGATGAATTCATAAGAAAACTGCATCATATGAAAATCATATTTAGGGGAGTTTTAATTGCAATAAAAAATCTTAATTTTTAATTATTCAAATTTTAGATCGCAAGATATTAAAAGAAAATCTTTATGAAAAAATTCCACACTAACTTTTTTTCTTTTTTTCAAAGTAGCTTTGCACAGAGTAAATATATCTGAATTGCCATTAAACCAGATATTTACCATTCCGCGCTATCCGTGGTAGAATTTATATTTGTTTTTGTAATAAAAAAAATTTACAAGATGCTTGGATTTTGAATTATTTGTTTGCTGAATTTTTAAATTTATTTATGCCACTTTATACATTATTCTGGAGTCTTTTTAGATATTTTTTCTCCTAAAAGCAAAGTTTAAGTAAAAATTAATTTTATTTTCAGTATTTTTATTTACTACACACACACACACACACACTAAATTTATTACTGGTGATAAAATAATACAGAAATAAAAATTAAAAAATCCTACCATTGAAATATGTTATTTTTTGCTATGATTATCAATAAATGCTTGAAGATATTTTAAAAGGAAAGAAATTTTGAAATATTATTCTAACTTATTTTGCAGTGTTTTTAAATATTTCTTTAAAAAGGCTTTAAATAAAGTTGCATTTTTATACGATTATATTTGTAAACAATTATAAAAGGTGGAAGAGAAATACTGTAATTTTCTATTCATATTCCATTAGCTATCCATACCTGTTTACTTGTATTTTTTGATATACCATTAAGCAATCAATTTCCTTTTTTTAATACTTCTATTAATAATTTTAAAACTAGCTTAAAATTTTTTTTCAATTTTTAATTGTGTTTCTAATTATATAAAAAAAAATAACCTAAATTTAAATTAGGGAATATTTTGGAAAAATGTTAGTTTTATATGCGTACTACATTACAAAAAGAAATAATTTAGACGACATATTCTCTGAAAATTAGGCTTCATAAAAGTAAATAAAATATGCACAAACCTTTATCCGACAATACAAGAACTAATTTCAGGAGACTGATCTTGTGTAAAGTGTTTTTAATGCTTATAATAAAAAATGCCTTGCACTTTTATTAAACATCTGCAGTTTTACTTTTTTTCTCATATAAACATTGCTATTTTTCATCTTTTCTAATTTTATTTTTTTGCAAAAAAAAAAATTATTTTTTTTCTTTTTTCACTTGGTCAATTTTGCTTGTCTTTGGAAAAACAAATAAGAATTTAAGCCATGATTTTTTGGGAATTAACTTAAAACAAGTAATATAAATTTTTTTTTCTTATTCCTACTTTTTTTCACTATATTGCAGAAAGTCCTTTATAAATAAAGTTGAAATTTTTCTCTTACATCTGGTGTCATCTATTGGTATATACATGCAAATTAAATCTAAAAAAAAAAAAAAAAAACTAAAATTCATTAATTAAATTTAGTTAATGAATTAATATTTGAAAAAACTGTATTAATAACAAGTGTGATCCACCACAAGTTTAAAAAAATGTATTTGAACTTGAGTGGATTAATAAAAAGTATTTTATGAACATTTGAACAAGTTATATATAGGGAGAGTGTGAACTCATAGTAGGAATTGAAAAACAAAACACAAATTGTGTTCAGTGGTCTATAATTTGCATCACGAAATTTGAGTTTTTCTTCTTTTGCTTATAATCCATGGATTGCAGACAGAAAATTAATGTGTGTAGCAGGCACTCGTTTTGGATCAAAAGCAATTATATAGGATCATCATTACAAATAAGATTTGAAGCCAAAGGGCTTCTTTTTGTGTGAGAAAAATAACACAAAGAAAATAGATGCTGTAGAGGTAATTACTACCTACACTTGCCAATTTGTATTGATTTAAAATGTGCGGATATAGACCTTCTTTATTTTTAAACTAATTTTCAGGGTTTTGTTAATTTTCCAAGTGGCCTCGCTTAGTTAAAGAAAACTTGAATATAAGAGTACTTCACTTTAGCCCGTTAATTTTTCATTTCCAAGGTCTTTATTATTTCTTTGAATATTAATTAACCTTGCAATAGCTTATTATCCCTTATTGGACAGTCTACTATTGTGTCCAAAAAGTAAGACCAATTTTAACTTTAAAATTCCCGGAGATTATGGAATTTCACTTTTATCTTCTTTTTTTATGTTGCTGACACTGTCCTTGACATCTGTGTGAAATTTGACATCAAAACATTCATTAGTGTTTGAGTGACGCATGAATGAGTGCTTTGTGAGACGCTAAAACTGATTCCGGCGATTTTTGAGATGTCTGACTTAATTGCACAAAGAACTTGCATTAAATTTTGTTTGCAGAAACGTATAGAATGTTGCAGAAGGCATTCGGTGAGCAAACTATATCGGAAAGAAATGTTTAGAAGTGGTATAAACAGCTCAAAGAAGACAGAGAAAGAAGCGTTGAGCGTTGAAGACGAAGGGCCCTCTGGTCGACCATAAACCTCAACAGACGAAGCTCACGTCCACAAAATTAAAGATTTGGTGCTCTACAAATAGAGACCTTGTTGATGATGTTGGAATTTGAAAAGGATCGGCCAATTCACAAACAGTAAAATCTCGATTGGTACCAAAAACACTGAATGCGCCAGCTCACACTGCATTGATTATTCGTGGCTATTCTCTAAACTCAAAAGACCACTCTGGGGACACCGTTTTGAGTCGATTGAAGAGATTCAACGTGAATCTCCGCGCACTTTGAAGGCTATTCCTGCCGATGACCTTTTCGAATGCATTGAGGATTGGAAAAAAAGTTGGCATAAGTGCATTGTAAATTTGGAAGAATAAATAAAAGAGTTTTTGAAAAAAAAAATAATAATTGGTCTTACTTTTTGGGCACAGTAGTAGTCATAAATTCGGCTTTGGAAAAAAAAAAAAAAAAAAAAAAAAAGAACAATTTTAAAATGGGCAAGATCGATGAAGCAGTTATTGGAAGAACAAATAACGAATCTGGAAATAGAAAATTAGGGCAGCATGGGTAATTTATTTAAATTATTGTTTTTATAATAACGGCAAGTAAGAAAAAAAAATGGATTTCAGAAATTTTTTTCTCTTTTCAATCCATCGTATGTAGAGGCGTTTATCATTGAATTATAATTGAAATACTTATTTAAAGTTTGAACATTTTTGTCGGAATGGAAATCATCACAGAAATCGATTTTTTAAGAAAAATCGAACAAAAGAACAAAAAAAAAATATTTTTTAAATCAATCATAATTGCTTTTTCAATCGATTCATTTATTTCACGGCAAAAATGGCCGACTACGTTGCTTGAAAGGGCATATTATTTTTCAAAATTTAAATGAAAAAATATATTATACTACTGTGCCCAAAGAGTAGGACCAATTATTTTTTTTTTTTTCAAAAACTCTTTATTTATTCTTCCAAATTTATTTCATCGCCTTCAAAATAATCCCTTCCGGACACAATACACTTATGCCAAATTTTTTTCCAATTCTCAATGCTTGCTAAAAAGTCATCGGCAGGGATGGCCTTCAAAACACAGGGCGGTTAACGTTGAATCTCTTCAAACGACTGAAAACGGTGTCCCCGGAGTGGTTTTTTGAGTTTAGAAGTCGCACGGTGTGAATGCGGTGGTTGTGGTTCATTTTTGTTGAAAAAGTCATTCCTTCAAAAAAGTTGCCTACTGCAGCATTCTATAAGTTTCCGCAAACAAACTTTAATGCAAGTACTTTGCTCAATTAATTCAGACATTAAAAAAAAAAAAAAAAAAATTGAAATTCCATAAGCTCCGATTGAAATGAGAAAAGAATGATTTAAAAGCGCAATCAATTCAAACGTAGTTAATTCAATTCAAAACGCAATCAATCGTTCAGTGACAACGTGCGCCGCTGATGAGCATTAGGACCGAGGTTCAATCCGTTGGCGGCATTGTTATAGACACTGTTTCACGGTAGACAAAAAGAGAAGACTCGATGGCGTTTGTGATTTCAACATCTTGCCTCGTAAGTAGTACGGCCTGGTTTGAGTTTTCCGGGGTTTCTCTCATACGATACGCAAATGTGAGGTAGTTCCCCTAAAAGTCCTCCCGGAAGGCACTGCTCTAATTCTTCAGTGACACAGAGATAAATCAGTTTTCTACCTACGAGTGCTCCATCACAACAGAAGTTGCCTGCCTCCCTCCCTTCCTTCCATGAGAACACACGGGTTCATGGACTTGGTCTAGATGTTGCTGTCGACCAACTGGGATAAGAAACAACAACAACAAAATAATATTTATAAATCTGTTTGATGTCTCTTCGTATATTTTAGATACAATTCTTTTTATAATAATTTTTATGGGCCTGAATGGCCGAGTGGCTGCGCTCTGGCGCTCGGTACCACAGGTTTCGGGTTCGAGTCCCGGCTGTGCCATGGATGTTTGTAGTGGTTCGGCGTGAAGTTATGAGCAATTTGATGAATAATACGGTGTCCTAAAAGTAAGACCAATTTTCAATTTAAAATTTCCGGGACTAATGAAATATCAATTTTTTTTTCATTTTTAGGTCTCTGGAACTGTACTTGACATCTGTGCGAAATTTGACGTCCAAATATTCATTAATGTTTGAATTACGCTTGGCTTTGTGAGACGCTAAAACTGATGCCGGCGATTTTTGAAATGCCCGAATTAATTGAGCAAAGAACTTGCATTCAATTTTCTCTGCGGAAAAGTATAGAATGTTGCAGAAGGCATTCGGTGAGCATTCCTATATCGGAAAGAAATGTTTACAAATGGTATAAACAGTTGATGTTGGAATTTAAAAAGGACCGGCCAATTCCATTTTGGGCCTCAAACGCGTCAAATCTCGACTGGTACCGAAAACACTGAATGCGCCAGCTCACACTGTATTGATTCTTCGTGACTTTTTTACCAAAAATGAAACCCATACCGTCCCACAACCACCGTATTCCCATCATACGACTTCTGGCTATTCCCTGAACTCAAAAGGCCTCTCCGGGGACACCGTTTTGAGTCGATTGAAGAGATTCAACATGAATCGGTGCGTGCTTTGAAGGACATTCCTGCCGATGACTTTTTAACATGCACTGAGGATTGGAAAAAAAGTTGGCATAAGTGCATTGTGTCTGGATTTGATTATTTTGCAGGAGATGAAATAAATTTGGAAGAATAAATAAAGTGTTTTTGAAAAAAATAAATAATTGATTTTACTTTTTGAGAACAGCAGTAAATTAATAACCTTTCTGTAATTATCTTTTGTTACAGGAATTTTAGCAATGGACCGTGTAGCAAAAAAAAAAAAGTTATTTTGAGAAAACGTAGAAAATAACTTTGCATAACAATTATTTATACGAAAATAATTAATAAAAAACTAATAATCCTTTGAGTTATCTACTGTACATATTTAGTAATCGAAAATAATTATTTTTCTTAGTCTACAAGCTCTAAAAGTTTCTTTTCTAGTACTGTATAATTAGTTTAGAATGTTATTCAGAACCAATTTATCAGTACAACTAAAATTTTGCAAACATAATATGACATTTAATTAAAGAAAGTTCGTGATAAATTTGGTTTTAATACATAAAGTAAGATACATAAATCATTCAATCTGACATTTATTTTTATTTTTTTATGCATGAAAAACAAATTAAGATTTGATTAATTTAGATTGTTAGTGATGTTTGATAAAAATGACATTAACTATTTTAAATTTTATATTTAGTTACCTTTTTAATGATAGATAACATTGAAAATTTAATAAAATGTTCTTACTCCTCTTAACATGAAGACTTTTCGATAAAAAAAAATATATTTTTAACATTTTGTATTTCGGATGTGTACTTATGAATTAAATTTATTGTTGATTTAGGATATTTGACGCCAAGTTAATCCCATTATCTTGAATAATTCAAAAGTTGCAGCTAACTTTAATACTTCAAACATCGAAAGGAGAAAGATGAATTATCCGATAAAATTTTTTAATTTAATTACAATGACGTTTTTTCTTTTTTTTTTTCAATTCAATCATTTCTTTATCGGTAAAAACACGACAAATTTCACATAGATATCAAGGACAGTGCCAGCAACCTAAAAAAAAAAAAAAAAAAAAATAAAATTCCTTAAGTCCCGGGAATTTTAAATTGAAAATTGTTCTTACTTTTTGGACACAGTAGTATAATATTTTATTTTATTTAAATTTTGAAAAATAATATGCCCTCTCAAGCGACGTAGTCGGCCATTTTTGCCGTGAAATAAATGAATCGATTGAAAAAGCAATTATGATTGATTTAAAAAATAATTTTTCTTGTTCTTTTTTTCCCCCCTCCATACAGTATGCTTAAAAAATCGATTTCAATGACGATTTTCATTCCGACAAAAATGTTCAAACTTTAAATAACTATTTCAATTATAATTCAATCATAAACGCCTATACATACGATGGAAAAGAGAAAAAAAACTTCTGAAATCCATTTTCCGATATAGGAATGCTCACCGAATGCTTTCTGCAACATTCTATACGTTTCCGCAAACAAAATTTAATTCAAATTCCCTGTTCAATTAATTCAATCATTTCAAAAATCGCCGGAATCAGTTTTAGCGTCCCACAAAGCCAAGCGTAACTCAAACACTAATGAATAGAGAGTTTTTGCATACCGTTTTGACGTCCGTTAGCTTTTTCCCCCTAGCGCGCATGCTCATAGGAAACATTATTACAGATACGCATGCGCGCTAGGGAGAAAAAGCTAACGGACGTCCTACGGTAACTAACGTACGGTATGCAAAAACTCTCTAACATTTTTATGTGAAATTTCACACAGATGTCAAGGACAGTGCCAATAACCTAAAAAAGAAAAGAAATTGATATTCCATGAGCCTCAGGAATTTTAAATTGAAAAGTGAGTAGTGATATAATCCGACCACCGATCAAATGGAAAATTAGCAATTGCCCAAGTAGGACGGATTCAAAAAGAGTGGCATTATGGGGAAGAAATATCATTTAGGAAATAATTTTAATTTTTAAAAATTAAATTTTAGAATACACAATATTGAAAGAAAAACTAGATGGGGAAAATTCCACACTATACTTTTTTCTGTCAAAGCAGCTTTGACCTTTGTATGTATGACTATATATATATATAATTGAAAACTGGTCGTACTTTTTGGGCATAGTAGTAGTATTTTTCAAAATTTAAATAAAATAATATATATATATATATATTATATATATTATTATATATATATATATTATATATACTATATTATATATAATATATATATATATTATTTTAAATTTAATAATTTAATTATTATAAATTTAAATAAAATAATATATATATATATATATATATATATATATATATATATTATTTTAAATTTAATAATGTAATTATTATAAATTTAAATAAAATAATATATATATATATATATACATATATTATTTTATTTAAATTTTGAAAAATACTACTACTATGCCCAAAAAGTACGACCAGTTTTCAATTATATATATATATAGTCATACATACAAAGGTCAAAGCTGCTTTGACAGAAAAAAGTATAGTGTGGAATTTTCCCCATCTAGTTTTTCTTTCAATATTGTGTATTCTAAAATTTAATTTTTAAAAATTAAAATTATTTCCTAAATGATATTTCTTCCCCATAATGCCACTCTTTTTGAATCCGTCCTACTTGGGCAATTGCTAATTTTCCATTTGATCGGTGGTCGGATTATATCAGTAATCACTAATGTTAATGACAATAATATGTTAATCAATGAGGTTCGTGATATAAAAATTGATTCTCTTTTAGAATCAAAGTGGTAGATTAAGAAAATACCCAAGTTACAACTCAATAAATTTATTCAATTCCTTCTATTAACTCACACTCTCCCTATATATATCTTGTTCAAATTTTCAATCGTTCATAAAATACTTTTTATTCATCCACTCAAGTTGAAATACGTTTTCTTTTGAACTTGTAATGGATGACACTGGATGTTAATACAGTTTTTTCAAATATTAATTAATTAATTAATTAAACTTAATTAATGAATTAATATTTGAAAAAACTGTATTAACATCCAGTGTCATCCATTACAAGTTCAAAAGAAAACGTATTTCAACTTGAGTGGATGAATAAAAAGTATTTTATGAACGATTGAAAATAGTTTTAGTTTTTAGTTTTTTTTTAGATTTAAGTTGCATATAGCTACCAAAAGATGGCGCCATATAAACTTAAAAACATGTATGAAAATTATTTATAAAGGATTTCCTGCAATACAGTGAAAGAAACGTAGGAATTGACTTAAAATTTTTTTTATATTACTTGTTTTTTACTTTAAGATGAGCTACTTTATTTACCCTCTCTCTCTATTATTCTCTCTCTTTAGTATATATATATATATATACGAAAGAGATAGAAAGAGAATACAAAAGATCAAATGAGAACTAGCAAAGAATGAATTAAAAACGCAAACAATTTGTAAGTCAAAGGTCACTATTGTATGCGGTGAGTAAATTGTATGATGAAACCATTATTGCATTAGCAAAACCAAAATTCTTGAGTTCCGCACCTTCAAATCTCTCAAAAGAATAAAATAAATGTAGGATTTGTTTGCCTGCTAAGCACCAGATGGAAACACATCACGGACTATGTGTCTTTCACATCAACCTTTTGCCATGTAGTGGCAGTAGTGGACCTTGAACTCTGGCCCTGAAAGAAGGGAAGAAACCCCGTAGTTGGGCGCGAGAGGAGAAAGCTAGCTGACATGGGGGAGGTTGTGTCAAGCAGCGATAGAAAATGGTTGTGAATGTTTAATAATTAATGTAAATATCGCTGTAAATAGAATATCTTTTCATTAAATGTATATTGTTAAGAGAAAAACAACGCTTCTTTATTTCGCTTTGAAATACACCCCTAGATTGCCTCCCTCTGTCGTTAAACATTTGCTAGACTGGTAGACAAGTCTACATAAATAAAAGGAAGAATTTGTTAAAGATGTGAAACGCGTATGCTAATATATTTATATGCAAATAGTAGATTATGATATCAATATCTGAAATCTGAGAGACGAAATGCTATAACCCCTAACTCAGGCCAGAGGGGCTTTGCAAATAACGTTCCCGGTTTTCAAGAGTGATATGTTCAAAACTCAACAAGCGATGGTGAACTCAAAGCTTCCGTATCTCTAACAGAGATGGGTGAGATAAATCCGAAGGCCAGAATATAATTTCAAATAGGTAGTTTTAGGTAGGAGAGTATGGATATCAAAGATGCACCCTTATCCATTCAGAATCGCCATGACACAATGTGAGTGGTGTTGCTCCAAGGTTAATGTTGAATATACTATATTTTGCCATTGTAGTGGCGAATGACATTAGGTCAAAATGCTCGAAATTCAAAAACTCAACTTTCATCGGATTATAATATGTTAAATATCTGTTAAGATCAAATTGCTTATCAATCGAAAACAACATTAACATTAAAGTTTTGGCATAACGCGTTAAATGTCTGTTAATGCTAAGGTCAGAGAGCTTATTAATCGAAAGCGACACTAACCTTAAAGTTTTGGCATAACGCGCTAAATGTCTATTATTGCTAAGGTCAAAGTGTCTATCAATCGAAAACCACATTAACATTAAAGTTTTGGCATAGCGAGCTAAATGTCTGTTAATGCTAAGGTCAGAGTGCATGTCAATAGAAAACGACACTAACATTTGTATTGGGGCATAACATGCTAAATGTCTGTTAATATCAAAGTCGAAGAACCTGTCTTTTGAAAACAATATGCAATTTTTTACTGTGGTAAAATCTAATTCATTTTTAGATCAGAATATATTCTTAAAAAATTGACTAAATCAAATATTGCTCATCACTCCATATTAGTTCATGCAATTGTTATATAGTTTTGGTTTTTAACTTACACTCATTGAGTTTTATTTTATTCATTAAATTCTCACAAGCAAATAGTTAGAAAAAAATTATAAATAATACAAGAAACTAATGAACAAACATTTATAATTTTGCAGACAGATAAAAAAAAAACGAAACAAAAAAAATTCTATTTGCTGCATTGTGCAGCGATATAAAAGAACTAAAAAACAAAATATAACCTACTGCAAGATCTTTTTATAATTACATAAACTGCAGAATTCGAAAAAGGGAGATTTTAAACCAGCGAATATTATTGTTCTTGTTCAACTAGAGAAAAAACGCGAAGAATCATCTCGCATTTTAAAAAAAACGTCCTTTTCTAAGGAGGCATAAGAATTTATTTGCTTTTCATGTCATAGCATATGGAATTGGAAAGTCGAATTCCGGAATTGAATATGCCCATGGCAATTTAAAGAGAGAGAAAGTGAATACATATTTGAAATGGGTTACAACTAATTTTTGCTTCGAAAAGTAGAGAATATTTACTTTGCAGAAGAAAAGAGTACTTACTCCGTGAAATGAATTCCTTTCATCGTCAAAGTAGTTTTGAGATGAATTGTGACATTCTTGGAAATAATATTACCCCCTGATCTTCAAGAGTAAAACATTCGGAAGTTATTAATAAATAAAACGCATCTCAAAAGAAGATTTAAAACTGAGTACATGCTATTCAGTTAGAATAAGATTTCCTGAGTTAGAATGTTTTCTGCAAGTTAAAGAAACTTCAATTGTAAACACTTAGAGTTGAAATTTTTATTGATTGAATGTATATAAGTGTAAGAAAAAGAAGTTTGTAGTTGCAGTCGTTGGAAAATTTCTAATAGATTTAAATTTTAATATTTTTAAAGAATGATTAAGAATAATTTTAAGCATGAGATAAGAATTTATAAGAATAATTTTAAGCATGAGATAAGAATTTATAAGAATAATTTTAAGCATGAATTTTATTCAAATTAAGTAATTTTTTTTAATACAAAGCATTTTTATTCGAAATCCTTTCTTTCCGATATAAGAACACTCATCGAATGCCCCCTGCAACATTCTATACGTTTCCACAGGCAAAATTTAAACCAAGCAAGTTCTTTGCTCAATTAATTCAGATTAATTAATCGCCGGAATCAGATTTAGCGTCTCACAAAGCCAGGCGTAACTCAAACACTAATGAATATTTTGACGTCAAATCACACACAGATGTGGAGAACAGTGCCAGCAACCTAAAAAAAAAAAAAAAAAATGAAATTTCATAAGCCCCGGAAATTTTAAATTGAAAATTCGTCTTACTTTTTGGGCACAGTAGTGTTAGAGTACAATTTAATTTTAATTTATTTTTATTACATGTCATTTTTGAGTTTGAGGTAAATAAATTAAATACACTGGACATTATTTAGAAGACCTGAATATTTGTGCATTATTAAATTAAATTGTTTGTCAAAATTAGTTATCCTTCAAAATTCGTGGTAATGCATCCACTTTCTTAATGATCACTTTTAATCTCGCGAATGGATAAGTTTCTTTGGACTCCCATTTGAAGCAAAGCCTGACATTTATCCTGTTCATGACGACATTTTCTCTCATGGCTGACATTTTCTCTGTTCTCACATCGTAAGTATGTCTGAAATACTTTCTCCTTTCACTTTCTGTAGTAATTACAGGATTTGTTGTTCAGTTTTGCTATGAAGTTCACTAATTTTTTAAAAATAAATGAATATATGTTGGAATATAACTATGTAGCTATTATACTGTACATACGTAATGTACAATAAAAAGCTTTGGTGGAATTTGGACCAATTTTGGTGAAATTCCTCCTCAAGAAACTCCAGAGATGTCCTCGGACATAATTTTTTATTGATTACTTCTTTACTTTGACGAAAACTTCTTTTCTTTCTATGGCTAGTTGCGTTTGAGAATCGTATTTTCATAAAATCTTTTCAGATTGTCATAAAAAAGCGACGAAATGATGGTAGAATCTCCTCATTTTACGACTCATTTTCGAAATCTTCTTGCCTTCGCAACATGGGGAACGATTGTAGTTTTATAATATTATTTCCAGAATAATTTACATTTTTGTTTACAAGAAAATTGGTATTTGAGACCACTTACAAATGATAGAACGTTTTATTAAAATATAATTTTATGGTATTATATTTATATATGGGCCTGAATGGCCGAGTGGCTAGCGCTCTGGCGCTCGGTATCACAGGTTTCGGGTTCCAGTCCCGGCGGTGCCATGGAGGATTGTAGTGGTTTGGAATCCCCTCTAAACCGTAGGTCCCGGTCTAATAGGATCGTAGAGTGTTGCGGGCATTGTGACTCCGCATCCGTGGCTTATCTTCAAGTTATCTTCACCCCTGGATAATGCAAAGTGAGTAACGTCTGTGCAGCGCTTGCCTTAAGGCATCCAAGACCAAGCTGTTTAAGTGTTTGCTGAAATTTTTTAATTTGCTTACTTTAATTCATTTATGCCTCTTTACGTGTTGTTCCAGAGTCTCTGTGGATATTTTTTCTTCTAAAAGCAAAGTTTGTTTTAAGTAAAATTAATTTTATTTATATCATTTATCTTTACTACACACACATGCACAGAAATTTGCTATGATTAGCATTAAATGCTTGAAAATATTTTAAAAGGAAATAAATATTATTCTTATTTTAACTTATTTTGTAGGGTTTTTTAATTTTTCTATATATAAAGGCTTACATAAAGTTGCATTTTTTATACTATTATATTTGTGAACAATTATAAAAGGTGGAAGAGAATTTCTGTAATTTTCTATCTATATTCCATTAATTATTAATTTTATATTTACATCCATACCTGTTTACTTGTATTTTGTGATATACCATTTGCAGTCAATTTCTTTTTTTTAATACTTCTATTAATAATTTTAAAACTAGCTTAAATTTTTTTTCAATTTTTAATTGTATTTTTGATTATATAAAAAAGTAACCTAAATTTAAATTAGTGGATATTTTTAAAAAATTTTAGTTTCATATGCGTACTGCATTACAAAAAGAAATAATTTAGACATATTCTCTGAAAATTAGGTTTCATAAAAGTAAATAAAATATGCACAAAACTTTATCCGACAATACAAGAACTAATTTCAGAAGACTGATCTTGTTTGTTTAAAGTATTTTTGAAAAAAAAAATTTTTTTTTTTACTCACTTGGTCATATTTGCCTCTCTTTGGAAAAATAAATAAGAAATTAAGCCATGATTGTTTGGGAATTAACTTAATAAAAATAACAGCACAAATTGTGTGCAGTGGTCTATAATTTGCTTCATGAAATTTGAATTTTTTTTTCTTTTGTTTATAATCCGTGGATTGCAGACAGAAAATTGCTGTGAGTAGAGCAGACACTCGTTTTGGATCAAAAGCAATTATATAGGATCATCATTACAAATAAGATTTGAAGCCAAAGGGCTTCTTTTTGTGTGAGAAACATAACATAAAGAAAATAAATGCTGTAGAGGTAATTACTACATATACTTGCCAATTTGTATTGATTTAAAATGCGCGGATATAGACCTTCTTTATTTTTAAATTAATTTTCAGGGTTGGGTTAATTTTCCAAGTGGCCTCGCTTAGTTAAAGAAAACTTGAATATAAGTGTGCTTCCCTTTAGCTCGTTAATTTTTCATTTCCAAGGTCTTTATTATTTCTTTGAATATTAATTAACCTTGCAATAGTTTATTATCCCTTATTGGACAGTCTTCTATTGTGTCCAAAAAGTAAGACCAATTTTAAATTTAAAATTCCCGGAGATTATGGAATTTCACTTTTTTCTTCTTTTTTATGTTGCTGACACTGTCCTTGACATCTGTGTGAAATTTGATGTGAAAACATTCATTAGTGTTTGAGTTACGCTTGGCTTTGTGAGACGCTAAAACTGATTCCGGCGATTTTTGAGATGTCTGAATTAATTGCGCAAAGAACTTGCATTAAATTTTGTTTGCAGAAACGTATAGAATGTTGCAGAAGGCATTCGGTGAGCAAATTATATCGGAAAGAAATGTTTAGAAATGGTATAAACAGTTCAAAGAAGACAGAGAAAGAAGCGTTGAGCGTTGAAGACGAAGGGCCCTCTGGTCGACCATAAACCTCAACAGACGAAGCTCACGTCCACAAAATTAAAAATTTGGTGCAAGCAAACCGTCGATTTACAATTAGAGACCTTGATGATGGTATTGGAATTTTAAAAGGATAAGCCAATTCTATTTTGGGCCTCAAACGCGTCAAATCTCGATTGGTACCGAAAACACGAATGCGCCAGCACACACTGCATTGATTCTTCGTGACTTTTTCGCCAAAAAGGAAACCCATATCCTACCACAACCACCGCATTCACACCGTGCAACTTCTTGCTATTCTCTAAACTCAAAAGACCACTCCGGGTGCGTTTTGAGTCGATTGAAGAGATTCAACGTGAATCGCCGTGCGCTTTGAAGGCCATCCCTGCCGATGACCTTTTAGAATGCATTGAAGATTGGAAAAAAAGTTGGCATAAGTGTATTGTAAATTTGGAAGAATAAACAAAGAGTTTTTGAAAAAAAAAATAATTGGTCTTACTTTTTGGGCACAGTAGTAGTTATAAATTAGGCTTTGGATATGTTTTAAGGCTACAAAATAAAAAAAAAAATACTTCACATGTCTTTTAACAGATTATGAATAGTACAAAAATTATCTTTTTCAAACACTTATCCCTATTTTTAAGGGAAAAATTAATCTTGTTCCTTTGAAATACTTTATTCGAAACGTCTTATTTATTGTAGACTGTATTGTTTAAACAAGCATTTGTATTTTCAATTTAAAAACGAAACTTCCAATTTTTCCCGACCCGTTTTGTTAATTCTACGAGAAAAAAGTAAGAATTCTCATTAGAAGACAAACGATAAAAAAAAAAAAAAAAGAACAAACGATAAAAAAGAGGGGGGGCACTAAACGATTTAAAAACGGGCAATATCGATAAAGCAGTTATTGGAGGAACAAATAACGAATCTGGAAATAGAAAATTCGGGCAGTACGGGTAATTTATTTAAATTATTGTTTTTATAATAATGGCAAGTGAGAAAAAAAAAATAGTTTTCAGAATTTTTTTTCTCTTTTCCATCGTATGTAGAGGCGTTTATCATTGAATTATAATTGAAATACTTATTTAAAGTTTGAACATTTTTGTCGGAATGGAAATCATCACAGAAATCGATTTTTTAAGCATATTGCATGGCGAGGAAAAAAAAACAAAAAATTATTTTTTAAATCAATCATAATTGCTTTTTCAATCGATTCATTTATTTCACGGCAAAAATGGCCGACTACGTCGCTTGAGAGGGCATATTATTTTTCAAAATTTAAATAAAATAATATATTATACAACTGTGTCCGAAAAGGAAGACCAATTTCGAATTTAAAATTCTCGGGACTTATGGAATT